>CM056197.1:5394468-5791968 GCA_029692085.1 Gymnothorax javanicus
CCGGTGTGTGTGTGTGTGTGTGTGTTTTATACCTCTGCGTCCCCCTTGCCGCTGCTGCTAGTGCTCGTATCTCTCGCTCGCGGGGGTTTCCAGGTGCGCTCCTGCGTGGCGCGGTTGTAGTAAAAATGGCGGCCGCTGGCATCGCAGTGAGTCTCCCAGTCTCCCAGCATGCTCAGCGGTGGGCCGGAGGGGGCAGGGGGCAGGTTAGTCTGGGTCACCTTCAGCTCCTGCAGGTTCGTGTACACCGGCGAGTCCGGCCTCACCTGGATCACAGGGGGCGCCGTCTGCAGGGAGAGACCGAAAGAGCAAACATTAAGGACTGAATGAACGTGCTCATATGGCCGATATTCTTGCTGTAACCATACGAAACAGGTCAGTAAAGTGGTTGATGATGCGTTCAAGGGTGGACCAGCATATGACCAGTGTGAAACCGAGCAGAACCCCATTTAACCTCCTCCGTCAAGGGTCATTCCATGCCCAATCAAACAGGGGTCCCCAGGTCACCATCTCAAAAAATTTTGAAAAAAAAAAATCATAGATGTAGTACTACCGGAGAAATGAATGTGTGCTAAGTTTTAGGTCAATCTAAGCAATAGTTTCAGAGATACAGCTATCTATCCATTTCAGCTATTTTTTTGTTTATTGAAAATGTGACTGTCGTCCGTGTTCAAAGGAACATTTGCAGAATTCGGTTAAGGCTACAGAGATATTTTACACACAAGGGCAACTTCTGCTGAATGTTCCATTTCTGCCATGAAAATGGCCCTCTCTTTCACCCCTGATTGTCCAGAGAGCTCCAAAAATAGAAAAAAACCAATTTTCCAAAATTGCAGCCCTGCTGCAGGAGATTAACTTACAATTCAGAGCTAAAATCATTTCCATAGTTTTGACTAATATGTTTTAACACTTCCATGGTGTTAAGAGCCAGATTCTGTAAGATTGAACCAGGGGGTGATACATCACTGTTCAGTATTCCATCCAAGTTTTTTTTGTGGGTAGATACATCATACAAACTGACAAAAATCATGTTTTTTATCAGAAAAACTGCTCCGGTTGAAAAATGCAGCCCATTTTAGGGTAGGGTTCCGAAGGGCCTAATAAGTGCCAAAGTCAAACTCTGGGCTTGGTCCTCTGAGTATCTTGGTGCGCCCCCAAAAAGCCTCCTTGATCTTATGGTATATGGATATATGGGTAGAGTTGTTCCGAAAATCGTTATAATTTTCGAGGCTAATTGAGGGCGCCACCTACAGGTGGCGCTTCAAATTGCAACTTCTTGCATTTCAGACCATGTTTCAGGCCCTCCCAGTTCCTGCGCCCTCATAAAGCCTTGCTTGTTCATGTTTATTTGGACACATGGCGACCCTGTCTTTTGAAAAAACCATAAAAGGAGGAGGCTTAGTGAGGGCGCTTGTGCATTGTGCATTGCTTCTGTGCAAAATCATGCACACCAGATCACCACTTTTAGAAAGAGAAAGCTTGGTTCTCGTAAACACCAATAGGTGGCAACTATCAGCTGGGAGTATTATTATAGCATTTTCAGAGCAGGAAAAGCATAACAACTTATTAAAATCAGCAACAATTTATTGAAATGTATCCAAACTTAAAAGAAAACAATGAACAAGGCACCTTGGGTGCTGAAAAGAGGCCTGAATGGCCAGCAACTAAGTGAAGGACCTGCTTGCCCAGAAAGGATACGGTGGTCAAAAGATTCTCATGACAACCCCTAAATTAGAGTTTACACATACATGTACTTCATAACCAACTACATGTAAAAATACGGAAGGGCTTTTCCGGAAAATCTCACAACATAGTCCAAAACTATACTTGAAGGACATACCTGTCCAAAAGTTCGCACAACAAAAAATGGATTGCATAGCGCTTTGCGACTAACTGTGGAACATACATAACTTGCCAAGGAGTTCTCACTGCAAAAGGGGACAGTCAACATGTGTATTGCCTACAGAGGTTCTCAATGAAAAGTTCATGAATGAATGTATTTGTTTATTTCTGACAGGTCCTTCTTAGAAGAGTAGTAATGTCCTCGTCTGTCCATGTCTGGGGCAGCAAAACTAATCATAAGCACAAGATCACGAAAGGTATTTATGTAATGATTTGCCGCTTACAGATCTTAAAATCAGAGGATGTTTGGGGTAAAGCAGGATTTTCACTGGTCTGTTCAGACTCTGAGCATGCCATCAAAACGTGGTTGTTGCAGTGCTGCCATCTGCCTGCTGCGCCACCTATTGGTGTGTACGAGAACCAAGCTTTGTCTTTCATAATTTTCATGAAGTGATAATCTGGTGAGCACGATTTTGCACATAAAAGGTTAATGAGACAAAAAGCCTCCTAGTTATTTTTATCATGAAAAGTGGAGATATAGAGGAACATAATAAAACAAGTTTCACTGCATTCTATAGAGGGCGCACTGAGATACGGCCCAACGAATTTTGCCCAAAACCGCGTTCTGACTGCAAAAAGTGCCCTCTAAGCACAAGCGCCCTCACTCAGCCTCCTCCTTTTATGGTTTTTTGGAAAGACAAGGTCGCCATGTGTCCAAATAAACATGAACAAGCAAGGCTTTATGAGGGCGCAGGAACTGGGAGGGCCTGAAACATAGTCTGAAATGCAAGAAGTTGCAATTTGAAGCGCCACCTGTAGGTGGCGCCCTCAATTAGCCTCGAAAATTATAACGATTTTCGGAGCAACTCTACCCATATATCCATATACCATAAGATCAAGGAGGCTTTTTGGGGGCGCACCAAGATACTCAGAGGACCAAGCCCAGAGTTTGACTCTGGCACTTATTAGGCCCTTCAGAACCCTACCCCAAAATGGGCTGCATTTTTCAACCGGAGCAGTTTCTCGGATAAAAAACATGATTTTTGTCAGTTTGTATGATGTATCTACCCACAAAAAAAACTTGGTTGGAATACTGAACAGTGATGTATCACCCCCTTCAACATATTGGTCCACAGTTACAGAATCTGGCTCTTAAAAGCATGTAAATAATAAAACCTCACCCATAGTGTGCATTCAAAATAACACACTTTTTCGATTTTTTTGGAAAAAAACCTTTATTCAATGGACCAAAACCATAGGATGACAGTTAATGACAGTCTTGAGATTTTTACAATATGTTCTAATACATGTGAAGATTATTTGTTGCAAATTTCACTTTAAGTACCAAGCTGGTCCTACAAACCTCATTCCAATGAAGTTGGGACATTGTGTAAAACGTGAAAAAAAAACAAAAAAACAATACAATTATTTGCAAATCTTTTTCGACCTACATTCAATTGAGTACACTACAAAGACAAGATCTTTAATGTTCAAACTGATAAACTTTAATGTTTCTGTGGAAATATTCACTCACTTTGAATTTGATGCCTGCAACGCGTTCCAAAAAAGCTGGGACAGGGGCAAGAAAAGACTGGGAAAGTTGAGGAATACTCAAAAAACAGCTGTTTGGAACATTCCACAGGTGAAAAGGTTAATTGGAAACAGGTGAGTGTCATGATTAGGTATACAAGGAGCATCCCCGAAAGGCTCAGTCGTTCACAAGCAAGGATGGGGCGAGGTTCACCACTTTGTGAACAACTGTGTTAGCAAATAGTCCAACAGTTTAAGAACAGCGTTTCTCAATGTGCAATTGCAAGGAATTTAGGGATTTCATCATCTACAGTCCATAATATCAATCAAAAGATTCAAAGAATCCGGAGAAATCTCTTCACGTAAGCGGCAAGGCCGAAAACCAACATTGAATGCCCATGACCGTTGGTCCCGCAGGCGGCACTGCATTAAAAACAGACATCATTCTGTAAAGGATATTGCCATGTGGGCTCAGGAACACTTCGGAAAACCATTGTCAGTAAAAACAGTTCATCGCTACATCTACAAATGCAAGTTAAAACTCTACCATGCAAAGCGAAAGCCGTATATCAACAACATCCAGAAACGCTGCCGGCTTCTCTGGGCCCGAGCTCATCTGAGATGGACTGACCCAAAGTAGAAAAGTGTGCTGTGGTCTGACAAGTCCACATTTCAAATTGTTTTTGGAAATCATGGACGTCGTGTCCTCCGGGCAAAAGAGGAAAAGGACCATCCAGATTGTTATCAGCGCGAAGTTCAAAAGCCAGCATCTGTGATGGTATGGGGATGTATTAGTGCCCATGGCATGGGTAACTTGCACATCTGTGAAGGCACCATTAATGCTGAAAGGTACATACAGGTTTTGGAGCGACATATGCTGCCATCCAAGCGACGTCTTTTTCAGGGACGTCCCTGCTTATTTCAGCAAGACAATGCCAAGCCACATTCTGCACGTGTTACAACAGAGTGGCTTCATCGTAAAAGAGTACGGGTAATAGACTGGCCTGCCTGCAGTCCAGACCTGTCTTCCATTGAAAATGAGTTGCACATTATGAAGTGCAAAATACGACAACGGAGACCCCGGACTGTCGAGCAACTGAAGTCACACATCAAGCAAGAACGGGAAAGAATTCCACCAAGTATCAAACTGGTTCTATTTTTAAAAATGCAGCAAAAGTTGCCCTTGTATAAAAAATCTCAACTCTGTAGCTTTAACAGAATGCTGCATATGCTCCTTTGAACATGGATGAAAGTCAAATTTTCGAAAAATGAAAAAATAACTGAAATATTTAGGGAGCTGTATTTCTGAAACTATTGCTTAGATTGACCTAAAATTTGGCACAAACTCATCTCTCAGGCAGTGCTGCATTTATGATGTGTTTCAAAATTTTTTGAGATGGTGACCTGGGAAAATTTTCTCATTCTGGATGATTTGGCATGTAACGACCCTCAAGCAAAAGACCAGGCCAGTCATGACCAGCTGCACAAGTCCAAAACAGTCCTGAATTCTTTCAGCCAGCGAAGAATCTAACTGTTCTTTTTCTGGAATTTTTAGAAACAAACTCACGAAAAGAAATTCGATAAATGAGCACTACTGCAATGTTATAAAATCAGACCGGCTCATTTCAGAAAGCAGGATTAGTGAGATCGACTCTGAAATCTCACAAAACTGGACCAGGGACTGTGGAAAAAAAGAGCAGTTTTAATGAGTGCAGTTACTCAGCAGGAGGGAAAGATGGAGAGATATGGGGAGAGAGAAATGCTCTTCTGCAGTGTACAGTCTGGTCACGATGGGAGCGTTTTATCAATGCAAGTAAAACTATTCAAATTTAACAGAGGGACAGAGAGAGTGTTGAGCATCATATTACAATATTACTCATCATATACATCCGTAAATCAATAATCATTATCTAACCATAATCAATACCCATAATCAGTAAGCATACTATGTAAGCAGCAGTAACACACACACACACACACAAGCTGTTGATTACCGTAGCTTTGATTAATATCGGTTCAGTTGATTCTATCTGTTCAGTTGATTTCTGTAGATTTGATTAATATCGGTTCAGTTGATTTAATCAATATCAGTTCGGTAAATCATTAGTTATACATATATGACTGGAAACAATCAGTTGAGCCATTTATGTATCATTTGTATCCTATTTGTAAATGTATTTTTCTTTCTTTTTTTATTTCTTTTTTTATAAATGGGGACAATACCACCATTTGCCACCAATATTTCCTACAAAATTCCAAAAAGAACATGCCAACCAATAGCAGCAGGGAAAGAGATAAGCTAATAACCAGTGTAATGTGATTGGAAGGTCTTTTATATATATATATATATATAAAAAAAGGCCAATTGGAATGAGTGTGGTCGTGTTCTTTGCATGCAGATACTACTCTGGGCTTTAGGTCCTTGTATCATGAAGTCTGATCATTTTCTGAAGATCTGCCTCTCTCTAGATATTTGAACATAAGGGGACCTTGAAAATATGACAAGAGGCCTATCCCACCAGTTTTAATGGCTCTTTCCTGCATAGATTCTATTCTATAATGAACCAGAAATCCTTGATAGTTCAAAAAAGCAATGTTCCAAACCACATTCAGTTAGAATATCAAAAACCTGACCAGTCTCTGAACTTATGTAGTAAAACAAAGAACCCACCAAACTACAATTGCAATCATTATTTCAATCATCTTACATGACAAGCAATACTAACAGCCTGACAAATAGTTCCCCCCCAGCATTTCACAAATATAGCAGTCACAATCTTTCTAACGCTGTCATAGGACAATATGATCCCTGGGACAATAAAATCACAGAACAATTAATCCTTCAGAGCGATGATTGAACAACATGATCCAGAACAACGGGGAACAACATGGGGATATTCAGATCATCATAATAAACACACAACAAATTAGACAAAAAGTTATCAGACAGTTTTGAGATATTAATGAAACACTGAAAAGATGAGAACAAACACTGATTTTCTAAGTCCAAAATGCTGAATTTCTCAAAATGGGATGTAGAGCAACAAAGACTTGAGGGGATCATCCGAACATCATAAGGAAGGCTCATAACAAATGACACATAGACAGAGATATTAATTGAAAAAATGACAGATTTTTGAGATATTACTATCAAAAGCAGGCTATTTGAATTTCTCCTTCGGATTTTCCCGAAAGGCCCGTAAATAATTTTCATCTGTTTCGGGATTTAGGATTTTTGAACAGTGCATAATCGGCCATATCATTACAACCAACCAAATTAGGGAACAAGATTGACAGTTTTGAGATATTCAAATTTGAAGTGAAAAGTTGAGCCTGGACAGAAACAGATGGAGTGGAACTCACGTGATCGGCATTAGAAAAACTCCAGGAAGATGCTTTGACTATCACTGACTGTGACAATTAAACATTGTTAAATTTAGCCGCATCAAAGCCAAAAAAAAAAATTAGGGACACAGGGGACACTGAAAGGGAGGGGAGGTATAAGGGGGAGGGGGGAACCTCAGGAGGGAAAGGGGCTTATCTTAGAGAGAGAGGGAGGGAGGGAGGGAGGGATGGGACTAAAAACCAATGTACAGATGAACACAGAGTACAGAAGCGACAGACTGATGAAACACCATGCAGTAGCAGTATTATTTTATTTATTAAAGTGACATGTTTGATAAAACAAAGTAAAACACAGCCATAAAAAAATCCCTCTAAACCCAGCCCAACTGGACTTATACGTCACTATGAGAGATATCCATGTACAAGAAAGCCGAACTAGCATCTAACACTTACACCTTTAAATTATACACAAAAGGTAGAAAAATTACATCATTCATACATACAACCTTTTCGCTTGTCATACGCTTTTTCCAGATATTTTGCTACTTCTTTTTTCATATTTCATCAGATATAAAAACTTGTCATGAGCATTTAGAGAGATAAAATCTGGGTGTTGATCACTAACGTATTTTTAAGTAAATTTCGGTATAACACAAATCACACACACAAAGGAAGTGGAACTCATCTTTTATACAGTTACTATTACACAAGATGCATAGCATATCTTCCAGTGGGGTATTTTGCCATCTCACAGTTTCAGTGTGCAGGGGGAGAGTCCCTGCCCTGAATTGTGATAACAAACGCTGGTATCTCGACATACATCCGCATAGGTGATCCTCCGTCCCAAAACTGTGCTTAAAGGTCAGATATGTGCTTAATTTTGGTTTAAATACGATAGTATCCCACCAGTTTTAATGGCTCTTTCCTGCATAGATTCTATTCTATAATCAGTATCGACCCTTGATAGTTCGAAAAAGCAATGTTCCAAACCACATTCAGTTAGAATCTCAAGCATTTCATCTGACCAGTTGCTACAACACACCTCCTTATCCCAAAGAACCCCCAAACTACAGCACAATAATCAATCAGTGCGTTTACATGACGTGAGAGAATAAAGGAATAAGCCCCGAGAAGCAGTGGGTTACAGTGATTTTATAACTTTGGAGGGGCATTCTAAGGCACAACGCGCAGCGGAGTGCCTTGGTGCCCCTCCGCCGTTATAAAATCACTGTAACCCACTGCTTCAAGGGGCTTATTGCCTTTATAAAACGGTTACCCTACATATAGCCCATTAAATAAACACACAAGAAAAAAAAAAAAAAAACAATTTATTGGTAATAATGCAACAATAAAATTGAGAACTATTCGTTATTCCACCAAGCAAGATCGAGTGGACAGAATGGTTGGCAAGCAACAAAGACGCCAAGATTGCTTTTTCATCTAGCGCCATTATCATGTCACATCAGGCTATTTGGGCTCGTTAATGTAGATATACTATGAAAGCAGGCTATTTGGAATGTCTCCTTCGGTTTCCCGAAGGCCCCGTTAAATAATTTTACATTCGTTTCGGTTTTAGAGTTTCCTTGTTCTGAACTCGCGCCAATCGGCCATATCATTACAACCAGCAGCGAGAGTAGGGAACAAGATTGACTTTTGTCCTCCGCACTTTCCGGCGTTGCACTGGATGCAGAAACCGTAGTGTAAGTCACGTGATCCCCAAAGTAACCCAGGAAGATAGCTTTGATTGAATGGGATTGCATCGATTAATTATTATTTATTTATACAAAAAAAAAAAAAATTATTTCCTTGCTCTGAAAGGTCGCATGTATAACCGGATATTGAACCTCAGGTCCAAATGCTCCGCCTTATCCACGACACTAGCTCAACAGACTATAGATTCACTGGTCAATTTAGCGCTTGTATAGCTGTGCTGTGTTTGAACTTGAGCATATTGGCGGAAGGATTCTCAGTCATAAACCCGCTTTGGAAACAACAGTTGAATATTTAGCGGTTAATTATCGCGAATATACAAAAAACAAACCATTTAAGTGATTATACTGCTGAGGTCCTCCAGTGCATAGCATAATGGCGAGAGGACACTCAGACTGGCTAAACAATAGCAAGCGCAGATTTACCCACAAACAGCTTTTATGACAAAATATCATCAAAGGTAAGAAAAATTTTTGCTCATCTCTGAAGCATTTAAAGTGTATGCCTGCTGTTCTTTGAGTGTGGTGACAATTTAAAATGACAAGGCTTATATCGTTGGAATTTGTGGACTGTCCTTTTTCATTTGAGGTATCGTTTATATGCATAGTACAAATTCAGCAGAAATGCTTGCGATAGAGCACTGATCTTATTTAATTTAATGTTTTGCTAGATGCTTATTTACTTGCTTGGTACTTGAATTGTGTTCGGTTTAGGTAAAAACGGTCATCACGATCTTTTTCACGAGTTTCTTAAGCTTTTAGAGGATATGCCGCATGAGGAGGTTGGTATTAGGAAGCATGCTGTATTTATTATGCAAATTCATTGCCCCCGTTAAGGGGGTGTTCAGAGGTAAGGTTAATATTCGTATAGAATATATATTTAACTCTAATTTCTTTAAATCTTCACTTTAAAACCAGTTTTTATTGCAACAAAACCGTTGACTTACTTGTGAAGCGTACGTGAAGCAGCTTTTCTCGAAGTGCTGAGCAAACTGAATGTTTTATTGGTTTGTAAGGCAGTCAATTCTTCTTAATTTAACAAGCCACTCTTTCAAAAGGGCTTCACTATTTCGTGGAAATTGATGGAAACTTGTTTTGCCGTATTTTCCAGACGACTGAATGGGGCCATTCTTAGTCACGTGTGTGACCAAAAATGTAACAAATAGTAGAAAAAATCTCCTTCAATTACAAAAGCATTGGAGGTTCATGACTGTGGACCTTACATAGGAGTACTACTTATCCAAATCTATCAAGTAAAAATTTTATTTGTTACATTAACTTTAACTACTTCAGGTCAGAGGTCAAATACGACTGGTCACATGTGTGACTTCACACGGAAACAGGCTTTTCATAACTCTATTTGACTTCAAAAACTCTGCGAAGTTGAAAAATCTAGAATGTTCATAGTTTTGGGGTATGGAGAATAGCAAGGAATAAATTTGACACCTTGAATTAATTTTCAAAGTGTTTCTTTATTTGCTGACATCTGGTCACGTGTGTCACATTTTGGTTCACTTGTCAGAGAATGGCCCAATGGCATTATTATTGGTGCAAGCAACAGCAGCACAAGATTTCCCCATATTCACTATGCTGAGATCAACCTTTGTGTACATTTTGTTTTGGGGATCACGTGACCACCTACGTAACTTGCAGCTTGTCAACTAGCTAGCGTTCACTACAATGGATGTGGTTACCCTACACATAGCCCATAAAATAAACACACAAGAAAAAAATCAACAATTTATCGCTAATACTGAAATGGCGAGCTAGTTAGCAACCTAGCTAGCAAGCTAAAGTGATATCGAAGTATATAGCTAGCTAGGTAGATAGCCAACTGGTTAGCGGGTTAAAAGGCTAAACTTCACTAACACTGAAATAGCGAGCTAGAAGTCTTGAAACAAACGTAACCTAAGGAGTCAGCTGAGCGCAGAGTGGTTGGTTGCTAGGCCAGGCGCACAGGGATATTTTGTGCTGCGGTCTGCCTCAGAATACAGTGGGTTACACTGATTTTATACCGGCATGGAACGCGGCTCAACCAATCACATTTAAGGATGGGAAGCACCCGTTTTATAAAATGGAATTATTGTGTTACTCTGACTATAACCGGACTTTTAAAATGCATGTAAACATGTTAGTCCACTGGAATCGCGCTAAATCAAATTTCTCATTGTCCGACTAACACACTCCGATAATGCGGTTAATAGTCGCATTATGCCTGCATGTATTCGCTTGAATCGAACTGAACTGGACTGTGTGCTCTGAGCATGCCCCACAGTTCATCTTGCAGGGCTTTGACCCCGAAGTCTTGTGGACTTGCAAACACCAAACTGATTTGCAACAGCTCTGTGCTCTGCCCAACTAGCAAGTTTGTACAGAACAGTAACAATCCTGATCTGCAAAGGTATTAGCGCTTGAACTGTAACGCCTTGGGGTCGCTTAACTTCTATCCGCATGATTTATCGAATGACTTACGTGTCCTCCGAAAATTTTCCTTCCACTCGCCATCGGAAAAACGACACTCTTTAACCAGTCATTACTCCTGACCCGCGTCCAACATGCACGGGAAGCCCTGGAGTACGTTTCCCAAAAGCACAGATGCTAACTTACATAGTTGGAACTGTGGTAGGAACCGCAGACTGTGAATGGACGGTCTATGTTAGTTGCTAGCAACTACGCTTCTGGGAAACACTCCGGGGTAGTAGAGAGGGCACAAAATAGAGCATAGCGGCATTTCTGCCAAGCTTCGGCTTTGGCCATAACCCTCGGGGACAGCCTGCATCTCAATTGTACGAAAAGCATAGTGAACAGCCCGTATTTAATGAACAGACCTGTAAAATTGTCCACGTTCTCGCCATTCGATCTAATACAGTCAATGCACTCGACAGGCTACTAGTTTGCCGCCAGCTAACTTGTTTGTCAAATGCTTGGTTGGTGACGTAATAGGTCAATCAGAAAAAGATGCAAAACCAACAAGCTGAAAGGCATATCGCCACCTATCTTAGCAGGGACCGACATGCTTCGGTCGATAAGTCGAATTTCGTCCCGCGCATGTATACTGGGACAAGGACAGTTGTCCCACTGCATGGCCTAATCGAGCTGTTACCGTCGCTTGACTTAACTGCGCATGTAAACGTACTGAGTAACTGGCAGCATGCAGGTGTGAGGGCGTGGTTGGGCTGTAGGAGTTGAAAGGTGATGCCGGTATTATTAATGCAGTGATGGTGTGGGTTACACCTGCTGAGGCTAAAGCTATCACAGGTCTCAGAGGGATGCACATCCCTGCTGCCACTTTAACATGAGATAAAGGCTAAATGCATACAGGCTGCTGCCCCCTGTGGCAGGAGGATGGTACTGCACCTTCAACACAGTGGGTCACAGCCTGCGTAATAAGTATGGACAGAGCCTCAGCGATGTCATCACTCATCCTTCCTCAGGCTAGAGGAAAGGTATTTTCGGGAGAGGGAAGTGCAGTTTTCAGGAGCTGCCATGCTGTGTAATGTGTCTCAGTGGGATAGCCCCTGATTTTGCCATCCTTTTGGCGTCAGCTGCAGTGATGAAACTTCAATTGCAAAAGATTTCAATGTTGTGCTTGGGGCAAAGCAGCTGAACCAATCAGCACAAGGGCAGGCCTTAAATAAATTAATCATGCACACTGAGTATACACTTATCTGCGCAGAAGAAAAATACTGAATTCATATTTTTATATACAAGTTAGCATTGATTTTGCTGAAAACACGGCATGAGCAACCTACACTGGAGCCACACGCAGAGGAGCGAGTGAGTCTTGGGGTGCTTTCATAGCAGGTACGACTATCCTGTACCGGTCCACAGTACGACTGTCGTCCCCCCCCTCCAGTATGATTATTCTATAATGAATTTACAGAATTGTCACGCTGGACACATTCACTCAGCAAATGCACTTTTTCTGAGTCCAACAAAAATACGCAGCCGGTGCAGTGATATACTTGGGCATACATGCGTGACGGGGCAGCAGATTTTCCCCACCGTCAGGATTAAGATGACAAATTTTTTTTGTTTAAAAACACAGAACAGTCCAGAAGTATTTGGACAGTGAAGGGATGTAACCATAACATTGTTCACTCTCTTCGGATTTAAATGCACTGGATAGATTGCAGACCGTTATCCTCAAATGACCAGGTCAGCGACATGATTTTTGACAGCTGTATTTCTTACATGGTTAAAACAACGTCACTACAGTTTGAGTATTAGCTCAATGAAAGTGAATATGACTCATGAGAGGGAGCTGTTCTGAAGGATGAGACACCAGGCTGAATTTCACTGCTCTTCTCAGTTTGTCCACTAGGGGGAGCCTCTGAGTAACTGTACGAGCTGTGACAGACAGCAGAGAGGATGATGGGAGATTCAGGCCTCCAGCAGCATGACTGCAGCACAGAGACCAGTCTAACCACATTCCTCACCCACTCTCACTCTCTCTGGCTCACACACAGACATACACGCGCACACACACACACACACACACACACACACAAACACTAAACCCAGACATATTCACTCACACGCATGTAATCATGCACTCTCTCTCTCCCTCTCTGACAAACGCAAACACACACACACTTACCCATGCACAAACACACACACGCGCGCGCACACACACACAAATTATGCTGGTGCACACAGAGACATGTTCATACTTGCGCAAACACACAAGCACACAAACGCACCCAGACGCACGTACGTACACACATACACACACAAATACACACACATGCAATACTTGCCCACACAGACATATCCATGCTTGCACTCGCAAACACACATACACAAACAATATCCACACACAAAAACAGGCAACACACACAAACACAAAATCATGCAACACAAACGCAGAAGCTCACACATGCACATAAAGACACAGACGCCCAGACACTCATGTAATCAGGTAGATGCATCATAAAATGCTCACTTTAGTAACCTGCCCATCAGTACACAAGACCAGCAGTTAACTCCGCATCCACACAGACCTCCACACATCCAAATGAGACCGAAATACATTCATATATAATGCACTGCATAAAACACTGCCACAGCTCGCACCACCATGAATCCTAGTCTGGACTAAAGCCTCCACAACAGAGTATCGAGGGTGTCAGGAACAGGAAAACACTCTCTCTGCAGTCAGAAAAATAACCGTGAGAATCAGACTCAAGAGGAGGGTGGAAAAAGACTGAAGACCAGCAGCACACCAGATTCAAGAAGAGAATGTCCTGGGCCGGTCTGGTTTAATAACTAAGACAGAACTGCAAATGAGCAGGACATTATAATCATTACTGTTGAGGCCAGGAGCAGCCATCTTGGATTTGAGGTAGGGGTTGGTGAAGTTCTTCTGACTTCTGAAGTCACAAATCGAATTTCAGGGGGCGGCACAGTTAACATTTCTGACTGGTAACTCGGAAATTCCAACTTCGGTGGTCAGGTGGAACACACCAGGAGTGTATAAAGTCCCTGACCCGTCTGCAGGTGACTGCTGAGAGGGACAATGTGACAAATAAAGGTCATCAGTGATTGGCTATAAGGCGCATTCCACTCAGGAAGAGCAGAAGTGTTTTAAAAGGCCGTAGGTGATTGGCTAAACCAGGCTGTGACTCATATTTGAGCCCCAGAAAGTCAGATCTACCCATATTAGGGTTCTGATCGAGCGAAGCTACACTCCAACTCCAGCAATAGAGACGAGACGATGCCTTCCAGATGCTCTCCTGTAACCATGGCAACATTAAACGCAGAAGAATGCAGTAATGTGACCCATCATTCATCACAATCATCATCATCATCATCATCACTCCCACAGGATGAAAGGGAAACTGTGTCATAAATCCACAGAAACACACACAGGCAGTCTGGCTCTGCAGTGTTTCAGGGTAAAAATAAAATCATAATGCTGATGAGCAACTCCCACTGAAAACACAGAATACAGACTGTTCCAGCAGCCTCCTACACACTCCAGTGGCATCATGGGATATCAGCTGGTGTGACATCATACTGACAGACATCCAGCTGAACCAAAAAACAAGCGCACCTGTTCTGTACTGAGGTGTGTATATATACTGCAATTTAATATTCGACCCAGTACAGAGACACTCGAATGCACACAAACGACAGTACCATCCCAGAACACAATCTCACTCTGAACACAAGCACACACACACACACACACTCTCTCTCTCTTCACACACATCACCACCTTCAGTCAGCACAAAGGTTTGAAAACAGTGCCTCTGGTGACAACAGACTTTAACCCTTTCATGAGCAGATGGACTACATAACGACTCAAATTCAACACTCTCAAAAATTCACTTGACCAACTCAATCCAAGGATTCACTGAAGTGCGTCAGTTAAGACAGACCTACTGCCAGCCCTTTGCACTCTCAGACCCCCCATGACTGCTTGAACGCCTCGTTAATCAGGCCTCAGCCTGTACCACAGTCAGTCAGAGGGGGACTCTGTTTATGCCTCGTTAATCAGGCCCCAGCCTGTACCACAGTCAGTCAGAGGGGGACTCTGTTTATGCCTCATTAATCAGGCCCCAGCCTGTACCACAGTCAGTCAGAGGGGGCCTCTGTTAATGCCTCGTTAATCAGGCCCCAGCCTGTACCACAGTCAGTCAGAGGGGCCTCTGTTTATGGCCTCGTTAATCAGGCCCAGCCTGTACCACAGTCAGTCAGAGGGGGACTCTGTTAATGCCTTGTTAATCAGGCCTCAGCCTGTACCACAGTCAGTCAGAGGGGGACTCTGTTAATGCCTTGTTAATCAGGCCCCAGCCTGTACCACAGTCAGTCAGAGGGGGCTTCTGTTTATGCCTCATTAATCAGGCCCCAGCCTGTACCACAGTCAGTCAGAGGGGGACTCTGTTTATGCCTCGTTAATCAGGCCTCAGCCTGTACCACAGTCAGTCAGAGGGGGCCTCTGTTAATGCCTCGTTAATCAGGCCTCAGCCTGTACCACAGTCAGTCAGAGGGGGACTCTGTTTATGCCTCGTTAATCAGGCCTCAGCCTGTACCACAGTCAGTCAGAGTGGGACTCTGTTTATGCCTCGTTAATCAGGCCTCAGCCTGTACCACAGTCAGTCAGAGGGGGAGACTCTGTTTATGCCTCGTTAATCAGGCCACAGCCTGTACCACAGTCAGTCAGAGTGGGACTCTGTTTATGCCTCGTTAATCAGGCCTCAGCCTGTACCACAGTCAGTCAGAGTGGGACTCTGTTTATGCCTCGTTAATCAGGCCCCAGCCTGTACCACAGTCAGAGGGGGACTCTGTTTATGCCTCGTTGATCAGGCCTCAGCCTGTACCACAGTCAGTCAGAGGGGGACTCTGTTTATGCCTCGTTAATCAGGCCCCAGCCTGTACCACAGTCAGTCAGAGGGGGCTTCTGTTTATGCCTCGTTAATCGGGCCTCAGCCTGTACCACAGTCAGTCAGAGTGGGACTCTGTTTATGCCTCGTTAATCAGGCCCCAGCCTGTACCACAGTCAGTCAGAGGGGACTCTGTTTATGCCTCGTTGATCAGGGCCTCAGCCTGTACCACAGTCAGTCAGAGGGGACTCTGTTTATGCCTCATTAATCAGGCCCCAGCCTGTACCACAGTCAGTCAGAGGGGACTCTGTTTATGCCTCGTTAATCAGGCCTCAGCCTGTACCACAGTCAGTCAGAGGGGACTCTGTTTATGCCTCGTTAATCAGGCCTCAGCCTGTACCACAGTCAGTCAGAGGGGACTCTGTTTATGCCTCGTTAATCAGGCCTCAGCCTGTACCACAGTCAGTCAGAGGGGACTCTGTTTATGCCTCGTTAATCAGGCCTCAGCCTGTACCACAGTCAGTCAGAGGGGACTCTGTTTATGCCTTGTTAATCAGGCCTCAGCCTGTACCACAGTCAGAGGGGACTCTGTTTATGCCTTGTTAATCAGGCCCCAGCCTGTACCACAGTCAGTCAGAGGGGACTCTGTTTATGCCTTGTTAATCAGGCCCCAGCCTGTACCACAGTCAGTCAGAGGGGGACTCTGTTTATGCCTCGTTAATCAGGCCCCAGCCTGTACCACAGTCAGTCAGAGGGGGCCTCTGTTTATGCCTCGTTAATCAGGCCTCAGCCTGTACCACAGTCAGTCAGAGGGGACTCTGTTTATGCCTCGTTAATCAGGCCTCAGCCTGTACCACAGTCAGTCAGAGGGGGACTCTGTTTATGCCTCGTTAATCAGGCCTCAGCCTGTACCACAGTCAGTCAGAGGGGACTCTGTTTATGCCTCGTTGATCAGGCCTCAGCCTGTACCACAGTCAGTCAGAGGGGGACTCTGTTTATGCCTCGTTAATCAGGCCCCAGCCTGTACCACAGTCAGTCAGAGGGGACTCTGTTTATGCCTCGTTAATCTGGCCCCAGCCTGTACCACAGTCAGTCAGAGGGGGACTCTGTTTATGCCTCGTTAATCTGGCCTCAGCCTGTACCACAGTCAGTCAGAGGGGACTCTGTTTATGCCTCGTTAATCAGGCCTCAGCCTGTACCACAGTCAGTCAGAGGGGACTCTGTTTATGCCTCGTTAATCAGGCCCCAGCCTGTACCACAGTCAGTCAGAGGGGACTCTGTTTATGCCTCGTTAATCAGGCCTCAGCCTGTACCACAGTCAGTCAGTCAGGGGACTCTGTTTATGCCTCGTTAATCGGGCCTCAGCCTGTACCACAGTCAGTCAGAGTGGGACTCTGTTTATGCCTCGTTAATCAGGCCCCAGCCTGTACCACAGTCAGAGGGGACTCTGTTTATGCCTCGTTAATCAGGCCTCAGCCTGTACCACAGTCAGTCAGAGGGGGACTCTGTTTATGCCTCGTTAATCAGGCCCCAGCCTGTACCACAGTCAGTCAGAGGGGGACTCTGTTTATGCCTCGTTAATCTGGCCTCAGCCTGTACCACAGTCAGTCAGAGGGGGACTCTGTTTATGCCTCGTTGATCAGGCCTCAGCCTGTACCACAGTCAGTCAGAGGGGGACTCTGTTTATGCCTCGTTAATCAGGCCTCAGCCTGTACCACAGTCAGTCAGGGGACTCTGTTTATGCCTCGTTAATCAGGCCTCAGCCTGTACCACAGTCAGTCAGGGGACTCTGTTTATGCCTCGTTAATCAGGCCTCAGCCTGTACCACAGTCAGTCAGAGGGGACTCTGTTTATGCCTCGTTAATCAGGCCCCAGCCTGTACCACAGTCAGTCAGAGGGGACTCTGTTTATGCCTCGTTAATCAGGCCCCAGCCTGTACCACAGTCAGTCAGAGGGGGACTCTGTTTATGCCTCGTTAATCAGGCCTCAGCCTGTACCACAGTCAGTCAGAGGGGGACTCTGTTTATGCCTCGTTAATCAGGCCTCAGCCTGTACCACAGTCAGTCAGAGGGGACTCTGTTTATGCCTCGTTAATCAGGCCTCAGCCTGTACCACAGTCAGTCAGAGGGGACTCTGTTTATGCCTCGTTAATCAGGCCTCAGCCTGTACCACAGTCAGTCAGAGGGGGACTCTGTTTATGCCTCGTTAATCAGGCCTCAGCCTGTACCACAGTCAGTCAGAGTGGGACTCTGTTTATGCCTCGTTAATCAGGCCCCAGCCTGTACCACAGTCAGAGGGGGACTCTGTTTATGCCTCGTTGATCAGGCCTCAGCCTGTACCACAGTCAGTCAGAGGGGGCTCTGTTTATGCCTCGTTAATCAGGCCCCAGCCTGTACCCACAGTCAGAGGGGGACTCTGTTTATGCCTCGTTAATCAGGCCTCAGCCTGTACCACAGTCAGTCAGAGGGGACTCTGTTTATGCCTCGTTAATCAGGCCCCAGCCTGTACCACAGTCAGTCAGGGGGACTCTGTTTATGCCTCGTTAATCAGGCCCCAGCCTGTACCACAGTCAGTCAGAGTGGGACTCTGTTTATGCCTCGTTAATCAGGCCCCAGCCTGTACCACAGTCAGTCAGAGGGGACTCTGTTTATGCCTCGCCTGTACCACAGTCAGTCAGAGGGGACCCTTTTGCTCGTTAATCAGGCCCCAGCCAGTCAGTCAGAGGGGGACTCTGTTTTGCCTCGTTAGTCAGGCCTCAGCCTGTACCACAGTCAGTCAGGGGGGACTCTGTTAATCAGGCCCCAGCCTGTACCACAGTCAGTCGTTAATCAGGCCTCAGCCTGTACCACAGTCAGACAGGGGGCCTGGTTAATCACTCTGTTCTGTTTATGCCTCGTTAATAATCAGGCCTCAGCCTGTACCACAGTCAGTCAGAGGGGACTCTGTTTATGCCTCATTAATCAGGCCTCAGGCTGTACCACAGTCAGTCGGGGACTCCTGCCCTCGGCCTGTACCACAGTCAGTCAGAGTGGGACTCTGTTTATGCCTCGTTAATCAGGCCCCAGCCTGTACCACAGTCAGAGGGGGACTCTGTTTATGCCTCGTTGATCAGGCCTCAGCCTGTACCACAGTCAGTCAGAGGGGACTCTGTTTATGCCTCGTTAATCAGGCCCCAGCCTGTACCACAGTCAGAGGGGGACTCTCTGTTTATGCAGGGGACTCTGTTTATGATGTTAATCAGGCCCCAGCCTGTACCACAGTCAGTCAGAGGGACTCTGTTTATGCCTCGTTAATCAGGCCCCAGCCTGTACCACAGTCAGTCAGAGGGGACTCTGTTTATGCCTCGTTAATCAGGCCCCAGCCTGTACCACAGTCAGTCAGGGGGACTCTGTTTATGCCTCGTTAATCAGGCCTCAGCCTGTACAGTCAGTCAGAGGGGACTCTGTTTATGCCTCGTTAATCAGGCCCCAGCCTGTACCACAGTCAGTCAGAGGGGACTCTGTTTTGCCTGTTAATCAGGCCTCAGCCTGTACCACAGTCAGTCAGAGGGGACTCCCCATCAGGCCTGTACCACAGTCAGTCAGAGTGGGACTCTGTTTTTCGTTAATCAGGCCCCAGCCTGTACCACAGTCAGAGGGGGGACTCTGTTTAGGTTGATCAGGCCTCAGCCTGTACCACAGTCAGTCAGAGGGGGACTCTGTTTATGCCTTGTTAATCAGGCCCCAGCCTGTACCACAGTCAGAGGGACTCTGTTTATGCCTCGTTAATCAGGCCTCAGCCTGTGATCAGGCCTCAGCCTGTACCACAGTCAGTCAGAGAGGGGACTCTGTTTATGCCTCGTTAATCAGGCCTCAGCCTGTACCACAGTCAGTCAGAGGGGGCTTCTGTTTATGCCTCATTAATCAGGCCCCAGCCTGTACCACAGTCAGTCAGAGGGGACTCTGTTTATGCCTCGTTAATCTGGCCTCAGCCTGTACCACAGTCAGTCAGAGGGGACTCTGTTTATGCCTCGTTAATCAGGCCTCAGCCTGTACCACAGTCAGACAGAGGGGACTCTGTTTATGCCTCGTTAATCAGGCCTCAGCCTGTACCCAGTCAGTCAGAGGGGACTCTGTTTATGCCTCGTTAATCAGGCCTCAGCCTGTACCACAGTCAGTCAGAGGGGACTCTGTTTATGCCTCGTTAATCAGGCCTCAGCCTGTACCACAGTCAGAGGGGGACTCTGTTTATGCCTTGTTAATCAGGCCTCAGCCTGTACCACAGTCAGTCAGAGGGGACTCTGTTTTATGCCTCGTTAATCAGGCCCCAGCCTGTACCACAGTCAGTCAGAGGGGGACTCTGTTTATGCCTCGTTAATCAGGCCCCAGCCTGTACCACAGTCAGTCAGAGGGGGACTCTGTTTATGCCTCATTAATCAGGCCTCAGCCTGTACCACAGTCAGTCAGAGGGGGACTCTGTTTATGCCTCGTTAATCAGGCCTCAGCCTGTACCACAGTCAGTCAGGGGGACTCTGTTTATGCCTCATTAATCAGGCCTCAGGCTGTACCACAGTCAGTCAGGGGACTCTGTTTATGCCTCGTTAATCAGGCCTCAGCCTGTACCACAGTCAGTCAGAGGGGGACTCTGTTTATGCCTTGTTAATCAGGCCCCAGCCTGTACCACAGTCAGAGGGGGACTCTGTTTATGCCTCGTTAATCAGGCCTCAGCCTGTACCACAGTCAGTCAGAGGGGGACTCTGTTTATGCCTCGTTAATCAGGCCTCAGCCTGTACCACAGTCAGTCAGAGGGGGACTCTGTTTATGCCTCGTTAATCAGGCCTCAGCCTGTACCACAGTCAGTCAGAGGGGGAGACTCTGTTTATGCCTCGTTAATCAGGCCTCAGCCTGTACCACAGTCAGTCAGAGGGGACTCTGTTTATGCCTCGTTAATCAGGCCTCAGCCTGTACCACAGTCAGTCAGGGGGGGACTCTGTTTATGCCTCGTTAATCAGGCCAGTCAGAGTGGGACTCTGTTTATGCCCTTTAATCAGGCCTCAGCCTGTCAGTCAGTCAGAGGGGACTCTGTTTATGCCTCGTTAATCAGGCCTCAGCCTGTACCACAGTCAGAGGGGGACTCTGTTTATGCCTCGTTGATCAGGCCTCAGCCTGTACCACAGTCAGTCAGAGGGGACTCTGTTTATGCCTCGTTAATCAGGCCCCAGCCTGTACCACAGTCAGTCAGAGGGGGCCTCTGTTTATGCCTCGTTAATCAGGCCCCAGCCTGTACCACAGTCAGTCAGAGGGGGACTCTGTTTATGCCTCTTTAATCAGGCCTCAGCCTGTACCACATTCAGTTAGAGGGGGACTCTGTTCACCAACACTTTTACCTAACGTGCATATAGAAGTCCATTTTTCTTGTGACTAGTATAAATTATGTAATACACAGTGTATGAACCCAAGGTCTCATTATTTATTTGGTACAGATTACCATATTAAAGTATTCTAAACCTCGTATAAATTCCCCCCTCCACTTAGGCAATGTACACATCCCATTTACTGAGCTTGAGCGACACTGAATCAGACAGGTGAGCCACCTAACTGCCTCCGCTCTGTTTGGAATTTGCGAATGATAACACGGAGGTGACCTGCACACCAGCTTGCTGCATTTCAGGAGGTTGTGTTTGAAAGAGTTTTTTTTTTTTTTTGGAGAGTGTATTTGAGAGAGTGTGATAATTAGAGGGTGTGTTTTGAGAGTGCTTTTTTGGAAAGTGTATTTGAAAGAGTGTTTTTTGGAGAGTGTATTTGAGAGTGTGTGTGTTTGGAGAGTGTGTTTGAGAGTGGCAGAAAAGTTTTCCCAGACTCGCCAGGTCAGAACACTCCAGACTGGTTCACCCAGGCCTCTCCTCCCAGTTCCAGTTTCATACTGGTGCAGAGAAGCAGGAATACCAGTTAAACTATTACATCACCAGCACTTAGGATCCCTAAATTCCACATTCCTGTATAAGTGTACTACTACAGCCATTATTAACACCCAAAACCAATGTTAAACCAGTTGGGGTGAAATGGTACACGCATTTGTACCGAACCGTTCTGTGCAGGATGTTCAGTTAGGTCAGAGTATGAACCAAAATAGTTCAGCTTCGAACATGGACACGAGGTGGAACTAAAATGGCGTGGGAACCATATAACTCCGAGACTGCTACCCTGGCGACAGACAGCCGGAGGCTATTGAAGCAAGTCTAGCAACTAAATAGCAGTGAAGCCACCAGTTAGCGGAGCACATTAGCACAAACACACACCAGCCTCGTCAGTATTATGCCACGGCAAATGCACATGCTAAAGCTAGAGCATGAGAATCCAGGACTTTCCTTCAGTGGTGCATTTCCCAAAGCTTAGGTGCTAACTGTTAGCAACTTAGCTACATAGTTTGAACCAGAGCTCACATGGTTAATAACTAGGGATGGACGATAAATTAATCACTGTAATTTTAAGCACAACTCCCCAGCTTCCTCCATCAAAGACCATATGAGAAACTTCCTGAAAAGAGCTTCACTGACTTCAGGATTTCTCAGTGATGTGCTTAACAGAGCAACTTAGGATCTGCAGAATCATCACCTTTTAACCAGCTATTGCTCTCACCCAGTTCTCATTTACCTTGCTCAATTACCAATCAAACACTTGATTCACTCAATCACTAGTTTAAATTGGTAGACAGTTCAATTCATTTCGACAGCCTTTTCGTTGGTCAAATTTTTAAATTCAAATGAAACGGCACAGATTTGCCTGACTGAGTTTGTCGCATTTCTCGGCTTACATTCCACGATTTCCCGCGAAGGCGACAGACACACGCAAACGCATTGCCCTACCATTCATCCAGACACATACACACACACACACACACACACACTCACGCAGAGTCACTCAAACAGGCAGACGCACACACACCCACTCATTCACTCACACAATCACACTCACAGACGCACGCGCACACACCCCATCATTCACAGACGCGCTCACACAGATTCACTCAAAAACTGACACTCAGCTGCACTCACTCACAGACGCACTCACGTTCTCGCTCACAGACACACACACACACTCACTCACACGTGTACACACACACACACACACACACACACTCACGATGTTCCAGAGCCTCATACAGCAGCGACAGACTCCTCGCCTCACCAGCCTGATGCTGAGAGTGCAGAGGGTGGCTGTTGCTAGGCAGCCTTTAACACGGCTACTGCTGCAACCCAGAGCAGAAAGAAGCCACCAATCCAGCAGTGACAGATAAGACACAAGCACACGCACACACATGCACATACAAACACACACACGCATGCACGCACTCACGCACAAACACCATGGCTAGGGTGCCAACACCACACGGCAACTTGCAGCCACAGTCAGCAGCCAATCGCTAACGAGCTAACTGCGAGAAGTCGAACTCACCAATTCTCTGGACCACACTGTTCCAGAACTTTCCGCACTAAACCACAGCAACTAACTGAGGGTGACACCAAAAGCCTTCCCTAACACAGCGAACTGCAATCGTGTCTGTGTTTGCCCGTGATTTACCTACCAACTAGTGGCCAACGGATCTCGACGGGTTGCTGCTCATCTCCGTAACCAATACTGGTGTGCATGTGGTGTCTGTCGTACAAATTAATGGTTTTATCAGGTTTCAAGATTAATTTCAAAATTCAAAATCAGTGTCTGTCCGTAAGCAATCCTGCGTCCTTATATAAGATACAAACACAGAGCAAACACACAAGTACAAGTCAGCAAAAGAGACACACCGGAGATTAGCAAGCCAGTTAGCCACAGAGCTGGCAAGCTAATGTCAGCGAATGTTATATAGTGCAGAGGGTCAATGTACTGATGTAGCATAAAGCCATGTCACGTTTTTAGAAATCACCGCAGTGAAATCAAAGTGATCGGACTCTTGTCCATTCAGGACGAGACACGCCATTTTCCCGCCTCATCACGAGCGTGGCCTTAGTCTCTCCCTTGTCGAATGTCCACACTGGGTTACAATGAAATGTTATGCTGTAGTTCAGTTTGGTCTGTGGATCATGGGATCTGCTGCTTTAGCCTAAAAGCACAGCAGTGTTTTCCCACCGCAGTCCTTAATAGAAGTGATGACATCACATTCTATTCATGAAGTCACATTCCCACTCCTGAAATACCTCAAAGTTGTGAATTATCTGCAACTCTGCAACACCGATAAAACACACATCAGCTCCTCTTCAACTGTGAACGATGCCAAGTAATCAAATCATAGACAGTGGAGGAGTACAGAGGTCTGTTCTTACGAAACAAAAACCCTATGATTGGACTATTCTTATATCGAAAGCCCTGTGATTGGACAGTTCTTTTATAAAAAGCCCGGTGATTGGACTGTTCTTATATAAAAAGCCCTGTGATTGGACTGTTCTTTTATAAACCCCCTGTGATTGGACAGTTCTTTTATAAAAAAGCTGTGTTTGAGCAGCACTTGCACAAGGAGCCCTGTGATTGGTTAGATCCTAAAATGCAGTTAGTCTGTTCCTCAAAATGGTGCCAGAGAGCAGCACTGAAGATTTTTCTGGTGTTTGATAATGTACTTGTGTGCTGTTTTCTCTCCTCAAAGACTCCAGAGATGTTCAGTTACACACATGAGCTGCTAGCGTTAGCCTCAATACTCATAGAAATGAATGGGGGAAAGTGTTAGCAAACATTCCATTAATTGTGAAGGGCTACAGTCATTCCACAGATCAGGGCTGGGTAACAAGGGCCAGATCTGTTCCTGGTTTTCATGCCAACATCTGGCCTTTAATTACTTCATTAGCATGTTTTGCCAAACCATTTATGAGATCTTAAATTTTAGCAGAATCTCTGAAATGGATCATGACTTAAGATTGTTCTTCTGTCCCTAAATGCAACATTTTACCATAATCTAATCCATGACTAAACTCATGTATGTCCGCAGAGCCAGTCGGCTAATTTATTGAAGATACCAGGTAGACCTGCCCACACCCGCCATAGGTGGCCGTTATGGGTAGTATCACTCAAAGAGTAGAAGGTGCATTAAGGGTAATATTGCTACAAAAGCAGTGGTGCATTATGGGTAGCAGTGCTACAAGTGCTTCACCTGTTGTTGGCCAGAATGAATGAATAAAACCCAACAGGAACTTCCTTACGGGTCCCACTTAAACCCCGATAGCGGTAATGAATATTTGATCGCCATCTTTTTGTCTCAAAACACAAGAATAAATCACCTGCCATGGTAAGTGGTGAATTGTGATTCGCCAATACAACCCTTGGCTGCACACTATAGGCTCCCTCAGAGGAGTCTAATCGAACCCCACATCACAGATAAAGAATATTAATCAGGCTAAAAAGAAGTGACTGGGCCATGATTATCTACTCCTGGCACAAAATCATTCACACCACAGGAAAAAAACATGCGGCATCACAGTGCTTACACATGCTACGATAATGCTACGACAAGCAGCAACACCATCACCCGCACCACCTGCTCCTCTGAAGCAGGGATGATTAAATCTGGGCCTCGGATCCAAAACTGCTCCTGGTTTTCCATCCTGCCAGGTAATTCATTGAACAGTGAGCTCTGCGTATTAGCAGTACTGGCTTCACACCTGACTCTCAGGTAAAGGGGGTTATGGCAGTACTGGCTTCACACCTGACTCTCAGGTAAAGGGGGTTATCGGCAGTACTGGCTTCACACCTGACTCTCAGGTAAAGGGGGTTATTGGCAGTACTGGCTTCACACCTGACTCTCAGGTAAAGGGGGTTATCGGCAGTACTGGCTTCACACCTGACTCTCAGGTAAAGGGGTTATCGGCAGTACTGGCTTCACACCTGACTCTCAGGTAAAGGGGTTATCGGCAGTACTGGCTTCACACCTGACTCTCAGGTAAAGGGGTTATCGGCAGTACTGGCTTCACACCTGACTCTCAGGTAAAGGGGGTTATCGGCAGTACTGGCTTCACACCTGACTCTCAGGTAAAGGGGTTATCGGCAGTACTGGCTTCACACCTGACTCTCAGGTAAAGGGGGTTATCGGCAGTACTGGCTTCACACCTGACTCTCAGGTAAAGGGGGTTATCGGCAGTACTGGCTTCACACCTGACTCTCAGGTAAAGGGGTTATCGGCAGTACTGGCTTCACACCTGACTCTCAGGTAAAGGGGTTATTCGGCAGTACTGGCTCACACCTGACTCTCAGGTAAAGGGGTTATTCGGCAGTACTGGCTTCACACCTGACTCTCAGGTAAAGGGGTTATCGGCAGTACTGGCTTCACACCTGACTCTCAGGTAAGGGGGTTATCGGCAGTACTGGCTTCACACACCTGACTCTCAGGTAAAGGGGTTACGGCAGTACTGGCACACCTGACTCTCAGGTAAAAGGGGTTATCGGCAGTACTGGCTTCACACCTGACTCTCAGGTAAAGGGGTTATCGGCAGTACTGGCTTCACACCTGACTCTCAGGTAAAGGGGTTATCGGCAGTACTGGCAGTACTGCTTCACCTGACTCTCAGGTAAGGGGGTTATCGGCAGTGACTCTCAGGTAAAGGGGTTATTGGCAGTACTGGCTTCACACTGACTCTCAGGTAAAGGGGTTATCGGCAGTACTGGCTTCACACCTGACTCTCAGGTAAAGGGGTTATCGGCAGTACTGGCTTCACACATGACTCTCTCAGGTAAAGGGGTTATCGGCAGTACTGGCTTCACACCTGACTCTCAGGTAAAGGGGTTATCGGCAGTACTGGCTTCACACCTGACTCTCAGGTAAAGGGGGTTATCGGCAGTACTGGCTTCACACCTGACTCTCAGGTAAAGGGGCTTATTGGCAGTACTGGCTTCACACCTGACTCTCAGGTAAAAGGGGGTTATCGGCAGTACTGGCTTCACACATGACTCTCAGGTAAAGGGGGTTATTGGCAGTACTGGCTTCACACATGACTCTCAGGTAAAGGGGGTTATCGGCAGTACTGGCTTCACACATGACTCTCAGGTAAAGGGGGTTATTGGCAGTACTGGCTTCACACCTGACTCTCATGTAAGGGGTTAAAGTACTAAAGGGGTTATTGGCAGTACTGCTTCACACCTGACTCAGGTAAAGGGGTTATTGGCAGTATTGGCTTCACACACCTGACTCTCAGGTAAAGGGGTTATTGGCAGTACTGGCTTCACACCTGACTCTCAGGTAAAGGGGTTATCGGCAGTACTGGCTTCACACCTGACTCTCAGGTAAAGGGGTTATTGGCAGTACTGGCACCTGACTCTACTAAAGGGGTTATCGGCAGTACTGGCTTCACCTGACTCTCAGGTAAAGGGGTTATTGGCAGTACTGGCTTCACCTGACTCTCAGGTAAAGGGGTTATTGGCAGTACTGGCTTCACACATGACTCTCAGGTAAAGGGGTTATTGGCAGTACTGGCTTCACACTGACTCTCAGGTAAAGGGGTTATTGGCAGTACTGGCTTCACACCTGACTCTCAGGTAAAGGGGTTATTGGCAGTACTGGCTTCACACCTGACTCTCAGGTAAAGGGGTTATCGGCAGTACTGGCTTCACACCTGACTCTCAGGTAAAGGGGGTTATTGGCAGTACTGGCTTCACACCTGACTCTCAGGTAAAGGGGGTTATTGGCAGTACTGGCTTCACACATGACTCTCAGGTAAAGGGGGTTATTGGCAGTACTGGCTTCACACATGACTCTCAGGTAAAGGGGTTATCGGCAGTACTGGCTTCACCTGACTCTCAGGTAAACTGGGGGTTATCGGCAGTACTGGCTTCACACCTGACTCTCAGGTAAGGGGGGTTCGGCAGTACTGGCTTCACACCTGACTCTCTCTCAGGTAAAGGGGTTATCGGGGGTACTGGCTTCTCACACCTGACTCTCAGGTAAAGGGGTTAAGTACTGGCTTCACCTGACTCTCAGGTAAAGGGGTTATTGGCAGTACTGGCTTCACACCTGACTCTCAGGTAAAGGGGTTATTGGCAGTACTGGCTTCACACCTGACTCTCAGGTAAAGGGGGTTATGGCAGTACTGGCTTCACACCTGACTCTCAGGTAAAGGGGTTATCGGCAGTACTGGCTTCACACTGACTCTCAGGTAAAGGGGTTATCGGCAGTACTGGCTACACCTGACTCTCAGGTAAAGGGGGTTATTGGCAGTACTGGCTGACTCTCTCAGGTAAAGGTAAACTGACTCTCAGGTAAAGGGGTTATTGGCAGTACTGACTCTCACACCTGACTCTCAGGTAACCTGGGGGTTATTGGCAGTACTGGCTACTGGCTGACTCTCAGGTAAGGGGGGTTATTGGCAGTACTGGCTTCACACATGACTCTCAGGTAAAGGGGGTTATTGGCAGTACTGGCTTCACACATGACTCTCAGGTAAAGGGGGTTATCGGCAGTACTGGCTTCACACCTGACTCTCAGGTAAAGGGGGTTATTGGCAGTACTGGCTTCACACCTGACTCTCAGGTAAAGGGGGTTATTGGCAGTACTGGCTTCACACCTGACTCTCAGGTAAAGGGGGTTATTGGCAGTACTGGCTTCACACCTGACTCTCAGGTAAAGGGGGTTATTGGCAGTACTGGCTTCACACCTGACTCTCAGGTAAAGGGGGGTTATTGGCAGTACTGGCTTCACACATGACTCAGGTAAAGGGGTTATTGGCAGTACTGGCTTCACACCTGACTCTCAGGTAAAGGGGTTATCGGCAGTACTGGCTTCACACCTGACTCTCAGGTAAAGGGGTTATCGGCAGTACTGGCTTCACACCTGACTCTCAGGTAAAGGGGTTATCGGCAGTACTGGCTTCACACCTGACTCTCAGGTAAAGGGGTTATCGGCAGTACTGGCTTCACACCTGACTCTCAGGTAAAGGGGGTTATCGGCAGTACTGGCTTCACACCTGACTCTCAGGTAAAGGGGGTTATCGGCAGTACTGGCTTCACACATGACTCTCAGGTAAAGGGGGTTATCGGCAGTACTGGCTTCACACCTGACTCTCAGGTAAAGGGGTTATCGGCAGTACTGGCTTCACACCTGACTCTCAGGTAAAGGGGGTTATCGGCAGTACTGGCTTCACACCTGACTCTCAGGTAAAGGGGGTTATCGGCAGTACTGGCTTCACACCTGACTCTCAGGTAAAGGGGTTATCGGCAGTACTGGCTTCACCTGACTCTCAGGTAAAAGGGGTTATCGGCAGTACTGGCTTCACACCTGACTCTCTCAGGTAAAGGGGTTATCGGCAGTACTGGCTTCACACCTGACTCTCAGGTAAAGGGGGTTATCGGCAGTACTGGCTTCACACCTGACTCTCAGGTAAAAAGGGGTTATCGGCAGTACTGGCTTCACACCTGACTCTCAGGTAAAGGGGTTATCGGCAGTACTGGCTTCACACCTGACTCTCAGGTAAAGGGGGTTATCGGCAGTACTGGCTTCACACCTGACTCTCAGGTAAAGGGGGTTATCGGCAGTACTGGCTTCACACCTGACTCTCAGGTAAAGGGGGTTATCGGCAGTACTGGCTTCACACCTGACTCTCAGGTAAAGGGGGTTATTGGCAGTACTGGCTTCACACCTGACTCTCAGGTAAAGGGGTTATCGGCAGTACTGGCTTCACACCTGACTCTCAGGTAAAGGGGTTATCGGCAGTACTGGCTTCACCTGACTCTCAGGTAAAGGGGGGGTTATCGGCAGTACTGGCTTCACACCTGACTCTCAGGTAAAGGGGGTTATTGGCAGTACTGGCTTCACACATGACTCTCAGGTAAAGGGGGTTATCGGCAGTACTGGCTTCACACCTGACTCTCAGGTAAAGGGGGTTATTGGCAGTACTGGCTTCACACCTGACTCTCAGGTAAAGGGGGGTTATCGGCAGTACTGGCTTCACACCTGACTCTCAGGTAAAGGGGGTTATTGGCAGTACTGGCTTCACACCTGACTCTCAGGTAAAGGGGGGTTATTGGCAGTACTGGCTTCACACATGACTCTCAGGTAAAGGGGGTTATCGGCAGTACTGGCTTCACACCTGACTCTCAGGTAAAGGGGGTTATTGGCAGTACTGGCTTCACACCTGACTCTCAGGTAAAGGGGGTTATTGGCAGTACTGGCTTCACACCTGACTCTCAGGTAAAGGGGGTTATTGGCAGTACTGGCTTCACACCTGACTCTCATGTAAAGGGGGTTATTGGCAGTACTGGCTTCACACCTGACTCTCAGGTAAAGGGGGTTATTGGCAGTACTGGCTTCACACCTGACTCTCAGGTAAGGGGGTTATCGGCAGTACTGGCTTCACACCTGACTCTCAGGTAAAGGGGGTTATTGGCAGTACTGGCTTCACACATGACTCTCAGGTAAAGGGGGTTATTGGCAGTACTGGCTTCACACATGACTCTCAGGTAAAGGGGGTTATTGGCAGTACTGGCTTCACACATGACTCTCAGGTAAAGGGGGTTATTGGCAGTACTGGCTTCACACATGACTCTCAGGTAAAGGGGGGTTATTGGCAGTACTGGCTTCACACCTGACTCTCAGGTAAAGGGGGTTATTGGCAGTACTGGCTTCACACCTGACTCTCAGGTAAAGGGGGGTTATTGGCAGTACTGGCTTCACACATGACTCTCAGGTAAAGGGGGTTATTGGCAGTACTGGCTTCACACATGACTCTCAGGTAAAGGGGGTTATCGGCAGTACTGGCTTCACACCTGACTCTCAGGTAAAGGGGGTTATTGGCAGTACTGGCTTCACACCTGACTCTCAGGTAAAGGGGTTATCGGCAGTACTGGCTTCACACCTGACTCTCAGGTAAAGGGGTTATTGGCAGTACTGGCTTCACACCTGACTCTCAGGTAAAGGGGGTTATCGGCAGTACTGGCTTCACACCTGACTCTCAGGTAAAGGGGGTTATTGGCAGTACTGGCTTCACACATGACTCTCAGGTAAAGGGGGTTATTGGCAGTACTGGCTTCACACCTGACTCTCAGGTAAAGGGGGTTATCGGCAGTACTGGCTTCACACCTGACTCTCAGGTAAAGGGGGTTATCGGCAGTACTGGCTTCACACCTGACTCTCAGGTAAGGGGGGTTATCGGCAGTACTGGCTTCACACCTGACTCTCAGGTAAAGGGGTTATTCGGCAGTATTGGCTTCACACCAGACTCTCAGGTAAAGGGGTTATCGGCAGTACAAACTGACTCTCAGGTTCTCGGCAGTACTGGCTTCACACATGACTGATCAGGTAAAGGGGGGGTTATCGGCATTCTGGTTTACAATGACAGAAGCACAAAAATTATTGGCAGTACTGGCTTCACACCTGACTCTCAGGTAAAGGGGGTTATTACCGGCTTCTCTGGCCTGCAGTGCTGTGATTTGAGAAACAGGAACTGAAACGGTCAGTTACAATACAGATGCATTTCTGGACGGTGTCCGCGCCACTTCAAAGCCCAGAGTGTAGTTCAGTTAAGCATTCAAAATGGCTTTTCAAGCACAAGAAATACCCAACAGTTCTGATCCAATGAAAACTGCCAGCGTCATTGATATAAACACACGGACACACAGACAGCAAGACAGAAATATCTCTCCTGAGAAAAATGCACCTATTGGAGTCTGCCTCACTTACCAAATCAACACAACCGCTCATACACACAACACACACGCACACACGCACGCACACACACACAAAACACCATTGTATGGAACAACCACAATCTCAAAATTACAGCATCAGAGATAAAAGCTCATTAAGTCCACAAATAAAAGCTTGCCAAGACTCGCATAACACCATTTTTACATCTATGCAAAGCTATAATCATTCCTGTGTGTAATCATTAAACATGAGAATAACTTCTCTTGCTAATGACTTTTTTAATTCCTTGAAAATAATCAAACTTCCTCCCCCAAAAGTGCAGAATTGCATTTGGCGAGCTGGATGGCTCCGTATCCCGGTAACGGTCTGCACCGAACAGCCCATAATACCCGGCTAGCCCCAATTGCCCAAACGGTAACCGCACGCAGCAGCAGCTCTTACATAACACCGCATCGCACTGCAAACCGCTCAGCAGCTACCTCCCCAAACCCCCCGCTCCAATTGCCGGCGAGCTGGCTGCATGTTCCGGATCCTTCCGATGGGAATGCGGGGATAAAAGCCAGTGTTTAGCGGCTGGTGATACGTGCCGACAGAACTCCCGCACTTTGAGGAAAATTCAGCGGTTTTTTTTTTTTTTTTTTTTTTTTTTTTGCAGTGTAGTTGAGGGAGATGCTGAGTCAGTCACGGACGCCGTGGAGACGGCAGCGCATCGCCGTAGTGATGAGGCAGAGGGGTACTGTCGCGGGGTGTTGCCTACCTTGTCGTCGGGGTACATGCCGCGTGTCCGTCAGTCCGCCAGTGTGGAGAGAGTGAGAGCGCAGTGTGTGAGAGCGTGGAGTGTAAGCAGAGTGTGTGTGTGTGTGAGCAGGGCGTGTGAGTGTCGCAAGGGAGGGATCAGAGATAGAGATGAAAGACATGCACAGGACAGAATCACAGTGAGTGTGTGTGAGAGAGAGAGAGGAAGAGAGAGAGAGAGAGAGAGAGAGAGTGGGAGAGAATGAAAAAGTGCGAGACAGAGAGACTGCAGAGCATATGGACTCGAGAGCTTACACAAACACACACACACACACACACACACACACACACACAAGCTTACACTCAGATGCACTCTTATGCTTACACAGTCAATGCCCTCCCACTCTCTCACACACACAGACACACGCACACAGACACGCACACACAAACAGAAACACACACACACACCACTGACAGGGAGGTTCAGAGAAAGGCTCTAACAGTAGATGCTTGAATCTTCTTCCTGCTGAATACCAATGAGGCGCACGCCACAGGCTAATGCGATAGGCTAACACTAGCGCTGACTCCAGGAGCCATCGCAGGCTGAGGTAGCCCCCAGAACATGCAGGCCGGAGGGGGGGTTGAGTAGCCAAAGTCATGCCCTGAGGACAGAGCACGTTACAATCTAGGGGAGTGTTCCGGAAAAATCCGCAGGCAGCAACACAAGATTTAATCTCCAGATCAGACCCAATCAGCCTGTCAGGGGATGTGATTGTTTCCTGGGAAATAATCCTCATCACATGTTCCACTAGCAGCATGATTGACAGCTCTGCTGCCTGCCAACAGACCTAACCCCCCCCTTTTGATGACATAACCAAAATAATGCACACTTGACTTAACCCTTTCAAACCCACATATGGAAATTTCCATATTATGCTAATTGACTCCTCTGCCTGAATACAGATTTTTCCGTGTTTTTTGATTGCCTTGGGGTCCCCAATCTGATCCAGAAAGGGCCGGTGTGGGAGCAGGCTTTCACTCCAACTCAGCAGTTACACACCGGATACTACTGATCAAGGTCTTCAGCAAAGACTCAAATTAATACTGATCATGTATCTCTGAGTATTTGCTCTCGATATGTAAAATCTGCTACATTTTGCTGTAAATAAATGCATCCAGCTTGTGCCAAAATGTATAAGCAACATTTAATTTCACCATTCCATACCATGAAATGCTATGGTAAACTGAGAATTTAATAAAATCTTTGAGCATATCTGATATCTGGTCTTAATTAATTTGGCAGAGCAGTCATTTTTTGGCTTAGTATAAGCCGCGTGTCAAAGAGTTAAGGGATATCTAACTATGTATTAGTAACGCCATATAGAAGTGTTCCCAAACTCAGCCCAGGAGAGTTGTTCTGACCATAATTGCAATAGTAAAATTTTGATAAGCTGTTTTGGATGCCTTGACGAATAAAAGACCCTTGAACATGTAAAGAACAGAGGTGACAACATCACAGCTACTTAGCTTTTAGTGTCAGATAAATCCTTATGGAAATTCATGATGGGGTTCCGACAATTCCCGGCATTACTCGAATTAGAATTACAACCCCAATTCCAAAAAAGTAGGGATGCTGAGTAAAATGTAAATAAAAACAGAATGCAATGATCTGCAAATCTCATAAACTGACATTTTATTCAATTTTAATTTCTATTTTTTTCTATTTTTATGCAGTTGTTTTAAATGCATCACAATGTGTATATGGATTATTTTATTCTTCATGGCATGCACACAAATCTAACAAAGTTGCTTTAAGATTATAAATAACTGCCTAACACATAAATGTACTAAATCAAGACAAACTAGCAGCCTGAACCCTATGCTTGCGATAGTCGTGGGAAAGATAGACCAGCAAACATAGGAGTGCCCCAGGACTGAGTGAGGAAACCAGCGCCGTATAGGATCTTTGTTAGCATAAGACAGACATGAGCACACACACACACACGCACTCATTCACTCTCATTGTCTCACACACACACACACACACACACACACACGCACTCTATCACCCTCATTCTCTCTCTCACACACACACACACACACACACACACACACACACACACTCTCACACACACACACACACACACTCAATCACTCTCATTCTCTCTCACACACACACACACTCTCTCTCTCACACGCACGCACGCACACACCTAACCGAGCGCTCCCAGAGCAGGGCTGGGTCACACACCCTTCACCCGCCATCGACGAACAGCGAGATCAGAAAAGGCCTTACAGCCTTTGCCCTCTTACGCAAGTGTGTAAACATGAGTGTGTACTGAAAAGACACAGCAGCCAATCCCAGGGTGGAGGCCGCATGCTATTCCACTCACTGGGTGACCACAACTCCCATTATCCTCTGCGTTCATGCGTAGCATTCAAGGGTTCCACTGCCAGTCTAAAGTACAGATCAACACAACCCACCCATCCTGAGCTGAAGAACCTGACAATCGACGAGAATCTAGGTTGTGGTTCATAATTATTTGAACACTACGCTGAAGAAAGTTTGTTGAGATTCTCTTCATTTCGAGCCCCTTTGTCTGCCATCAGGGGGACCCCCCAGTAACCGTTAGAGGGGCAATAATGGTTAATAACCAGAGCAAATGTTTTCTCTCTCTCTCACTCACTCTTTTCACTCTATCTCTGTGACGACCTGGTGTGATTGCTGGGTATCAGAAGCTTGACCATAACTCAGTCCTGATCACCAGGTCAGCAGACCAGGCCGGACCCTTTGAGTGATTGGGGCTAGGCAGGTACTAATGGCTTGACCGCAGCCTGCTGAACCCCATCGCTAACTCCAGAACCAGGACCCCAGAGGACCAGTCGTCAGTCTCCCGCCATCCAGAGGAAGCACCACTGCTGTGAGCGGCTCGCTGCCGGGGGACCGGAGGGGAGGGTTTTACTCTCCAGGCCAGCGCATTCTCCATCAGCTGTCAGCCCTCCCTTTTGTAGGCTCTCCCTCGGTGTTCCTCCAGGCGCTCACAGCAGACCACCGGGCGACCTCTGGAAGACGAGGCAAGCGGAGCAGACTTGAGAAGCCCAGGGACCTACCCAACAGAGCGGAGGGGCCGAGGGATCCACCACATCAAACAACGGTGTAGGGATTGGATCAAGGCTTGGCACCCTCTGGTGGCAGGGAGGTCCCCTTGTAGCATTAGGAGCTGGTCTCAGATCAGCCCCAGTGTATCTGCTGGGCTTCTGAGGTGTAAAACATCTTCCTCTGAGTGTGTAAATTGCTCAAACAACCTGAAGCCTATCCACCTTATTCCCACGTCCCATGATCCCTTGTGCGAATATTGGGCGTAACTTCCACTGCATCCTGTCACTGAGCTGTTTACTATGGTAGCGGCTCACGTGAATCCTTTTTTTTTTTTTTTTTTTTAAGCGATTGGAAAATAATATATGAGGGAACATCACCTTTTAGACCTCAGACGGGATAAAGTTACGGTACCGCTGCCTTCTACTATCGAAGAATGGGAGAACGACCTGAAGCAGTGGCCACACTAACACATTTGGCTACATTAGCGACTCCGTTGCCACAGACTGCGAAGCTATGAACAATCTACAAAGCTCCGAAGCGTATGCAGTACTTCCACAGCAACAAGGTCAGTCGCGTTTTGTTAAAGGAGGTAGTACACGACCTTATGTACCTTAAAACAGATATACAAGTACTTTCTGAGAATATTTATGAAGGAAACACTACATTTCAGCGGTGAATATTGCTCTACATATGAAACGTAATGGATTGTTAAACAGAGTAAATTTAGCCATCCGACAGTACGAGTCAAATTAGCTCTACTCCAGCCAACTACATTATACAGCATTAAGTTGCTTGCTAATCCAATACTAACATGTAAAACACAGTGAATCCATTTTTCCCATACTTTTAATTTTAGTGAAATGAGGTTTGGAGTGCAAGACTATTGTTTGGAACAGAGTAGGTTATTTTCGAATTGTAGTAGACTATTGCTACTTCTACAGCCTCATCTTAAACTGTACAGGACGAAACGTTAGTTACACTGACTGGCATTACCGGACGAATACAACAATTTTCTGTCCTCCCTACACGTGAAATCATACCTTGTGCTCTCCTGGCAGTGCTGTCAAAATGCTTCTGAGGACCCGCGTCTCCTCCTCTGGGGCGGTCTGTCTGAGCCTAGCCGCCATAAAGTAGGAATCGTTGTTTGTCGACATAATGAAATGAGCACCTAATGTTTTCAGGGGTCTTTTCAAATTCAGGTTTTCAGTCAAATTCTGGCTTCCTCTTCTGTAGGTAGGCGATGGAAACCATTTCGCTGAACACAAGGACAATCCCCTATGTTTTGGGTGCGCGTTCAAAACACTGTTGATCAAACCATAAATTTAGCTTCCTCTGGTTGTCAGTTCAGCCTCGAACAGCACAATAGGTGCCGGAGCTCTGAAGGGACATTTTAAGAAAAGCAAGTTAATTTGTTAAAAAAACGAGCTGTAATCGCTAAGTTAACTGAAAGAAACGCCGCTGTTCTTGACTAGCTACTCGCTAAAAACTACTTCCGCCGGAAGTTGCACCCCTCATCATATCTACAGTAGCGCCCTCAGGAATAAGGTGGATTGGATTTATACTCTCCAAACTCCGGCTCCCAAAGGGCTTAACGATGAATTAGTGTTGAATATTTTTCTGAGTTTATTTTTTATATTAAAGTTGCCATCTCTCTGTGTGTTTATCTGTGTACATTCAGCGAATGTTATTTTTATTCTGTACTAAGGGAATCTTGTACTAGGATTTTTTTGCTGTGTATTTTTTGACTTCTTTTTGGGGGGGAGGGGGGGCCTCTGGGAATTTTCTTTACTGGGGGTGGGGCAATTACTAATTGAAATGACTAGAATTGTGATAGGACATTTTATCTCTGATCTAATTCTTGAAATGTAATTTGTTATACTTGTATCGTGTTATAGACAATTTTCTGTGTGCCTTGTATTCTGAGTCAGATAAGTGAAGCTTATTTTCTTATGAATACTCGTTTATTGACTCATACTGACAATTAGAATGTTAATTGGTTGCAGGTTTGCAGCTACTACCCTTTATAATGCCCTGCCCTTCTGAATGAATCGTTTGCCTGATGAAGGTCTCAGACTGAAACGTTGCTTTCTACGAATACATATTTTTGCAAGTTAGGACGGTGTGCGGGAGTTTGTATTTTGTGATTGGCTTATGCCTCTTTTACGCACCCGTTCCATATTATAGATGTGCGGAGCTTTTTTCTACAATGCAGACATTTTTGAAATTAGTTTCAAGAATCCCAATATCCTGGAGAGGTTCTGTACCTTCTTATAGGGAGGGAAAAGACACGGTTCCCCTCAGCAATTTTACCGTAGAGCCCCTGTTCGACACAGAAAACAAAGTGGTCACTGGGCAGTTTTATAATGAAGCTGTACATGACCACGAGGTGAGTCCATGGTTGGGCAGGAATGGCCTTGTTAAATCAGAGGCCCAGAGGGTTCTTGATGAGGATGGAATCTGGTCTGGAGCAAGGAAATGGCTCATTCAATTACAACCTGATCCCTCTGCTGTAGGGGGTATGTCATATCAGCACTATCACGCTGGGGAGACACAGGGCCAAATTTTACTACCAGGGCTCGAAATTGCGACCAAAATATGCCACCAAAATTAACACTGTGCGACCTTTGAATTAAAACAGTCGCACCTGTGCGGCCGCTTTTCCCCCCAATTAAACGCCTCTTTTCCTGTACATTTGGTCGTCAGTTGGCATGCAAACCGCTGCTGCAGCTTAAATAGAGATGGGCATATAGCCGGAGCAGTGCATGCATCTACTGGACATACTGCAGCTGGGCGTAAGAGTGGAGCGCACCCAGTGTGTTCCCTTGAGCTGACAGTACCCATTTTGACCAATCAAAGGGGAGCTTGACATCCTAAACCTCAGTCGTGATTCTAGAATGGTTATTATTAGCCGTCAATCACTCCATTTCGCGGTACGGAGAGTTACTATTGTAACTATACACAAGATTTAGATGGAAAATGAAACAAAATCAACTTTTTTTTGGTACCGTTAACGTTCAAAAAAACGAGTCTGTAACAAAAGTTACTGAAAGTGAGAATCATGACAATGACTGCAACAGTGATTCAGCCAAACCGGCGGCGAAAAGAGTTTATTATTTTCGCAAAGAGTGGCTTTGAAATTTTGAATGGCTGAGATTCAAAGAAGGTGAAATGCACTGTGTCCACCGTAAAGTTAATATGGCCCGGATCTCACAGTTAACAGCGCATTAGCTACTGGGTCCAAACCCTTTAAACGTGAAAGTCCATCCATGGAGAAAGCGCGAAACACAGAAAATGCTGAGACCAACGTGCATCAACAAGTAGATCCGCTGTTCTGTCAATTTTTGCTACCTATCAAAATATGCTATCTCGCGGTTCTGCGCTTATGCAGACCTAAAATATTCGTCTCGGTTTCTTTGCTCATATCTTAAGTAGCCTATCTGTAAAAATCATAAAAACACATTTTTTTCTGCGCGTCTTTGGATCTGTAAGCGTTTATATATTTGCATGTACAACGCTGGGTTTTCCTGAAAATGCAGAAATTAGATGAAAATGGCGTGCGGCATATATCTTAACCCTTACATACTATTAGGGTCAAATTTGGCCCATTTTGACATTTGACAGCAGTAAACATACCCTAAATGTCATTCATTTAGCCTGAAATTTGATTACTTTTCCTAAAGCGACCCAAAAAACATAAAAATGAAAACATTTTAAAATCTTATATTTTTGTACAGGTGCTACAAATTTTTGTCCACTGAGGCTGTACCGGGTCAAATTTGACCCGTATCCATTTAGATGGATTTTATATCCACTAGTCTGGGTCAAATCAAGGACAATGGTGGTTTTAGGGAATTTTGAAACTGTCAAACTGCACATTTGATGGCTTTGTGTACTTTTTATGGGATAGTGGTGACAGAGTTCAAGGGGGACCTTGACACTGACACGAGAGCTGTTTGTGGTCCCACTACATTTGCCCAGGTTCCCGCAGAGACAGGCACCTGCTGGCCTTTGAGGTGTTGTGGGGAATCTCGAAACGGTGAAATAGTGAAACATCGTAGGAGTGATCATATATGATACACATATGGAACAGAAGTCATACGGAGGTCAGAGGGTGACTTGACAGAGACACAAGAACTGCATCTGCAAGCCCTTACAATGTGACAAAATAATCTACAAATAAACAAATTATTATCAGTTTGGGATGGGCAGGTGGGGCGCCCTGATCAACAAGACACACAGGAAGCCAACACAAGGGGACAGAGGAGAAGGAGATGCAATTTCTGCTCTGGAAAAAAGGTCCGTAAAACTGGGACAACCTGCTGCAAATGTGGGAAATCCATCTGCAGGTCCCACACATGCAAGGTTTCCTACCACTGCTTTCTGTGCACAGACAAGTTTACTAGTTTGTAATAAGTATTTTTAAATGTTTTGTGTTCTGAATGTCGATTAATGAATCAATCTTGATAATTGTCATTCTGTGATTCTTAAAATGGTGAATTTCATGATATAGCAGTGAGGACAGTGTTTAATGGTTGCAATGGTTATGAGGTTACACTATAAATCCAAACAGTTCCAGAATGCTCTTGCCATTTTCACTTTTAATCAAATCCATTTCAGTCATTATGGCTGTTATCTTTTTATGTCTTAGGTAAAACAGGTTATGATATTGTGTGATATTAGATGTTTTTCTCCGAGAGCGAGTGTTGTACAACCTAAAAACAGACTCTCCTTACTCTCTGAAACATCAATTAATGATTAATTACCCATTTACTAATGTCAGATAGGCCATTTTATACATTCAAAATAGATCTGTTGATCAAAGTTTAGTGCAGACATTTATTATGAGGATATTCTTGTATTGTGAGGGCATCAAATATGAACAGTATGTGAGGGTTAAAACAAACGAATCCAAATCTGCTTATGCTATAATAAGCTAACAAATAACAAAGTTACCTCTGTAGACTGATTCATATTGAAATATTAAGGCGGAAACAAGGACTTTATGTCAGATCTGCATTTAACCCTAACACAGTTGAAGATCTGATTCGGATCAGTGTGGAGGGTCCTCCTCTGGACATATCTGATGCCTCACAGGCAGTGAGGAGATGGATGGAAGAGCAGAGAGCCAGGAGACCCCATTTTAAATCCTGGCCTCAGGATATGGCATAAAGCCAATGTAGTGGAAACCTTTGTTAATCAATGAACTCAAGACTGTCATTGTCTAATAACTTTCATTAGCTGGAGACAGTTGTATTGTTAATGTGGAGTGTTATATTGTAGGTTTTTAAATATCAAAAAAAAATATATATTGGTGCTTCTCAGATTTTGATGTGTGCGCTCCTAAATTTTGGCTCGCGCTCCTAACTTTTTTGAACTTTGGAGTGCAGCACTACCAAGTAAAAAAGTTAATTTTGAGCCCTTTTTACTATATTGAAGAGGCAGAACATTCCGCGTAATTTAAATATCATCAATATAAATACTAACGAATACAAATTAAAATCTGAACTCAAGCAGTATATTAACACACGCACGCAGCACAGCCACGGGCTCCGCCAACACTCCGCACGTATGTGCACACACACTTCACGCTGCGCCCACACCATTTAAACCCGCCTAACTCATCACAACAAAAGGGCGGGGCACAGATGCACAGAGGGGTGGAGCCTGCTGTCAATCAAAATGTCAGCTGTGTCTCGCTAACAGGGTGGAGCAGTGAGGAGCAGAAATATAGGTGACCTACTTCCACCTGAACCACTGCCTTTGTTCCCGGTACACACACACGCGCACGCGCACACACACACACACACACACACACACACACACACACACACACACACACACACCAGTGGTTCCCACACTCAAACAGAGATAAGAGCAGTCATTGCAATGCACTTCACCTCTGGTGCCAAAAAGCACATTTATCCACCGAAATCCATTTATTTACTACGCCACTTTGAACAGAAGTTCCTTACAGCCATTTTGCTTTAATCTCTGTGCTCTTTCCAATGCAAGATTAGGGCCGACACCATTTACACACACCTGGGGGCAAATGGGGGCCTCAAATTTACTGAACAGTCTTTGGACTGTGGGAGCAAAGCAGAGAACCAAGAGGAAACCACACACACGCGGGGAGAACATGCAAACTCCACACAGGAAGGCCCAGGCCAGATTCAAACCCGTAATCCGCTGGCTGAGAGTAACAGTGCGACTGTGCCATACAAAAGAAATGATAGAAGTGTGGACTGCACTTTCAAATTCTTCACTCAACCGATAACTCCCCGGCTTCCACAGATGACTTAATATTCATCATCTCTTTGTATTTAGGAAGCCAGAGGACATACTCTACAGGCAAGTCAAACCAGCCACACACATTACTGAGGAACTCCCATAGAGCCAACGAACCAATAAGCAGACACTGAGCCAAGTTCTCTGACTTCTGATAGGCTAAAGAGGGGGAGTTGGGCGGGACTCACCTGCAGGTGCTCTGTAGAGCTGCTGCTAAGCTCCTCCCCTGACTCCGAGTCGTTCCGGAGCTTCTCCGAGCTCCCGCCAGAATCCCCGGGAGGGTCCCGCGCAACCCACAGTCTCGGGACGGGGGATCGAAGATCGGGCGACTCGGCATCAGGGCTGCCATTGTCCTGGGGACTCTCTGGGCCCTGATTGGCTCCCATCAAAGACACGTCAGCGTCCCTGCCCAGCGTCTCGTCTGGCCGCCGTGCGTCCAGGAAGTTGGGTTTGGGGCGGGTCTTCCTGGCCGCGCCCGGGAGTGGGAGGGGCTTGGGCGGGGGCATGAGGGCCTTGCGGACCTCGCGCACGTACTGCGCAGGCACATAGAAGGGCTTACTGCCCTCATCCTTCCGCACCTGCCACCAGTCCTCATTCGCCTTCCGCACCAGCAGGAAACACTCGCCCTCGCGGATGCTGACCTGCCGGTCCTTGGTCTTGTAGTCGTAGTCATACTCCACCTCGATGTACACCTGCCCCGGGGCGATGGGGAGATCTTCTGCCATCCCTGTCCTGCTCGACACGCCGCGCTCAGACAGGAGAGACGGGAGCCATCCACATAACGCACCGCGCTGCTACGAGCTGCAGGAGAGAGACGCGCGGTGAGAATTACCACAAGCACTTTAACAGTGTACTCAACACATACACACAAACCGAAACAAGGCTTTAGCATACCTCTCACGTATACTTTAACGCTGCATAAACGCCCACGCCAACATACAAACCAACACCAGGCTTTAGCGTTAACTTTAACCCTGAGAGTGCGAAATACAAATAGTGTTGCTCAGTGATGTAAGATATCACATTCAAAGCTCAGCACTCTAAGGATTAACACTGCAGAAACACACATGCCAACACAAATTTCCTGACCACACCTGCTCTGCACGCCCGCATCAATTCCGCATAAACAACCACCAAAACGCCATACACAAAATTTGACACGCCTCACAAGTTCCAATAGACGCTCATTTGACTATCGCATCAAAGACACAATTTAACACACCACACATATTAAAACACAACAGAAAGGGTGTACAGTCTTATCCATAAAGGGCCAGTGTGAGTCAGGTCTGTTTCACCTGACTACTTTACTGGATTCAGCATCCAGATCTAGAACGAAGAGCATAATTAGTCAGTTAGTTGAATTGCAACCTGTTGTTTTGCTACTTTGGCTTTTTGCTACAGTACTTTCGCTACTGCACACGGTATTTTCGTTACCACCATTTTCATTTTTTTCGTTTTCTTTGATTGTCCGTATTGAGTCAGAACCCGAAATAATATTCTCAGCTCTAATGCAAATAGTTTTTATAAAGTTTTACAACTGATTCTTCAGTAATATTATATTCTTATCTTACATTTATCTATAGTAGCGAACGGACTTAGACATGATAGCTAATGTGCCGTGTGCACTAGTGAAAGTGCAGTCACGAAAAGCCCAAGTAGCGAAAACACCATAAACCAGTTGAATCGAGTGTCTAAGTACAGGGCCATATCACCCACATTGGTCCTTTTTGGATAAAAATTGGGCCCCCCTATATTTTGGCGTTGATTAATCTCAACCATCAGCCATTTTTGTTAAGCTACTTTGGGAAAAGTGCTTCTGTAGGTAGTGCTACATGAACCACATTGAACTGACATGTTCTACAGCAGAAAAATCCCACTGGGGTCTGGAAGCACAGAGTGAAAGCCAAGGTCACGTGACCGCCTCTGCATCAATCAGCCAGCGCACTTCCCACGACAAGGTGAAAACCTGCATAACTCCGCCCCCTTGGAGGCCCAAGTGATGATGTCATGTGATTACACCGCACATTCCACATTCTTTAGCAGGCAGACCTGCTCTACTCTAAGCAGGCGTATTATCACTGTCACAACTCGCTGCTTCAGGAGAGGATTTATTAGCCATTTTAGCCAGCATGAGAACAACCTGGCCTTTTCCGCGTCTGACCACTGCCATTTCACAGCGGTCATTTCTGCGAGTCGCTTCGCTTTAAGGCGCCTGCTAAACGACAACGATGTAGAGCGTGCGCAGCTATATCACTGTGCTCTTTGTACCCCACCTGCATGAGAGAACAGGACTGTTTGCCCAGCAGCCTCAGGGCCAATCACAGGCCAGTACAGACATGAACCTGTCCAATCAATCACCCAGAACAGAGAGCACTACCCAGCATGCATCAGCACCGTGACAGCGCACTAACCACAAATGACAGAGTAGGAGGCTGTAGTAATGCATATCTCAGGAAGGCAGCTGGTTTAGGACAAGTGCAAACATGTTTGTAACACTGCACTCATTCCCTCCTTCAGAAACAGCACCCTCAGTCTGCACCAGCTTTCAAAGAAAAGGTTTTAAATCAATCTCACCCACCCAGGAAAAAAGCTGTTACACTCCTGATGCAAAATAAGGGCACCATCACCTGAGACAATGTCCAACTGACCAAACACCTGGTGTGAGACCACAGGCCCCGTCTCAAAGTTCAGGATTACTGAATTAGCTGGCTGTCCCAAATCTGGAACGTGGACTGAAGTAAACAAGAGCAGTTCTGGATTTTACCCAATGCTATTATCCAGCTAAATTAGTAACCCTACTTTGTGAAACACCTCCATGGTCCCACAACATCTGTAACACACCCTTGGTAATTAAAAATCATGACTTTTATGAACCCTTCATGGAATATCAAATAAATAAACCTAACCATGCTTGCCAAGCCAGCCAACATGCATTCAAAGTTCATACATGTCTTACTTTAAGTTAAAACCACTTAGGTCGAAGATATCATAAAATTTTGGTTAAACAGCACTTCAAAATTAAGTGAATGGTTGAGAACATTCAAACCCATGATTTTTAAAAGCAGTAAGTCATCGGCTTTAAGAGAGCTCAGCAGCTGGTGTTATTGGTCAGGAATCCCAGATTTATGAGCTAGTTTCTAGTGCGATCATGTTCCTCTCAAAGCCTTTGTTGAGTCCAAAAACTGTGGCTGGCATAAACCGAAACCGTCATCTGTAAACATCAGCAAACTGCATCCCAATCCTCCCTGACAAAGGTTAGGATTCCAAGGTCAGAAACTAAAACTCCGGCCATATTTCATATTCCACTTGTGAATTCCGACAGCTGATCTTAAGACATAGTCCCGCCTCACAGCTGACCAACTGCTCACATTCACACATTTAACTGGAACAAAGAGCACGGAGGAGAATTTTTACTTTAAGATGAAGAACCTGTATTTTATACCCACACACCAGGGATCACACATATTACAGATGAGAAAACTGTGAGAGCTGCTGGGCTCACATCAAAGGATAATTCAGACGATTCTGGGCCCGATTTTCACCCTCGACAATCTTAAGCAAAGCCCGATTTTTTTAAATGGCTCTACAGATTATCTTGCCCGATTCTCCTGTGGGTGTGCAGTTAAGGTTAGAGTTCAGAGTGTGTTTGACGTCGCCATGTCCACTCGGAAGCCTGTGAGGGCCGCAACGATTTCAAGTCAGAAATATCAAACGTTCAAAATTAACAATCCGATATTGAGTGGTGCGGGATCCTCATCGTCAAGTGAGAGTGCTCTTCATACACCAGAGGATCGAATGACCATGAAATATATGATTCTGTGTCATTATAAGCAGTGTCTCTTGCATAGAAACATTGGTTATGATATCAAAAATGCGTTGGTGTGAGCAGCACATGTTTCGGTAGTGTCTGATAAATGCTGAATGAAGGCTAATGCATGCGAACCCGAATCAGCAGCTCACAGCACAAACCCTGCTCATCAATTTCAGATTACAGTCACTTACAGCCCAGTAAAACACAAACAACATGTCGTTAGTAGAGATTCATTATACACAGTGCAGGGAGTTTCAGAATCAATTACAGACCCACTCCCCGGCACCATGAATTTACAATTACCAGCTGCTGCTATCACGATAGCCATAATTAGCACGATTTCCCACACCCAAGGGCACAGAAGTGGAGGCAGTGCTCCGGTATCGAAAAGTACAGAATACATGGTGTCGCCTGGATGTTTTTAAAAAGGTTTTGGACAAACCCCCAGGCAGCTTTTTTTATCCTTGGCAAGATTTGTAAACTGCATTTGTATCCATATAGAAATGAACACGGGGGGAAAAAATTGTTCGGCACACAAGCTTTTCAAGATGGGTTAAAACGATCATCAGGCTCCATGCGTCACAATAGCCCAGTAATCGCATCACTGAAGGGTGGACATAAAATATTAATGTTTCAGACTATTGTGATGAAACGAGGCCACCAAACCGTGATCACAGCCCTACAAACTCACTCCAACACATCAACTTTAAACAAGATGATTGGTCTTGAGGATTTGGCCCAAAGTGAAAGCCCCAGTCGTGATGGGCGACCCCGTTTCCCCAAAGAGCCCCTTAGACACACCCTCTCTGCAGAGCTCTCTTCAGAGACTGACAGCTGTCAATCAACAACCCCAAAAAACAAACTACTCAACCCAGCATCCATAATCCATCCCATCTTCAGGCCAGTTCTCTCATCACGGTTCCTTCTCTACATGCAGTCATTACAAAAAGGCAATTTTGCTTTGGCCAGGGGTGCAAAATCAGACAAACTACATTTTACGTCAGCCTCTCTGCTTAATTATCAGCTCAATCGTATCCTGATATGACATCAGCAGCAGCAGCTGAAGGGTTACCCATAAGGCTTTAGTATCCTCAAGTACAAGGCTGTAAGCATGTAGTACATGAATCAGGCAGAGAAATAAAAGGGTCATTCCATATGAAATCACCCAAAATGGGGGGTGCTCCCAGCTTGATGGTTTCAGAATTGCTTCATTTGGTGATATTTTGTTGCATGTGATGAGCAAATCAAATCGCAGGTGGTTTCAAGTAGATATCTCGTTCCGTTCTCATTTTATGGGCCCCCAAAAAAGGGGGCGTGGCCCACGTTAACCCTCTGGTCACAGTTTGTGACCATTTTCAAAGGGTTATAACCGATGAACTAATAAGGATACAAATTTCATTCTTTCAGGATATGTTTATTCTGTCTAATAGACTACAACAAAGCTTTAACAATAGTGTTTAACCCTTTGTGTGCTTTGTAATTAACCCCTAAACATTGATATTTGGTTTACGCATGTGCTAAACATGTCGATTTCAAATGAAATATTATGCAAGTATCCTTAGAATGTTCCTTTTGCCATTTACTTTGTTGATAGTATACCTGATGGAGTTTCAAATGAAGGTAAAAACATCTTTCCATCTTCATCCGATTTGGAGAAACATTAACCCCTTTTCAGCTAATTACCAAAACGGTGCACTTTTTGACCCTCATTTTGACCATGTGGGCCTGTTTTGATTTTCAAAAAGTTGGCCTCAAATGAAAGCTTATGCAAAGAACTTCAAAATGCAACACAATCAAACTTGGAACAAATACTCCTACTTGGAAAAATAAGACGCCCTTTAAGGGCTATTTGCACATCGGCACAACTACTCTCAGTGTACAGGTAAATGTACATAAATGGACAGGGAATGTAGAGAAGAAAGGCAGATATGGCAAACATGATACAAATGTTAATGCATATTATTTTGCTAAATCCAATTTTTCAAACCACACTGAGATTCAGTCCAACTCTTTCTTGGCGATTATATAATTCCTGCCCTTGCCACTCATGCTAGGAGCATCAACCAACATGATATGCTTCAGTGGTACCCAACAAAGATCCTGCCTTCGTGGCCAAGAGAATCGTGGTGCAGGGGCATTTGGATGCATAAAAGATACTTTAACATCCTCATTTTCAAGGGATTGCTCTAAGATATTGGCCAACCACCACTGGCCATCATATAAGCAGGCAACAAATCCACCAGGGGTACAATATTTAAGCTCCACAGGATCGTCCTTTTCGCAAACAAAGGGCATGAAGGGGCAGGTACGGTTTGAAGGGTTTCATCCACATTAGTAACAATTCTGCCTAGTCTATCAAATTATCTTGAAATTACTGGGAATACAAATACAAGAAAATGACACAGGCTGCAAATGATCAAAGAGCATGCAACTGAAAGTTGAAATAAATGAGTGGAGTTCAGTATTCCCTGTACATTATTGTACATTTACGTACACTGAGAGTAGTTGTGCCGATGTGCAAATAGCCATTAAAAGGGGTCTTATTTTTCCAAGTAGGAGTATTTGTTCCAAGTTTGATTGTGTTGCATTTTGAAGTTCTTTGAATAAGCTTTCATTTGAGGCCAACTTTTTGAAAATCAAAACAGGCCCACATGGTCAAAATGAGGGTCAAAAAGTGCACCGTTTCGGTAATTAGCTGAAAAGGGGTTAATGTTTCTCCAAATTGGATGAAGATAGAAAGATGTTTTTACCTTCATTTGAAACTCCATCAGGTATACTATCAACAATGTAAATGGCAAAGGGAACATTCTAAGGATACTTGCATAATATTTCATTTGAAATCGACATGTTTAGCACAGGCGTAAACCAAATATCAATGTTTAGGGGTTAATTACAAAGCACACAAAGGGTTAAACACTATTGTTAAAGCTTTGTTGCAGTCTATTAGACAGAATAAACATATCCTGAAAGAATGAAATTTGTATCCTTATTAGTTCATCGATTATAACCCTTTGAAAATGGTCACAAACTGTGACCAGAGGGTTAACGTGGGCCACGCCCCCTTTTTCGAGGGCCAATAAAATGAGAACGGAACGAGATATAAACTTGAAACCACCTGCGATTTGATTTGCTCATCACATGCAACAAAATATCACCAAATGAAGCAATTCTGAAACCATCAAGCTGGGAGCACCCCCCATTTTGGGTGATTTTATATGGAATGTCAAAATCTGAGGTGATCAAATACAGGCACACCAGCTCAACAGAACCAGAGTTGAGAATCATGAGTTTTACCCATAAAATTAACAATGCAGAGATGGTCAAATCAATACAAACTTCCTGTCAATACTGGCGTATGGAAACCAGGTACCACAGGCCAACACTCAGCGAAACACAAGCCTCTTCTCTGAGTGACTGGCGTCACTTACATCAATCACCTCCCCTCTGCAATCAGTCCATTCTGACAGCTGAATAGTTGATTAAGTACAGAAAGAAACACTCCACAAAGTGCAATCTGCTATTTTCACATTACAAGCTAGTTTCCCCGAGCCACTGTGCTATTAAACTGTAAGGTGCAGAGTCAGTTTACTTCGGTCACCTACTGTGCACATTCCACACAGGTATGTTCAAGAGTTGCACTGACGCCACTCGACTTCCTGACGGGACTAAAGTTGTTCGCCGAGTTGCATCTCCCCTTTAAAAGCAGGAAGTGAGCTGTTAATTCCTAGCACAGAAGACATTCTTTACCCACAGACAGTAACCTTGGGGTCATTTTCAACCCCGCCCGAGAATCCAATCATAGCTGCACTTAATAGCAAAAGCCAAACCACAGATTTAGCAGGCAGTAATAACTGTTTCAAAAAGCAGTTGAAGCATTCAGTTGAACTTTTACACCTCCAGTTAATAAGTTCAAAGAGTCCACTGACCTTCAAAATAAGGCTTCTTACTACTTCAAGCAAAGATTTTCATTATCCTTAGACATTAGTCATTATCAAAGGGCAAATAATCCTAATATTTCAGTGAGCAGGTAGAGTTGAATATTTAGAAAATAATTTTTGGAAAATAACTACACTTATACCGCAACGGCCATAATGACTTCAATAAATATCACTGAATGTAAGCACGGCAACAGCATTCTTGAACTATAATGATGAAATTAGCAAAGCAATACTTCTAATTATGTTAATGTAAACAAATAACAACATCATGACTTCAAAGGAATGTACCTCATGCCTCTAGAAATGTTTTAGAATGTGGCAACTTTGACTTGTCTTGTTGCCATGACATCACCACTCCGAAATGAGAGCACTCACAATTTCCATCTTACGACTGACTCACTTATTCGTTGGGAGACCTGATGGGTTGTGACACTGCATCTATATGACGTGACAGCAGGCAGAGATCCCACCAGAATATTCATGCCCACGTAGCATAGTTTTATTTGGTCACCACATTTGACATCTCCCAATATGGTGGGAAAAAGGGAAGTTCTCGTAACAGCGTCGATGTCGCCCCACCCTGTGGCGACGATTTTATTCCCGCTATCTAATAAACAGATATACATTTCAGATTCCCCAATAATAATAAAAATATGGCAGGAAAGCGATCCGTTCTCGTCACAGCATCAAGGTCCTCAACCCCTGCCGGTGCAGTCCCCACTGTATCAATGAAAAAAAAAAAAACTGTGACATGTCAATGTGATGCTTATTTTTTACCATTTCGCTTGATCTGAGCCCTTCTGGTAAACCCAACAACACTAATCAATAAATGGGGGGTCAAGTTTGACTCCAGGGGATCTCTGGTTTCCAAATGTACAGACACTGAAATAATATATGAAAGAGAAATTCTTTTTTTTTTTTTTTTTTTTTTTTTGAATTTTGGGTCACTTTAGACAAAGTCATTAAAATTAATGCTAATAGAAAGTCATAAGTGCATTTTTGACTCTTAAATGTCAAAAGGGGACAAATTTGACCCCAAGGTGTATGTAAGAGTTAAAGATAAAAAGTACCTTACCTTCCTGTTAACCATGTTAAACAAACGTAACATGACAGGAACAGACACCTGGGTGTGTTCCACACGCCTTTAAACAGCGAAACTTCCTTAAATAAGTCGGCTCACAATTTTTCAAAGGCCAAACAAAAAGAGACATCTAAGCTAATATGCCAGATTTCATAATAATAATAAGCAAAGCCTACAAATGCAGTGTCAAATTGGAAGTCAAATACAATGATTTTTTTCCCCACCGAAAGAGGCTTTGATGAGGAAAGGAAATGCACTGGGAATTTCAACCAGCTATGAGAAAAGTCAATACTTAGAGCCACTTTCCTCTAAGGTCCCAGCCCTTACACATCCATGTACTGCTGTTCATTTTAGACGAGTAGCAGTACAAATTACAGTTCTGTCTTGACTTCAAATATCAATTAATGTGGTAAACTGCTCTTAACAGCATTTTAAATCGATAGCACCAAAGGCTAAATGTATCATCTTGAGCTTATCCGTCTTGGACACAAGGAATAATCTGTCACGCAAGTAGACGACAAATCACAAAACCAAGTGAAATTACCATGTTCGACCCAGTCGCATAAGTTTAATAAACTGATTCGCGGTGTCCGCAACTTATGGGGAAACAATGTGACTCAAGACTGCAGCGAATTTCCAAAATCCATTGGGTTTCCGAGCCGCACAGCGAGCCATTTTCGCTGACAGGAGCTGGAGCGACTCCCTTTCCAAATTTCAAAATCATGATTTTCGGAATAAAACAACTCCACATAAATCGGGCAAACCAGATGAGAATTTGTCATAGACCATTATCGCACAATCGAGCACCATATAGAATGAACTTGCTCACCAAAAACTTAAGCTATTCTCGCTAGCCAGCAACGTCCGTTTACACCCATGTATTACCTAACCTGGTTACCTAGTCAAGACAAGGTAAATTGTTGAGGTGAGGTTTTTAGCCACACGGTTAGCCACGTAAACTAACAGATACCACAACATGTTCATAAAATAGAAAACTCGAGAGTATACGAAAGCAAATGAGATAACGAAAAGGCTACCAAGGCTTGGCCAGGCAGCAAACTCGGAAGCGAGTGAAGTTTAGTCGTCCGTGGGGACGGTGCGTCTTTCCAGCCCGCTGGCTGGTGGGAGAGAGCAGGTTCATTTTAATTCAGGGAAATACATGGGATCGTGCTTACCAGCAACAATAAAGTGTTCCAAAAAATTTGCAAGCAATTTAAGTGGCCGACCTACAATATATCATTTCATAGAACAATTACTAGCTAGACAGGCTATTAAGCCGCTTTCACACTGGACGCGAAACGAATTTTCCGCACGACAGATTACATTCAAAGTCAATGCAAAGACGCGAATACACGTGTATTCGCGTCTTTGCGTTGACTTTGAATGTAATCTGTTGTGCGAAAAATTCGTTTCGCGTCCGGTGTGAAAGCAGCCTTAGTAGTCTGGTTAACTTCATCCGACGTTCGCTGCCATTCCGCAGTCGCGGAGCCCGACATTAGTGTTAGCGGGCTACAAGAGCTAGTGCGTCGGGCTTGGAATGTCCAGTGGCGTGAATATCGATAAAACAAGCGATCGATACCAACCTTATTTTAGCTTGGCTTATCCTTGTTAGTAAATAAAACGACTTGGGCAAACTTTTGCGTCCTTTTTCTCCGCACAGTAATCCACACCGTCCGCGATCTGAAAGCAGTCCACCTGCCTGCTGGCTTCCGAAGTTAAATTACTTCGGTGCGCTGAGCTCCTCGTCTCGGCCAAACTACTGAAGTAGCACTGGCAACCTGAGTGAACCACAAACCCAAGCTCCTTACGAGGCTTGAGATAGAGCTGCTGACGTTTGACCCCATCTTGTGGTTCTATCGAGTAACGTTAAACTCTTAAAAGTGAGAAGAAATACGGGCCTCGCCGTGTGACACATCCAGTGGATCGCACGGCAGCATTCGTATTGGCCTTCCCTGGTGAAGCCGTTGAAGGACATGTCCTGTTTTCCTATCATTCCTGCCCGCTTTCGTAAACTTGCCCAAAGTTCTACCAATTTTGAGTTAGAATGAGCAATACATGTTGAAAGAACATATGTTGACTTTTTTCGTCTCTTACAAAGTGTTGATAAAGAATGAGAGACAGTGAAAGACATCCCTTTTTAGCAGATCTCAAGTCAGTTGAAACTCTCCAAAAAAAAAAACATTAGAATTATCTCATTTTCTTACCTATTATTGCAATAACGTATCCAAAACTCATATGGCAATATCTACACATAATAAACAATGAAAAATAGGCAAAAGTATCACATTTTATTACATGACTTCTGACCTAGATACAGTCAACAGCAGCCTACATTACAATCAGAAGTCACTTCATCATGCACTTTCAAAGTTAAAAACATAAACCTTGCCCTCTTCAAGGATTCTATTGCTTGAAATACATTTTAGATATGATAAGTATGTACAACATATATCAAAGATTAGAATCCTGGAGGAGGGCATGATAAAGTATCGGGGCTAGAATACAGGAGTAAGACATCTTGACAGTTTTATTGATATACAAAATATTCATAATAGTAATGATGACTTAAGAATTTTTCATACTTATTAAAATGAAATATTGGCTTGTTGGGATAAAAAAAATGTACAGTATATTCCATTCTTTGACATCTTCATCTTTATTATCATATCTGACAATTCTTTGAATAAATATGAAATGATATCTTTATCTTCATACAAATCTATTACTGTTCTATTCTACTAAAACTTTTTTTTTTTTGGGTCATTTTCATCATTTTCTCTTCAGTTTGAGACTTTAATCACTAAAAAGCTAAATCATAGGCCTACCAAAAATTTGTTTTTTAAAAGACAAACCAGCACTACACAGTGTTGTTCAGGAGCTGGAGCCATCCAACACCGAGAATAACCTTTCACCCCGACACCAAGCATTACATTTTACTCTGACACCAAGCATTAGGTCTGAGAGCACAATGATAATCTACTTCTGTGTCAAAAATCATGGTTAAAGGATTATTGGTTTTTGAGTGATCAAGCTCACAAGAAAACTGAGGGCAGACTCACAGACACACAAACATTTTCACATATACAAGCCCTGTTGCGCTGTTATGCAGGGAAAATCTTTTTTTTTAACCATGAATAGATAATATTCCAACATATAAACATGTATACAGATGAGAAACCGAAAGTGGGCTGAAATGTTAGGAAAACAGGACATGATTTCCCCACTTTAACATGAACCTTAAGTTCCTTGTTTAATAAGCTACCCGAAATAGTGTGCAGTCTCACCTTAAATGGCCTTGAAATCAATATAACTGACTGGCTGTGTGCATCACAACTTCTGTCGGCACACAGATAGGTTTCAATCTTAGTTCTCAAAAACCTGACACAAAAGTAATGTGCTACATTTTCATTATTCTTTAGTTATTCATTAGTCTTTCTAGTTGACATCGTGCATCAGGAACCTTTGTATCTCACCATATTTTGTCATTTAGTGAACTGATACGTAAGAATGTGTATAGATTCAGATGTCGACTCCTGAATTCTGACAACTCGCTAGTGCGATGTTTCCTCGCTGAAGGTTTTTACTTGTCTCGTATGAGAAACCACTGGAACCAATTACTGTATTAATAGTGTGTCTCTTGCATTCTGTGTGCTTATGCTTTGTGCCTAAGTAATTCATATATCTATTTGTAAATAGCATAATATGTATTTTTAACTTTTTCATTTCTGTTTTACATGGACTACGAGTCTGCAATAAAGATTATTATATTATATTATATTATTGACTTTGTATTATCCAAGCCATAGGAAACTTCTCTTTCCCCAGCTCCATTATCAAACAGGCCACATAACCCCTGGTGATGGTACAGCCTGATGATGAAACATAAAGACAAGAATTTCAAACTGTAATTGTGCAACACTGATCTCTCATCGTCTGAGGCATCCCCCTGTTCCCTGCTTGTGCCAACAGCTTTTGAAATCCCCCCCCCCCCTCGAATGAAAGTATAATCAACGATAGTTTAACCCTGGGGTTGCAATAAATGCAGGGACATTTAAATGTAAGTCCAGGCGAACGACATTTCCAGGTTTTTGTGGTTTATCTTCCATTCATTAACCAGGTTAGGCCTTTGAAATTCATTGTGCGGAATTTCAACAGCAAGTAACCCACTTAAATCATTTATGTTAAACCTGGGGGAAAAAAACCTACAAGAGTTGTGGCCTTCCAGGCCTGTCGTTCAGGATTCTTCAAACTGATACAGATGCTGAGAAGGGACAGAAATAGTCAATCTTGCTCAGTGACTGAGGATTCCTGAGGAACCATTATCCCATTTTCCCACGTGTGACCTTGTGACCTGGGGCGTTTTCGTGACCAGAACCAGAAATATGTTCGTGACGTCAAACGGATGATCAGACAGGTTTACACAAGAGGAGTGAGGAGTCAGCAGTCAATGGTGATACAGAATAGTGCGGTCAGTCAAAGGTTACAGGTTTTAGACATGCCTCATAAAGCCCTACAAATGACGTGCCTAAAGGGACCTTGCCCTATTTTTTTCGGCTCCGAATATCACCAAAACTTCAACATTTTGCTTTATTTCATGATTTCAGTTACAGGTGACATGCATCTCATAAAGCGTGCTAAAGGTGCACCGCCTATTTTTTCAAGGTCACTGGCCTAAAATATCAAACACATTTTGCTTTATCTCATCAACTATTTCAGTTACAGGCTCCTAATTTTTTTACTGGACAAATGCATCTCATTTTTTTCAAAGCCCTACAAATGATGTGCCTAAAGGTGACCTTGCCCTATTTTTTCAAGGCCACTGGCCTAAGAATATCACCAAAAACTTCAACATTTTGCTTTATTTCATCAACGATTTCAGTTACAGGCTCCTAATTTTTATTGGACATGCATCTCATACAGACCTACAAATGACATGCCTAAAGGTGACCTTGGCCTATTTTTTCAAGGTCACTGGCCTAAAAATATCACCAAAAACTTCGACAATGTGCTTTATCTTATCAACTATTTCAGTTACAGGCTCCTAATTTTTATTGGACATGCATCTCATACAGACCTACAAATAACATGCCTAAAGGTGACCTTGGCCTATTTTTTCAAGGTCACTGGCCTAAAAATATCACCAAAAACTTGACATTTTGCTTTATCTCATCAACAATGTGCTTTATCTTATCAACTATTTTCAGTTACAGGCTCCTAATTTTTATTGGACATGCATCTCATACAGACCTACAAATGACATGCCTAAAGGTGACCTTGGCCTATTTTTTCAAGGTCACTGGCCTAAAAATATCACCAAAAACTTCGACAATGTGCTTTATCTTATCAACATTTTCAGTTACAGGCTCCTAATTTTAATTAGCTCCTCATACGCCTGAGTGGCATGCCTAAAGGGAGCTATGGTATCGGCTCCATCCATGCGTGTGTCCTTTCAACAAAAACTTCGACATTTTCTTTATCTTAACGGCGGGAGCTTCTGGGGCTGCCAGTGCCCTATATTTAAAACTAGTGAATCGCCACAATCACTTCAGCATACAGTCATATATGCGAACAAAATATATTAGTTTGATGTGTCCAGTAGTTTGCAATCATTCCTGATTTTTTTTCCCCCAACTCATCTCTTCCGCGAAGTTAACAGTTCGCCTCTACAGATCACCAATACCCCTCTCAGTTTCAGTAATGTGCCCGCCCGTTCTTAACCTGATGAGAGTGATCTCCTTAGTTGTTTTCTTTGATGCTGGCTAATAATTTGCCCCTCTTAGAAAACAGTAACATCTTTTCCATGACATCTTCCGTCATGGTTGTTTAAGACAGGGGTTCCAAAACTCGGTCTTGGGGACCCACTGTGTCTGCTGGTTTCTGTTTCAGCCACAACTGCAATCCCATAATTTTAATGAATTGCTCATTTTTATTAACTGCGCTACCCATACTCATGAGGATTATTTTAAGCCGCATTATGTCAGAAATAGCAGCTTGGGCTCTTGCTGAGGAGCTGCTTATTAAATTTGCATTATATTACAAATTACTTGATCGCATAAAAAGAGAGGAAAATTAAGACTCTTGAAACTGTAGAAACAATTGACTTTTAATTGTTAAAACTGTGGACACGTGGCCACTAAAACTAACCATTTATTGGTTATTAAGATTTCAAAGACAAAGCAAATTAGGATGAGTCAAACCTGTTTGGTGTTATTTTTGTGATTGGTTTCAGGAAAACCATCTGGAAAGAAATTGAACACCTGTGTTCAGAAGCCTAATTAGCGGCTTATAGATTCACCACTGTTTTGATTTTGATCACTAAAAATTTCTTGCCACCTTGGCTTGTCTTCCTTATTAGGATGTCACAAAATATGTACAGTATCAACGCTGGGCTTTCAGACATCATGGAATGCAGAGCCATTCTTCTCGAAGCAGTTTAAGAGAGTGAAACCTCTCGCTGGGCTGAAAAGCAATTAATTAAAAAATTAATGGCTTGTTAATTCTGGGATTGTAAGTGTTTGGGACAAAAACCAGCATACACAGTGGGTCCCCAGGTTGAAGAAACAATAAGCTACACACAGCATCAGTCAGGGTTAAAAGATAATGACTCAATCATGGGCTCTTAAGTATTTGATTATATGAAACCAAACGGTGCCTTTTTTAGGCCAAGCAGAGTACAAATCTACACTATGTTGAAAATCTGAGTGCTGCGACTGAGTTTCGTGTAATCAAGAGGCTAAACCACAAATGAGCTAAATTCCTCATAATACACAAGAAATTGGCAAAACGTCCTTCCCAATAATTATGCACTAAAGCCATGTATTTCAGCCATAGTCCCAGAGCTGCTTTTTAGATGCTGATTTTGCAAGAATTGTGCACTAAAAAAATTCAACCAAGCACATGGTCAGTCAACACTTCTTTAAGTCAGGGAGTTCAATTTCCAGTGAGGGAAGCAGACATTCTAATTCAAGATAACTGTAGATAATAAATGTAACAAAATAGACTTTTTCAAAAAAAAAAAAAAAAGAAGAAAAATACATGAAATGCTGAGCTGGTCAGAACAAAAGTTAATCTTAGGTGGTATAATGTAGAGATTTGAAAGGTGAAAACATAAGCAGGTAATAAATTGTCATGGTTCTGGTTTTTGGTGTTCATGTTTTATGTTCATGATTATGTCTTTTCTTTATTCTTTTTGGTTATTGTATTCTCAGGTTTTCAGTTTATGCCATTTTCAGTTTCATTGCACTTGTCTCCCCTGTCTTGTGATCTAGTTGGTTCAGTCCGTCTCCCCAGTCTGTGTGCTTACCTGCTTCAGGTGATTTCAATGGTTTCTGGTGTTTCATATTATTACTTCAATTCTCATTTACTTCCTTCGCCTTGCTGTTCTAGATTACTAACAAGATTAACCTTTATATTTTGTATCATAGTCTACTAACCCAACTAATCCATGTATATATTACTAACTCACTAATGAACACTTTGGTTACTCTGTAAAGTTGCACCGCTACTAATTAGTACTGATTCAGTCTCAGCAATCGCCCTGTTCTAGTCTCCGCCTCTTGCTTGGCTTTCCCTGTCTCCCTCTGCGTTTCCGCGAGATCTCTCACACGTGCTTAAGTGCTTTCCTGCACTTATTGTCTGTGCACTTAGAACTCCCTGACCGGAGCTGTTTAATTATCATAGGATGTCTGCGTGAATCCCATCCGTGTCTTGGCTTTCGCCAATTGTTGTGGTTTAGGATTTCCCCATGTGTACCTTCCTTTGTAATTAGCTCTCATCCCATTCACCTGTTCCCTGCATAGCATGTGACTTCCCTTCTGTCTATTTAGAGTCCTCACTGCTGTTCTGCCTTTGTCAGAACGTTGATCAATATTTCATTGTGCAGAGTCTCGTGTATGCTATTGATTATTGTTTCTCTTCGACTGTTTCGTCCGACCAAGAATCTAGCCATAGCCCTTTTTGTCTTGTTTTGCCTTTCTGGATTTTTGACCCATTTTTGTATGACCACGTCTTCTGTGTTTGGATGCCCTGTGTATGACTATCTGCTTTGGATTTCGACTACGATTTTTGCCTACTGTCTATGTACCATCGCACCTCTTTCTGGTTCTGACCCCGGCCTGTGTAGTCGACTTTGTTTTTGGATTTCGTTTAGTGGCTTGGCAATTGTCTATTGGTCTTGATCCGGCATTCAATAAAGGCATACGTTTTTTGGATTTCCCTCTCTCGCTTGGTTCCTGAACGCACCGTCACATAAATAACGGTCCTTTACAATTTTATATCCATCAGTTTACCTTCTCCAGGCACGCACGTCGTACACATTTCTCAATAACTGCACTTTGATTTGGCTGAATTTAAACTGAAAACTTTTTCTCAATTCAAGCACATTTACATCATTCAGTTAATCAAAATATTTCATCAGTAATGATATTACCAAACCCCATCAATACCTTTTGATCTCATCAAGTACCCTCAAAACGATTCAGCATTTTCCGCCGTCAATCAAAACTTCAGTTCGCTGCATGAGCTCATAACCCTTGTATCTACACTTCCTGTTTTGAGAAAAATGACCTCAAAGATTCACTTATGCAATATAAATCAGGTTTTATTATCTTATAATTCATTTACATGAGTCTTTTTAAGTACTTAAGTCATACAATTGTTTTATATGACTCCCCCAAAAAGTGCTTTATGAGCAGATACGATACTTCTGCACTAACAATATCAGTACACCAGTGCAGTTACAAGGCTTTGTGTCCAATTCATTGATAAACTTAATTTGTATCCTTTGCTAATATGAATCACTTTATTGACCACAAAAGTTCTTGCATCAAATAGAAATCATTTTTTCCTGTAGCTTACAATGAGTTGACTTGGTAAGGGATAGGGGCATAATCGAACTTCAACATTCGTGCAAGTCGTTTTGACAAAAAATTACCCAAGAGTGCCCTACCATTATTTTTAAGCTACAGGATTGTGAAGCTGCAATTCATGCTATCAGCTACTTAACAAATCTAAATGTAAAGCTGAAAAATGTGTCTATGATATAAGCCATCACCACTAAGATGAGTATGAACGCCTTGCAGAATGTCACTGCTTCATGACATTCAACACATTTTTAAATACTAGTACACATCAACCTTTACCACAGCTTCACTGGCTCTGTCATGATCATCGTCAGCAGTACTTCTTTCACTATCTGAAAATATAAATAGGGAAAAAATAAAAGTTCTGTCAAAATTGAAAAAAGGAGGCCTATTTGGCTACATGGGGCTATATCACATCAGACCATGCATGCAAAGGGTTAATTTGATCAAGACTGTAGCTGCAGTGCTTGAGCTACAGCATAGCAGAGACAAAAGTGACCTAACCTACATAAGCCTGTCTGCATGGCTAGACCATGTAGACTGAATGCCTACTTGGCCACATGCTTACAAGGAGTGAATGCATGAATTCAAAGTATGCAAAGCTTTCCTTGCTTTACAACCCTTTAAAAAAGGATAAACGACACTCATCATTTCCTATCTTTCAATGAAATTACTTACCACTGTCTTCAGCACTTAGAAATGAATCATTTAGCAAGTTATTGATATTTCATCAGCGGTCATTAGAGTCCTTTGTTTCAAGGACGCCATTTTGACTGTAGATACAATGTTTTTGCGCTCGACTTCCCATGCTCTCTGTAGATACTATAGCATTGAAATGGTGTTTTATTAGGGTGTATGAAAGATGGCAGCACCAATCAACATTTTCTTTTGGTAGATACAATGGTTCTGCACAAATTTTCAGTAAAATCTTAATTTCCCCAAAATTGTCAGTTAAGAGGGTTATGCGCTCATGCAGCGAGTTGCTATTTGTGGAGGCGGGGCTTAGCCAGGCTCAGCTGAAGGTGGGAGGGATAGGGGGAGTGGCTTGGGGAGCAGTGGCAGGGACAGGTAATAAGTCAAGTTTCCTTCTCACATCAAGCAAATTTTGAGCTAATATTACAAAATTTACTTAAAAGAAAGTTAGAATTCCCTGCGTTTCCATCAACTGGCTTGGAGCGAATAAACTCCAATAAATTAGGCCAGTTTTGCAACAAGATGGTGGTAGAGGACAACCTTGACATGTACAGAACAGCAGAAGAAGAAAAGGTTGCAAAATGAAAAAGAAGCAAACAGAAGCAAAACAACTGGAAGAGACACAACTGGAAGAGAAATGTGACGCTGTAAAAATGGGGAGAGGTCTATAGACGTTGCATGCAAATCGTCATAGAGCTTTTCTTTCAGTTAATGATTGCAGTGTTTGATGCTGTCCGGAGATGAAGACATTTTGCGCATTAAATCTTAATCACATACAGCAAAAACCACCTCAAGCAAGCGTATAAGCTTTTATGTGACTTAGAGGAAGTTTATTCAGTTTGCCATTTCTCCCAATGCAAATTTTCAAAATGCGCAATAGAACAGTGAGATGGAAACTGGAATATTGTTACAGGTGTAGCGGGTTGACCAATTACTGTCCCATTTATATCTGCAGAAGTGCACTGGAGCCTGTGTGTCACACACCGCCAAAAGGCGGAAAGGTTCCTGAGAGCCGGCTCAGTAAACACTGAGGGGTGAAGCGGCCGATTGTCGGCCTTATCTTCGTGTGACACAGTATTACATAACAATCAGAGTATTGTTCTCCAAACAGCAGCGATTGTTCTGCATTTGTCTGTTCACCCTGAGAGAACCCTTGGTAACATGGGGCTTTGTTACACGATTACACAGTAATACAAGTTACCACATTTTTATTCATCAATTTTTTATTAAATTAATACAAATAATTTAAATCGTAACCATTAACAGAGTTTTACATTTTTCATTTATTTTTATTTTCTTTTTCTATTTTTTTCCTTATTTTTTGCATTTTAAAAGTTGGATTTCAGGCATAAAACAGGGCCCATTAAGTCCCCAGTGTACCCGCACAGCATTGCACTTTGCCAGCCCAAACCTCCGGGATAAACAATGACTGTCCAGTCCAGGTTATTTTGCCGCAACCAAAGCGATTCCTCCAAAACAACACCAAAAGTGCAGAATCAAGTCTCTCAGTGTTAACATTAATCAACACCGAGATTATCCACCCAAAGCGGAACATTCCAGAGGGAAATACACATTTCCTTCTGCTATTTATTCTCTGAGAACCATCACAGGTTGAATGCCTGTTTTACCAAATGCAAAGTGAGGCTTTGTATTGCAGCAGAGTGCTAAAGAACTGTAGATATAGTTTTCCAATATTTTAGGCACACAAATGGCTTCTATCCTCACTCTTCATGTGGGGAATGCAAAGCTGGGAACAGACCAAACCCCATGGCAAACACATTCCCACTTCTATTCCTCTGTCAGCTTTAAAATCAATTTTTAGAAATTTATTTAAGGGTCTCCCCATGGGGAAGTAGACATATTTTAATATTCTAAGGCTTTGTCCCCCAGTACAATAGTGTAAGGCTCTCAATCATGGGGGGGGCTCAACAAACTTATAAAGGGGATGGAGATCTCTTGATCCTAAAGAGCCAGCCTCTCATAGACTTCCTGTTTCTGTGCATTTATTTCTTTGGACAGGAAGCACAAAGGGACATAAAAGGAAGCACCAACAGCGCACAGTACCCGCCCCACTGTGTCATCCAGCTTGGCTGACACAACCTCTGTGGGGGGCAAAGGCAGCATTGTAACATTGCACATGCTAAACTATAAATTAGCCTACCCTCCACCCCAAAAAAAAAATTCTGTCCAACTAAGTGATGCCAGCGCAGTGGAAACAGTAAAATCCTCTTATTATACTTGCAAAAACCAACAACTTGATCCGGAATGGGCATTCCTGGAAGAATGTGCCCAACCTACACCATGTACACCACATAAAAAACAATATCATTTCAATCTAGGGGTAAAAGTGTCAAAGTGAAAGATTCCAGCCATGATAAACTGCCCATTAGCAGATTACACAGCATCTGAACAGCGCCAACAGTCAAGATCTGTTTGCCTTTCAAACAGAAGCGTGATCTAATACATGTGTGTACAGTGCATCACCGCCGCCGCCAAATACAACTTCCTTAAAATAACGGACCTCTAGTGTCAGAGTAAGGTCTAATTACATTAAACGATTCTACAGTTAGAACTGCTTTGAAAGAACCTGAACAAGCAGATGGGTAAAATAAAAAAAGCAACATTTTGTTCATCAAGAGATCACATGCTCTCATACGCAGCTATTACATCTGAACTGGTGGAATATACTACCTTCAATATTTTCATTGCAGCCAAATGAACTCCGCAGAATTCCTGAATGAAAACAGATTTTTCCTTCCTATTTCTCCAGGTGGCCTGCTAAGATAGCTTTCTTTGAGTATAATTATTCATTTTAAAAAAGCTGAAATACTAAATATATTGGCCTTGACAATTCCATAGTGAGGTCCGTAGTAAGTGCCTTGTTCCATATGATAATATCAGACATGACGATGTTCACCCTCCTGGTCTAAACACCCATTTTTGGGAAAATGAGTAAAACACAGGTTTGCTTCAGTCTTCATGATGGGAGAAAATAGTGCCATACAAACCCTTAACGTGATCATATTCACCTGAGCAACTCATCAAATCTACACAGGCAGGACTGCACAAACCCCTCTCACCCTCTTAAACAGGACATGTGCGTGGATTTGGTGAGGATGTTTATGCCAAGAATATCCTTTTTTTTTACTTTTGTGCTTTTGAAAACCTGTATCACTCACTCAGCCTGGCACAGCATGCATCAGCCCTCCGACACCAAAGACTCAAACTGAGTCAGCACTGAAACAGAGAGTTACTGGTCACAGTCGCACGGAGCTCATTTCTCCTCCAGATTGCGCTCATTGTCTCCTTGTTTTAAAGAAATTTAAGGAAACTCACATTTCTTTAAAGAGAAGAGGGATAAAGGTAGAACTGTACAGGCCAGGCACATTTCTACAATATTTATATAAATTTATTAATTTAAATGTGATTGTCTTCCATCCACAATCCTTGTTAGCGGAGAGACAGGTTACTGAGTAATATTCCAATCCTCCGCTATGATGGTGTTCTGTCTTCAGCAGCTGTGGAGGGAGAGAAAGAGGAAAGAGAGAAAGAGAGAGACTTTGACTTTTAAAACCCCTTTATTTAACATACAATTAAACAAAGGGCATTAGATTATTATCAGAAAAAGGACCAATGGCCCTGTAGCTCACCAGCATGACATGAAATCAAATGTATATTTGATTGATAACAAAAAAATTTGCGAAAATTGGTTTGAAAAACAAGAAATTTGGACACCGTTGCCATGATTTTTATCCACCAGAGCCCCTGACAGTCATGCACCACAGTGACATTATCCCAGGAAATCTCCATACCAAATTTGAAGTGAATCTGGTCAATAGTTTCAGAGAAGATTTTAAAATTTTCAGATGGAAAAAAACCAAACCAAAAAAAATTCATAAAAATTCAGAAAAACAATATTTTTCAAAACTGGGAATGCTTTTTGTTGACATTTTCCCAAGAAGCTCCATATCAAAATTGAAGGGCATCCGGACAGTGGTTTACGAAAAGAAGATTTAAGTTTCAGATGAAAAAAAAAAAAAAAAAAACCCTTATTTTTTCAAAACTGTGAACAGTCTTTGTTGACATTGTCCCAGGAAGCTCCATACCAAAACTGAAGTGCATCTGGGCAGTAGTTTCAGAAAAGAAGTTTAAAGTTTCATTTGGAAAAAAAGAAACAGAAAAAAAATTCATAAAATTGTAAAAAACAATATTTTTCAAACTGTGAGTATCTTTGTAGACATTGTCCCAAGGAAGCTCCATATCAAATTTGAAGCAAATCTGGCCAGTAGTTTTAGAGAAGAAAATGTTTGAATTTTCTTACGGATGCAAACAACACGGGACGCCGCACCATGACAATAGCTCACAGCCTATCGGCCGCTGAGCTGAAAATACACTCCAGCGACAGCACCATAGCGCACAACTCACATTCCAAATTAAACCAATTCAATCTCCAAAACACGAAAAAACAAAAAACAACAAAACCCCCCAGAAAAACACAGCCAAGCAGAAATGAAAATAATCAAGAATACAATCTATATCTCTTATTCATTGTTCAAAACATCATCACCAGTTTCCCATCGCTGCTTTTGCACAGAACTTCATTAACTGACAATTCACTTTCAAATTCAACCAGGTCACTGTTCAGTTCATAGAATGCAAGCTACCTTTAGCCAAGAGATGATCAGCACTTTAAAGATTATAATGCAGTCCAGTACCACTTAGTGCTGCATTTCTTGCCTATGGCTCTGCAGTACAGTAAGCTTTGCTAAACAAAATATAAAATCGACCAAAGTGCTACTGTATTTATTTTTCTTAGAATACTGCACACCGCATACAATCACTACTTTAGAAAACTGGAAGACAAGCTGCGCGGTCCACTTCTCCAAGATCACAGCTAAATAGATAGATAGATAGATACTTTACTGAACCCCGTGGGGTAATTTGTCCTCTGCATTTGACCCATCCTATAGTTAGGCGCAGTGGGCAGCCACAGAGCAGCGCCCGGGGACCAACTCCAGTTCTAAAGCCAGTTCCTTGGTCAGGGGTACTGGCAGGAGTGTTCCTGTGATGCATGTTTTTGTGGGTGGGGGAAACCGGAGTACCTGGAGGAAACCCATGCGAACACGGGGAGAACATGCAAACCCCATGCAGAAAGGCCCCAGGCCGGATTCGAACCCACGACCTTCTTGCTGTGAAGCGGCGGTGCTAATAGTGTTTCTAATTGGGACGATCTACAAACAAGTGAATACAGTTTTCTGTTGGCATGCAGAATTGGTATCAGGGACAATTTTATGCTGAATCCTCCACTAAGGATCACCAATCCACTAAGGCAGGGCATTTTTATACAGCTGGTAGCACGATGGCTGAAGCCCACAGTCACCAGATAGGCGGGTCGTCCATGACATCACCCTCAGCCATACTTGTTCCCTACAGAGAAGCTTTACACAGACCCTGTACAAACCCTTCTCTGTTGCCATCTCAAAATCCATCTCCCTTAACCCTTCCCACCTTAGCCAATCACAATCCTTCCCGCTATTTCCAGGGTCCGGGGGAACCTTGAGAAAATACACTCATTACAAGAGAAGGGCCAAACATCCAGTACACGTGTGCAGACAGCGGGAAAACAAACAGATACGGACTCCTTTTAGCCATCCAAAAAGACCTTAGTTGTCTGCAAAGAAATGCACTGAACACACCTCGCCAGAGAAAGAGAGAGAGAGAGAGAGGGGGAGAGAGAGAGAGGGACGAAGGGTGAGTGTCATCTTATACAAATCACACCAAGACTCAAATCTGATTCATACTGCAAATGACTTCGCAATTGCATTTTAGGCGGGAAAAAGGACAGGCTCAAATATTTATCCAATTCACCACAAGGAAAATGTTCCCACAAACTTTCCCCACAAAGGTTACTCTTCCCACAAATGTTAATGTTTCCTTAAGTGTTTTTATTCGAGTATGGCAACTTTCCTCAGGCTTCAACCACAGAAGAGTACTCCAACCTTTCTCCATGAATTCCACGAGTGAACACGTTTATGACTTATTAAAGAGCCATTATTAATTAAATCATGTTTCCCTCGCCCTAACATGAATACTTTGGTCCTCCGTCAACCTAAAATCTAACAAATCGTGAAGCCTTTGTGTTTCTGCTGAAATGCCGCTCAAGGGCAACGATGCGCTTTAAGTGCCCATTTTGATTCTACGTCCTCTTCGACATCACAAGGGGAGTCATTTGCATAGTACAGCCCAGTATGGGCAGGCATTCAGCTGCTACTGCTCACATCGCACTGTAATCAGGCAACCAATCAGAGCAGAGTCTCATTTTCATCACCCACAGCACATGGTTAATAAGGGGAGCAAATGAGAGAGAGAGAGAGAGAGAGAGAGAGAGAGAGAGAGAGAGAGAGAGAGGAGACTGGAGGCTGTTATTTTTTTTGCAGCAAGTTTCAAAACATCATATTATACTCACGAAAGAATTGCCTTTAATTGTTTAAAAAATGAGTGCAATATAGTCCCGTTAAAGGGACAGTAAGGATGGCGGAATCTCAGTTTGGAAGTAAAGGGCAGTTTTCTGACAGACTCACCTCTGCTCCTGCCAGCCGTCGTCTCCCTGGATGGCGGCCAGTGGGCTGTTCTGCAGGAATCCACCGCGGATCACGTTCCCGTGGGTGGGCGAAGACATCGGGGGCTGCCCGGGCCGGATGGGTTTTGCTGCGGACAGGGAAGGAGGTTCTGGTTGGTCCTGATGAGTTTGAATTCAGCATCTGCATTCTGATTGGTGCTGTTCTGTCGGAGTCAATCAACACTCTTAGTTTTTTTTTTTAAGCCAGTGGTCTTCAGCGTCGTTCCTGGGGACCCACTGTGTACGCTGGTTTCTGTTCCAACCACAGTTTTAATCGCAGGATTTTAACAAGCTGATAATGTCTTAATAAAGTGAATTTAATGTTTAGAGTTGTTAATTACTCTCTATAGCCAAATGTTACATAGAAACATGAAGAATAAAATACCCTCGAAGGTAGTATTCATTTCCATACTGCAAGAAATTTCAAGTAGTATAACATTCCAAACAGATCTAATTAGACACTGAGGAAATCAGTAAACCCTTTATTAGGCTGCTGGACACAACTGTCTCAAGTTCTTTTAAGAACTTCAGGTGAACTTAATTAGACCAACATAACACAAAACTGGTTTGACTCTTTACCATTTGCTTGTCGAATAAATTGTCATGATGTGCCAATTAGTTTTCACCAATTAGGAGCCAACTACATCTATAATTTGATTGGCTACATTGTTTTCTCTCATTTTATGCTGTTAATTCCAATACATTGCAATGTGGGTATGGTATTTTCTAATCTTGATGGCAAACATACTGTAGATATTTCTGTTAAGTTGTGTGTTAAGAGGGCAAATAACTGCTCCAAACATTAAATGCACTTAAAGACAAATTAACAGCTCGTTAAAATCCTGCGATTACAATTGTTGTTGGAACAAACACCAGCATACACAGTGGGTCCCCAGGAACAACGCTGAAAACAGTTTTAAACTTTTATTTACCAAGTAAAATTTCACCGTGATAATGTTTCTCTTTTTCAAGTATGCCCAGGGAAGAATTCCTAACAGAACAAGGGGCAGAGAGAAACAGGTGAAGTCCCTGGAGCAATTTTGGGGTTAAGGGCCCTGCTCAAGGGCCCAACCACAGAGTTTTTCCCAAATTCATCTCTCCAGATCCAGTCAGAATCCCAAACCCACTGGGGGCTTGAACCAGCAACTCTTCAGTTACCAGTCAAGCAACGGACTTCTGGGCTACCCTGCCACCTGGCTCCCAGTCAACTTGGTCAAATGGAGTTCTTTCTAAACTGGTGATAAAATAACATAATTTAACATGGAACAACATACAATAACACAGCAGCACACCACAGTATTACATAAGAGATCATAATATCATACTAAAATACATACTGTGCCAAATGGTTGATTTGCGCTAATCTAGGGAGTATGCAAGACAGTATTAAGCCTGGTCTTGAGAACCGCCAGTGTTCCTGGCTCCATTACATGACCTGGGAAAGTCATTCCGCAGTGCGAGTTAAAATAAGCCAGCAGTTGAGCTAAGCTTATGTCCACTAACTGGGGTTGAGTTAAAAATGAATGCCAGTAACTGGAGTGTCGTGAAAGTTATGTTATGTGACTGAGGTTGAGTTAAACTCATGTCACGTAACTGGGGTTGAGTTAAATTAAAGGGCATCTAAAGTTGATTCCCATTGTTTTTGTTTATCGGCCAATCAGGAGCCGCACCTGCGCAAACGAACCGAAATAGAAGTATTATTTACACATGGACACAAAACATTGGTTTATGAATGAAATTGGTCATGTTACAATGCAAGATGTCAACAAAAGCAAGTGATTTGTTTGTAAACATTGATGGATTTGTTTGTAAACAGAGAATGATCCGTCTGAGAATCGACTTTAGATGCCCTTTAATGTAATGTAACGGGGTAAAAGGTATACTAACTTTCTGTAATTGAGGTTGAGGTAAAGCTGCTGGAAGTGATTTTTTTTTTTAAGTGTCAAAGAGCTCCACATTCCGACAGAGATCATTTATTTAGAGTATCTGGTCAATAACACAGGTCTATCAGTCACGGTCGTCTGCAATAAAGCAGCAAATAAAATTCTGGAGTCACCAACTGCCTCTATCCAATCAGGTGAGAGAACGCCATAAAGACACGTTTCTCTCTGCTTGTGAACGCATAGAGCTGAATCTGCGTTGTTAGTGCGCCATCAGCCGGAAAAATCATTAGAAGACGAAGAAAAATCTATGTTGTTGGCAACAGCAGAACAGATGAAGCTTCCGATCCCAGTGCTACCGGAGACAATGTACACAATGAAACAGCCAAAGAACGGTAGATGAACAAATAGAATTAAGGAGGAAAAACGTGAGATGGCCAGGAGTTGTATTTATATCGGTGCTGCTTTCAATGGGGAAAACTGAAGGAAACAAAGGGGTTAAAAAATGATGCACAGCTAGCCATGCTGCTACAGGACAGGTAAGCTACACTGCCCTCCATAATTATTGGCACCCCTGGTTAAGATGTGTTCTTTAGCTTCTAATAAATTCAGTTTTTTTCTAAATAATATAGGACCACAATGAAAAAAAGAGGAAAATCCAACCTTTAATTCAAGTGCATTTATTCAGTGGGAAAAATCCCACATTAAGAAATAATTCTATTACATCAAATCATGTGTGCCACAATTATTAGCACCCCTGATGTTAATACTTTGTACAACCCCCTTTTGCCAACAAAACAGTACCTAATCTTCTCCTATAATGTTTCACAAGATGGGAGAATACAGAAAGAGGGATCTTCGACCATTCCTCTTTGCACAATCTCTCTAAATCATCCAGCGACCTGGGTCCTCTCCTCTGCACTCTCCTCTTCAGCTCACTCCACAGGTTTTCAATGGGGTTGAGGTCTGGGGACTGAGATGGCCAAGGGAGGAGCTTGATTCTGTGTCTGGTGAACCATTTCTGTGCAGATTTGGCCACATGTTTAGGGTCATTATCTTGCTGAAAGACCCGGTGACGACCCATCTTCAGCTTTCGGGCAGAGGCCACCAGATTTTGATTTAAAATGGCCTGGTATTTCAAAGCGTTCATGATGCCATGCACCCTAACAAGGTTCCCAGGGCCTCTGGAAGAGAAACAGGCCCACAGCATCACCGATCCTCCCCCATACTTCACAGTGGGCATGAGGTGCTTTTCTGCATACTCATCTTTTGTGTTCCGCCAGACCCACTTATTGTGTTTGTTGCCAAAAAGCTCTATCTTGGTCTCATCTGACCAAAGCACACAGTCCCAGTTGAAGTCCCAGTACCGCTTAGCGAACTCCAGACGTTTGCATTTATGATTGTGAGTGAGAAAAGGTTTTTTCCGTGCATGCCTCCCAAACAGCTTGTTGGCATGTAGATAGCGCCTGATGGTTGTTTTGGAGACTTTGTGACCCCAAGATGCTACCATTTGTTGCAATTCTTTAACAGTGAGCTTTGGAGAACTTTTTATTTCTCTTACCATCCTCCTCACTGTGCGTGGTGGCAAAATAACCTTGCGTCCTCGTCCAGGCTTGTTTACCACTGTTCCAGTTGTTTTAAACTTCTTGATGATTCCTCTGACAGTAGATATGGGCAGGTGCAGGTGAGTGGCTATTTTCTTGTAGCCATTGCCTGACTTGTGAAGGTCGACACACATCTGCCTTACTTGAATGGTGTGTTCCTTTGTCTTTCCCAAGTTGAAGAGTGGATAAGAGAAATGGCCTCTGTGTCACGTCATATTTATACCCCAGGGAAACAGGAAGTGATGAATTACTAATTAAATGTTCCTAGATACTCTGATCAACTTTGTAAACTACTGTAGAAATGACAGAAATACTTCAATTACATTTATTTCCTAGGAATTGTTAGGGGTGCCAATAATTGTGGAACAGGTGATTTTATGAAAAATAATTATTTCTTAGTCAGGTATTTTTTTTTTCCTTAAAATTCACTTGAGTTGAAGGTTACATTTTTCTACAATTTTCAGTGTGAGAGTATGCTTCTTGCAATAAAAATTGAATTTATTTTAAGGATTTTAACACATCTTAACCAGGGGTGCCAATAATTATGGAGGGCGTTGTATGTTCTACTCTGTTGCAGCTATGCAGTTTTATCAGTCTCGGTTTGTCTTGTTGGTGTTTTTAATCCTGCTAATGTCAGTTTATAAATGAACTGCCATCGTTTTTGACCGACTACAGCTTGCTTAGCTGTGTAACAATAGAATGTGTGGCTATAGGACACCAGCTAGTTTTAGCTAATACCTTCAAAAAGCCATTCATACTGAAGTTTCTGCATGGATATAATGTGTCGTTGTTCCATGTTTTCAGTGAGGCTTTCACTTGACAATCACTGAGAGTGTTTGTTTATATTGTACTTATATTGTAACTGAGTCGCTACTCTCTGCCTCTGTCGGAAACTGATGCGCGTCCCGGTGCCTGGCTCTGGGATGGGGGGCGGGGACTGCTTACATAGGCATCGGACAAGAAGGTACGAAAATGGCCTGATCAGTTACAGCAGCTTTAAATAAATGTCCTGGACATATGGTAAAGTTAAACTACTGTTCTGTGATTCAGGTTGAGTTAAACTAATATCCTGTAGCTCAGGACACCAGACAGGGGTGGCGGGTGATGGTTGGGTGAACGCGAGAGAAACGCACCAATCAGGGCAATACTCCCTCGCCGGCCCATGTTCTTGGGGCGGACCGACTCCTTGATGCGCTCTACCTCCTGCTGGTACCGCTTGCGCTCTCGCGCGGCATTCTCCTTCGCCTCCTTCAGCGCCGCTTCCAGCGCTATCACGCGCTCCGCCGTCGACCGGAGACGCTTCTCCAGCTTGGGCAGCTCGCCGCGCAGGTCAGCGTTATCCCGCACCAACTGAAACCAGAGATCAGTCAGTCAGCACAGGTGTGCGTGTTTATATCCAGGGACTTTCCGGCAGTTCCTCACAAACTCCAGAGGTTCTACTGACTAGCAGCACAACACAAATCATAATTGTTGAGTGAGGTGAGCTTTGTTAGGGTTGGAGTGAAAACCTACAAGATGGGAGAACTTCAGGAACAGAGTTGGGCAGCCCTGCTCTAGCTGTTGAATGAGGTGAGCTTTGTTAGGTTTGGAGTGAAAACCTACAGGATGGTAGATCTTCAGGAACAGGGTTGGGCAGCCCTGCTCTAGCTGTTGAATGAGGTGTGCTTTTTTAGGGTTGGAGTGAAAACCTACAGGATGGTAGATCTCCAGGAACAGGGTTGGGCAGCCCTGCTCTCGCTGTTGAATGAGGTGAGCTTTGTTAGGTTTGGAGTGAAAACCTACAGGATGGTAGATCTTCAGGAACAGGGTTGGGCAGCCCTGCTCTAGCTGTTGAATGAGGTGAGCTTTGTTAGGATTGGAGTGAAAACCTACAGGATGGTAGATCTTCAGGAACAGGGTTGGGCAGCCCTGCTCTAGCTGTTGAATGAGGTGTGCTTTGTTAGGATTGAAGTGAAAACCCACAGGATGGTAGATCTCCAGGAAAAGGGTTGGGCAGCCCTGCTCTAGCTGTTGAATGAGGTGAGCTTTGTTAGGTTTGGAGTGAAAACCTACAGGATGGTAGATCTTCAGGAACAGGGTTGGGCAGCCCTGCTCTCGCTGTTGAATGAGGTGAGATTTGTTAGGGTTGGAGTGAAAACCTACAGGATGGTAGATCTCCAGGAACAGGGTTGGGCAGCCCTGCTCTAGCTGTTGAATGAGGTGAGCTTTGTTAGGGTTGGTGACCATTTCTCTAGACACATCAGGCCTGTTTACCTGCTTGTGGACTTTGGTGAGCTGTTCTAGATTGTTCTCCAGGAAGGAGATCTTCTGCTTCTGAGCAACACTGCCTCCTGTCTCATCAGAGTCTGTATCTCCGTTCTGGGGACAGACAGCGGAAGTCCGTCAGTCACAAAGAGCAACATACACGACCTTCTTGATCGACCAACAAACATTCTCTGCCGCAACACTCGTCTCTCGCATGATAAGCGTGTTCTTGACAGAGCACTGTAATGCTGATGTAATGATTCCTACAGGCGGCTGTAAGCAAAAAACTGCTGAAGAACACAGACTTCTGTTCTGTGGATTACTGTAACCTGCCCTGATTGGGACACAAATGCTAGTGGTGCTGTGGAGCAGTCATTGGCAAAAATCCTACAGAAAGGCAGATTTTTGTAAGGAACAGAATTAAGCTGCTGATCACATCTCAACTCACATCATCAGGACTTCTGGGTCAAGCTGGTTGTTAACTTTACAGTGACAGGAAAAATCAACACACCCTGCACAGGCTGGCCATGCCTAGTTTTAAGGGAGGCGACCATTCATTGATCACTGGCAGAAAGAGAGGCTGTTTGATTGGTGCAAGTATTCACAACAAAGTTCCCATGATATGAATAACTTCAAAAAAAAAAAGAGCCACCAAATCATAGCATTGAACAGAACAGAAAAGTGACTTCCTCTCTGCTTTAATTGTCTGACTATAGTCAGCCAGCACTTCCTGTATTCACCGGTCATGAGCCCTTTCTGCTATAATTATCTGACTATCGTCAGCCAGCAGTTCCTGTATTCACTGGTCATGAGCCCCTTTCTGCTTTAATTATCTAACTATCGTCAGCCAGCAGTTCCTGTATTCACTGGTTATGAGCTCCTTTCTGCTTTAATTATCTGACTATCGTCAGCCAGCAGTTCCTGTATTCACTGGTCATGAGCCCCTTTCTGCTATAATTATCTAACTATCGTCAGCCAGCAGTTCCTGTATTCACTGGTTATGAGCTCCTTTCTGCTTTAATTATCTGACAATCGTCAGCCAGCAGTTCCTGTATTCACTGGTCATGAGCTCCTTTCTGCTATAATTATCTGACTATAGTCAGCCAGCACTTCCTGTATTCACCGGTCATGAGCTTTCTGCTATAATTATCTGACTATCGTCAGCCCAGCAGTTCCTGTATTCACGGTCATGAGCCCCTTTCTGCTATAATTATCTAACTATCGTCTGCCAGCAGTTCCTGTATTCACTGGTTATGAGCTCCTTTCTGCTTTAATTATCTGACAATCGGCAGCCAGCAGTTCCTGTATTCACTGGTCATGAGCTCCTTTCTGCTATAATTATCTGACTATTGTCAGCCAGCAATTCCAGTATTCACTGGTCATGAGCTCCTTTCTGCTATAATTATCTGACTATTGTCAGCCAGCAGTTCCTGTACTCACCGGTCATGAGCCCCTTTCTGCTATAATTATCTAACTATCGTCAGCCAGCAGTTCCTCTATTCACCGGTCATGAGCCCCATTCTGCTATAATTATCTGACTATTGTCAGCCAGCACTTCCTGTATTCACTGGTCATGAGCTCCTTTCTGCTATAATTATCTGACTATTGTCAGCCAGCACTTCCTGTATTCACCGGTCATGAGCCCCTTTCTGCTATAATTATCTAACTATCGTCAGCCAGCAGTTCCTCTATTCACCGGTCATGAGCCCCATTCTGCTATAATTATCTGACTATTGTCAGCCAGCACTTCCTGTATTCACTGGTCATGAGCTCCTTTCTGCTATAATTATCTGACTATTGTCAGCCAGCACTTCCTGTATTCACCGGTCATGAGCTCCTTTCTGCTATAATTATCTGACTATCGTCAGCCAGCACTTCCTGTATTCACCGGTCATGAGCTCCTTTCTGCTATAATTATCTGACTATCGGCAGCCAGCAGTTCCTGTATTCACCGGTCATGAGCTCCTTTCTGCTATAATTATCTGACTATTGTCAGCCAGCACTTCCTGTATTCACCGGTCATGAGCTCCTTTCTGCTATAATTATCTGACTATTGTCAGCCAGCACTTCCTGTATTCACCGGTCATGAGCTCCTTTCTGCTATAATTATCTGACTATCGTCAGCCAGCAGTTCCTGTATTCACCGGTCATGAGCCCCATTCTGCTATAATTATCTGACTATCGTTAGCCAGCAGCTCCTGTATTCACTGGTCATGAGCCCCTTTCTGCTATAATTATCTGACTATCGTCAGCCAGCACTTCCTGTATTCACCGGTCATGAGCTCCTTTCTGCTATAATTATCTGACTATCGTCAGCCAGGAGTTCCTGTATTCATCGGTCATGAACCCTTTTCTGCTATAATTATCTGACTATTGTCAGCCAGCAGTTCCTGTATTCACCGGTCATGAGCCCCTTTCTGCTATAATTATCTGACTATCGTCAGCCAGCAGTTCCTGTATTCATCGGTCATGAGCCCCTTTCTGCTATAATTATCTGACTATCGTCAGCCAGGAGCTCTCGTATTCATCGGTCATGAGCCCCATTCTGCTATAATTATCTGACTATTGTCAGCCAGCAGTTCCTGTATTCATCGGTCATGAGCCCCTTTCTGCTATAATTATCTGACTATCGTCAGCCAGCACTTCCTGTATTCATCGGTCATGAGCCCCTTTCTGCTATAATTATCTGACTATCGTCAGCCAGCACTTCCTGTATTCACCGGTCATGAGCTCCTTTCTGCTATAATTATCTGACTATCGTCAGCCAGGAGCTCTCGTATTCATCGGTCATGAACCCTTTTCTGCTATAATTATCTGACTATTGTCAGCCAGCAGTTCCTGTATTCACCGGTCATGAGCCCCTTTCTGCTATAATTATCTGACTATCGTCAGCCAGCAGTTCCTGTATTCATCAGTCATGAGCCCCTTTCTGCTATAATTATCTGACTATCGTCAGCCAGCACTTCCTGTATTCACCGGTCATGAGCTCCGTTCTGCTATAATTATCTGACTATCGTCAGCCAGGAGCTCTCGTATTCATCGGTCATGAGCTCCATTCTGCTATAATTATCTGACTATTGTCAGCCAGCAGCTCCTGTATTCACAGGTCATGAGCCCCTTTCTGCTATAATTATCTGACTATCGTCAGCCAGCAGCTCCTGTATTCACCGGTCATGAGCCCCATTGTTGCATAACTAATCTTACTGAAGTAAGGTAGTAGACAATACCTTCTTAACTCTGGTAGCCAGGTCTTGAACGAACAGCCTCCTCAGGTTGTGAAGCGTCTGCAGCTCCTTGGTCTGGTGCCGATACACAGAGAAGGACAGGGTGGGGAAACTAGAACCAGTGACCCCACAGAGCTTTCCCAGAATGCTTTGCAATAGCGTGACATGCTCACCACTGTCTCCTCTAGGCCCTTCAGATCCTGTTTGGCCTGTTCCCTCCGGTCCAGCATAACTCTGTGTGCCGATACACACTTGAATCAAAATATGCGCACATGTGCACCCATACACAAACAAACACACACAGGTATCAAAGACACACACAGACAGACACATGCCAAAACAAGCACACACACACACATATGCATGCACTCAAACACACACACCCGCGTGCACACGCATACACAGACATATATATGCAGTACATGTACCAAAACACACGTAGACACACACACACGCATGCATGTATCAAAAAGTGCACACATGCATGTACCCAAACACAAACACATGCGCACACACACACACACACACACACACATTCCAAAACCCTTGCGCATGCATGCATATACGTGAACCCACCTGCACTCACACACGTATGTACCCAAACACAAAGACAGGCCAACAGACACACACACGTGCATGAACCCGAACATAAGCACACAGAAACACAGACACACACACATGCATGTATCCCAACACACACTCACACAGACACAAAGATGAATTACAGATGATTTGTGAAGATATCTCCAGTGGCAGGATAAACCGATAGGAGCACAGATAATTAGAGTCTCCCCATCACTCTTCATCATGCTCACAGATATACGCCATGGCTTCTGCCCATTTGTTTCGGGTGGCTGTGCTGAGGATTATGGGAAATTGTGCCACAAAGAAGTACTCAACCCATTACTGGCCAGAAAATATGAATGGATGTCAACTGAAAATGACATAAAGGGCGCAACAAATGACAATAGAAATATCTTTCATTCAAACATTTTGTTCTTGATCCAGAATAAAAAAATTAAAAAAACGTGTCCGCTCTAATGTACAGTACAGAGACTCAAGCCAGTCAAGACAACAAATATTTATTCGACAAAAAAAAAGCCATCTAGCCACAATCCACTTCTGGTGCTGAAACCCTGTAGGCCAGAAGACCGCCGCAGAGGTGAATTCAGCCCCACTTATGTTACGCTAGCATTACACCGTGGCCCATGTGCTCCTGTTTATGAGTCTGCTTTAGAACAAAACAGAACGAGGGAGGATGTGGGTTCAGGTAGAGTGAAGGGTCAGGGGTCAGAGGTTAGCGGGGGTCTCGGGTACGCACGTCAGCTCTTGTATTTTGCGGCTCTTTTCCTGGTCTGAGACCTTCAGTTTCTCATGTTCCACCTTCAACCGCTCCTGTTCCAGCAGGGTCTTCTGGTTCTCACTGCAAAGAACATAACTCAGGACCAGGCTCCTTTAACACTGTCACATCATTACCGAATTCAGCCTCATCACTGCCGCATCAAACTTAGCCCTACCTTAACACTGGTACATAATAACCTAGCCTTCAAGGTGATATATACAAGATTCTTATGGAAATTAAGATTTAAAAAGAAACTATAAATCAATAGGGCTTCCTGACAGGTGCAGAAAAAAAGTATTTATTTTCCCCCAAAAATTACATCTATTCAGACTTTGGCAATTTAAAAAAAAATTTTGTTGGGTCCGAAATGAGTCCTTATATATTATGGTCCGCAACAGCAATAGCACCTTTGAACCAGTAGTGTTACTACGTTGAGCCCACGTGTCATCTCTGTGGCTGGATTCCTATAGTTTCCAGTTTGCTATATGGTCAGTGAGGAATAACAGATTTCAGGTGTATGCAACCGGCCTCTCCGCCGCCCTCAAACACATAACTGCCGATTTGCTTGTAAGAAACTCCGCTATCGTTCACAACGGCTCAGCAGCAAAAACAGAAACCTGTCCCGTAATTAATATCTGCGCAGCTTCTGAGTGCTGCAGTAAGCTGAGGGATGAACAAGGGCTAAAATTGACTCGGATGTTGCAGCCGTTAAGCTAGCCACGTCAATCTTTTATGAATAAGAGCTATATCACTTGTTACACAGAGCTTAGACCTTGATTTATCAATTGCTGCTTCACTAAAAGGGTATGAAATGAATGTTTTACATCACTGTGAGGCATTGCAGAGTAGCTAGCATATAGGTATTTTTATTTACTTGCCAATATCATTAACTAAGGCCAGCAAACTAAGTCTGCTGTTGACTTAATGAGCTGTGCCATACTGTATTGTACTGAATTGTGATGTATTTTGCCAACAGTGATTGTAGAGTAATTTCTGTGGAATATACGCAAGCTTGTCAATTCTAGAACATCCTAGCTGACTTTCCTAAGTCAGTGAGAGGTGGTTATGTAAATCGATAGCCTGTAGACGAACATAAACTACTGTGGAATAAGTCTAGGCTAAAACTAGAAGGAAAATAATGTCTAGACATGATAAACTTTATGAATTGCGTGTGTACGTTTATGCTTATTGCCCACAACTTAGCCTACACGTTCCATCAAGTGAAGCCCATAGGCAATAATCAAGCAATATTCTTTGGGAATATGAGTGTGTGCTTCTCAACAGCAATTCTCCCCGGACACACAAGATGGGGAAAAACATGCTGAATCTCACAGAATCTTGTATGCATCACCTTTAACACTGAAAACCCAGGGGCCAAGAGCCCCCGCCCCTCAAAAAAAAATACACAACATGCGCACACACTCATGCATGCAGAGCCATGGGGGCATGAGAATAAGCAAGTGTGTGTGTGTCAGTGTGAGTGTGTGTGCACGCAAATGAGCTTGTTTGTGAGTGTGCGTATATGGGCCTAGTCAAGCGGAAGTGAACATTTGTCCGTCCGTTCTCAAGTTTATTTTGCACATTATGTATATTGTACACTATAGCAGATTAGGGAAATTATTAAGCAAGGCCAACTTACTGAATTGAAACAAAAAGATTCATCATCCTGCATACCATAAATGAAGTACATTGTTAAGTAACAGTGTCCGTCCGTTACTTCCCCTTGACCAGCCCCATATGTTTGACCATGCCGTGGCGACCGGATCAACAGACACGCCCGCCATCCACGTCAAACCGCCTGAAGCCGTCGATTCCTCTCCCCCTTTCCTCTCCCACCTTCAGAACTACAGACAGCGCATGTCGGCCAAGACTCCATTCAGCACCCCTGGCCGCCGCAAAAAAGAGGCATGAAAAGAGTCTCTCTCAGTGCATTCTGCATGAGGCCACGCATCTGGGCCTCCTCTGAGGCAAACAAAGGCTCAATATAAATCCAGTAAAACCACAGGCGGGGACAGGTTGGCTGAGAGTGCGTACCTTAAGTGTGTGACTCACCGCTGTTCTCTCTCTTCTTTTCCAGCCATAGTCCGAAGGCGAAGAGACAGGGCATCCTGAGTTTACGCTCCCTCCAGAAAGCCTCGCTCTGGCCGCTACTCTACCGCCTAATTCCCCTAAGGGTCTTTTGGCTCACAAAGGCTATTATCTTTCGTTCTATTTCTGTAAATAAAATGACCACCCAGTGGGCTGGATTCTCGTCAACCTGTTGCCCTGTCTGTGCCTGCTTTTCTGATGGTTCGCCACAGTGTGTATGTGTATGTGTGTGTGTCAGTGTGCGTGTGTGCTTGTGTGTGTGTGTGTGGGCATGCGTTTGAGAGGGTATTACTCCTGGAGCTCTGTCATGCGTTTCTCCTTTTGTTCCAGCTCATCCCTCAGATTGCCGATTTGCTTCTGATAAGCCTCCCTGTGGCTCTGCATCCGCTTTTCTACTGCGTCCTGCAGGGGAAACATATCATCATTACACATTTCCTGCAGGGGAACCATATCATCATTACACGCTTCCTGCAGGGGAAACATATCATCATTACACACTTCCTGCAGGGGAAACATATCATCATTACACGCTTCCTGCGGGGGAAACATATCATCATTACACACTTCCTGCAGGGGAAACATATCATCATTACACACTTCCTGCAGGGGAAACATATCATCATTACACACTTCCTGCAGGGGAACCATATCATCATTACACGCTTCCTGCAGGGGAAACATATCATCATTACACGCTTCCTGCAGGGGAAACATATCATCATTACACGCTTCCTGCGGGGGAAATAGATCATCATTACACGCTTCCTGAGGGGGAAATATATCATCATTACATACTTCCTGCAGGGGAACCATATCATCATTACACGCTTCCTGCAGGGGAACCATATCATCATTACACGCGTCCTGCAGGGGAACCATATCATCATTACACGCTTCCTGCAGGGGAACCATATCATCATTACACGCTTCCTGCCAGAGAAACATATCATCATTACACACTTCCTGCGGGGGAAACATATCATCATTACACGCTTCCTGCCAGGGAAACATATCATCATTACACACTTCCTGCCGGGGAACCATATCATCATTACACGCTTCCTGCCAGGGAACCATATCATCATTACACGCTTCCTGCGGGGGAAAGATATCATCATTACACACTTCCTGCGGGGGAAACATATCATCATTACACACTTCCTGCAGGGGAAACATATCATTACACGCTTCCTGCGGGGGAAACATATCATCATAACACACTTCCTGCGGGGGAAACAGATCATCATTACACGCTTCCTGCAGGGGAAACATATCATCATTAAACACTTCCTGTGCGGGAAACATATCATCATTACACACTTCCTGTGGGGGAAACATATCATCATTACACGCTTCCTGCAGGGGAACCATTTTATCCTTACAGGCTTCCTGCAGGGGAAACATATCATCATTACACACTTCCTGCAGGGGAACCATTTTATCCTTACAGACTTCCTGCAGGGGAAACATATGATCATTACATGCTTTCTGCAGGGGAACCATATCATCATTACACGCTTCCTGCAGGGGAAACATATCATCATTACAAGCTTTCTGCAGGGGAACCATATCATCATTACACACTTCCTACAGGGGAACCATTTTATCCTTACAGGCTTCCTGCAGGGGAAACATATCATCATTACACGCTTTCTGCAGGGGAACCATATCATCATTACACACTTCCTGCAGGGGAACCATTTTATCCTTACAGGCTTCCTGCAGGGGAAACATATCATCATTACACGCTTTCTGCAGGGGAACCATATCATCATTACACACTTCCTGCAGGGGAACCATTTTATCCTTACAGGCTTCCTGCAGGGGAACCATATCATCATTACACGCTTTCTGCAGGGGAACCATATCATCATTACATTCTTCCTGCAGGGGAACCATTTTATCCTTACAGGCTTCCTGCAGGGGAAACATATCATCATTACACTTCATCCTCATAAAGTTCCTGAAGGGGAAACATTTCATCGTCACACACTTCCTGTAGGGAAAACATATTAGCCTTACACACTTCCTGCAGGGGAAACATTTCATTGATACACACTTCCTATAGGGGGAATATTTCACCGTTATGCACACTTCCTATGGGGAGACATCTCACTGTTAAACACTCTTCCTGTAAGGGTAACATGTCATCCTTAAACACTTCCTGCAGGAGAAACATTTCATCATTACTCGCTTCCTGAAAATGGAAACATTTCAAGAGGCAAGAGATCCTGGCTACTGCTAAACCCCACAATCTTGAACATGGCCTTGATGCCCACAACCCAAGGGAAACATTTAACCATTACACACTTCTATTACAAGTGTGCCACTATCAGACACTACAAGCTATTTCAAAATCTCTCCTGGGGTCATACAATGGGAGGGAACTCAGAGAACAACGAGGGAACTGATTAACTGGTTGGCTGAAGTTGATCAGTCCTCCTAGTCTCTGGAAGGTCACTTCACCATGTAATGTCACTAAGAAACACATTTTGAAATGGCTTGTTTTGGTTAATTGGCTGTGTACCTGGAGAATATGATAGGGGACCTTTAGCACACTTCCAATTGTCTGAAAAACAGAGGAATCACCGGTCTCTAGCCACACTGTAGTCCACATAAACATTTCGTACATGTTAATGCTCTGGGATTTCGGATATACACTCGAAGCGACCGACATTTTCGGCATTCAGTACCTCCTGTTGGATAGTTACCTCCACAAAGGAGGTTATGTTTTCACCCCTGTTTGTTTGTTTCTTTGTTTGATTGTCTGCCTGTCCAAAGTTACGAACGGTTTGGCATGAAATTCGTTAGGATGATAAGCGGTAGTCTAAGGATGAGTTTCAATTTTGGAAATAATCCACAACATATTCTGGATTCTGGATCCGGAAGAATTACAATATATCTGTCTAACGTGGGTCTGTGTGATATTTAACTCTCTCCGGTCTCCCACTCAAACGTCTCCGTAAACTCCAACTGGTTTAGCATGCAGCTGCCCAGATCATCACTAGAACCCCATCCATCGAACACATCACCCCTGTCCTCCAACAACTACATTGGCTCCCCATCAAAAACCGTATTGATTCTAAGATTCTCCTCCTCACTTTCAAAGCCCCCCATAACACAGCACCTCCTTACCTCTCTGATCTCCTCAACCACTACACACCCATCCGCACTCTCTGCTCTTCACCTCTTTACCTCTCTGATCTCCTCAAGCACTACACACCCATCCGCACTCTCCGCTCTTCACCTCCTTACCTCTCTGATCTCCTCAACCGCAACAGACCCACCCGCACTCTCCGCTCTTCACCTCCTTACCTCTCTGATCTCCTCAAGCACTACACACCCACCCGCACTCTCCGCTCTTCACCTCCTTACCTCTCTGATCTCCTCAACCGCTACACACCCACCCGCACTCTCCGCTCTTCACTTCCTTACCTCTCTGATCTCCTCAACCGCTACACATCCACCCGCACTCTCCGCTCTTCACCTCCTTACCTCTCTGATCTCCTCAACCGCTACACACCCACCCCGCACTCTCCGCTCTTCACCTCCTTACCTCTCTGATCTCCTCAACCGCTACACACCCACCCGCACTCTCCGCTCTTCACCTCCTTACCTCTCTGATCTCCTCAACCGCTACACACCCACCCGCACTCTCCGCTCTTCACCTCCTTACCTCTCTGATCTCCTCAACCGCTACACATCCACCCGCACTCTCCGCTCTTCACCTCCTTACCTCTCTGATCTCCTCAACCGCTACACACCCACCCGCACTCTCCGCTCTTCACCTCCTTACCTCTCTGATCTCCTCAACCGCTACATATCTACCCGCACTCTCTGCCCTTCACCTCCTTACCTCTCTGATCTCCTCAACCACTACACACCCACCCGCACTCTCCGCTCTTCCTCCTCCATGCTCCTCACCACACCTCCTGCTCAGTTATCCTCCATGTGGTTCAGAGCCTTCAGCTATGCAGCCCCTTGACTCTGGAATTCTTTACCACAATCCATCCGTGACATTGACTCTCTCGACACTTTCAAATCCCGTTTAAAAACTCACCTCTTTAGACTGGCTTACATGTAATTTTTCAGTACCCACTGCTTTATAGTCTGTTGTATATTGTCTTGTTTTGTATTCATGTGTGGTTGTTTTTTACTCTGTCCATTGCTGTTGCTTCTTTTATTATTTCTACATGTAAGGTGTCCTTGAGTGCCATGAAAGGCGCCGATTAATAAAATGTATTATTATTATTATTATTTCTGACAGGATAACTCGAAAAATTATGAATGGTTTGGCATGAAATTTGGCAGGATGATAGTTGGTAGTCCAAAGGAGAGTTCATTTAATTTTATCAGGGATCTAGAACATATTCTGTGACCAAAAGACCAGATATGTGGCGTGGCGGAGGTATGCACTCTACCAAGTGCCCCCCAGTTTTTGTTTACTGTTCACATTTATCTAGTCAATTCATGTTTTGAAACAGGTGCTCAGATTAATTTGAACAAGAGTGTTATGCACTGACCAGGTTACTTTGCATGTAAAGGGGAGTGGTTCACGGCGGATCATACCTTCACCTCATTGGCTGACTGCGTCTCATTCTCATTTTCTATGGCATTGATGTTCCCTGCGAAGAAGGAACATCGCACTATATTTAACCATTTCAATACTGAAGAATTCGCATAACTGCCGTATCTCACTAACATTCATCTCACTGCTATTACCCTTTACAACATTAGGGGGAGCCAAGCAAGTGCAAGCCACTCTCACCTGGAGCGGGAATTTACACTCGAGACTCCCCGGCCATTTCTGATGTTTTACGTTATTTGAAAATAACCTCAGGTGATTTGGTCACCATATTAGCATCATACTGTCAATGGGATGGAGGGTTACACCGCTTTTTGAATCCAATCGAGTAAGGAAGTAGTGTGCAATTAAAACACGCTCCTTTGGCCTCGTATGTGCAAATATAAATGTTTGGGATTAAAGAAAACTTTTGAAGGGGAAAATTTGAGGTAGACTTACACTAAGCTAATTTATCAAGTTATCAGCAAAGGTGGTGAGCATTGACTGCATTAGATGGACAATCTAATAGCTCCCCTAAAGTGAGGCCAAGAGTCTTGATCGCCATCTACTGGTTGGCTTTAGTACAAGTTATAAGCCCACCCCCTCCATGTTAGTGTATGGGACATCGGCCTCACTGAAATATTTAAGTAAGTGTTAAATGAGTATTTTCCAAAGATGATCTCTGTCATTTTAAGTAGTTCTTACCATGCCGATATATGTTCAATTGTGATAAGTTTTGTTTTGTTTAGTGATTTGATACAATAAAAAGGGGGAGTAAAGTCATGATTGACAGCTTCTCTCAGCAAAGTTGTTACCTCTTAATTTACTTCCGGGAATTGTACGGAGCTGGAGTGCGACCATCGAGATGTTAACATTACACATGCATAAGTTGCTAAGTCCCAGTACAAGAGAATAAACATGACTGGCAGAAATATTACGAACACCCTGTATTTTTTAGAATTTGGCTAGTTTTTGTCATTTTAAAGTTAATTTTGAGCAACAAAGGCACACAAAATCCCAAGGGAACACTTGTATTGACTAAAAACATCACTTGCTAATAACAGTACATCTTGAAATTCAGCTTTCAGCATGTATTTCTAGTTAAGATATGTGTTTCTATGTAATTTTGTTTTTTTGATTCTGCTGAAAATATACTATAAGTTAAGAAAAACCAGTCAAATTCTGAAAGATGCAGGGTGTTCGTAATATTTTGGCCTGGAGTTTGTAATATTTTGGCCTGAAGTGTAACCCATAGTGATTCACAAGTCCGAAAAAACTTGATTGGAAAATGGTCTTTGCTCTGAACATAGGGTCAGGTACTGTTTGCAGTGATGCTAGAACTGTAGAAAGGTATAGCAAGCTAGCTAGCCAGCAAGTTTAGCAACAGTTAATAATAAGTCACTGAAGACAGCCACGGAAATCGGTGGTAAAAAGCTCTTTACTTTGAACATAGCATAATGTAGCTATTGTTCCCAGCGATTTTATATTCAGAGCAAAGGGCTTTCTATAACCCATGATAGTGCGGAGTCCGTCTATTCACCCACAAACTCTATTTACCTTATTTTCAAAGGTTAGCTTGCTCGGAGTTCTAAAGTAGGTATGTATGACGTAGGTAGCTAGCTACTTAACCACAGGCAATGTATTAGCTAGCTAGCTAGTAGCCAACCGGACATCGGCTAAGCAACTAACCACAAAAGATGAAGACCGCAGCAAACGTCTTTTAGCGACATACAACTGTACTGGGAAAAGATCCGATCTGTAGAACCCATTAACAAGCTTTTAACCGTAGTAGAATCAGTCTGTTGGCAGTGTATATCACCCAGCGTTTACCGCAAACAGAGGGTGCCATTTGGGCTACGTAAAATGTTCAGGGGATGTGATTACGAGTAGGGCAGGTGTATGGGCAGGACCTCAATACCGCAGCTCAACCCCCAGATCACTACTGCGCAGATTCTGGCTTCAAATGTGCAAGATGGCAGTGTCCATATGAACAATATTTTGGGTCCATTTTTGAACAACGCTACGAAGTGGAGACGCGTCATCCACCTTTATATACTGTCCTTGGTCATGAGAGGCAAAATGGCAGCCTCTATGGATGACGAAAACATGATGTGCAATAGTTTATGCTTTGGAATCTTGGTAGTAGTACCAGCACCAATGCACCCATGATCCAATGCCCAAGATGGCGCCCGAATCACCCGAGGTTATTTTCAAAGGGAAATGGCCGAGGGAGTCCCCAGAGAGGAGTTCAGTTTGTTCCAAGTTCATTTCCAACGAAAATACACTGCCTGCCTTATTCCTTTTCATTTCAGCATGTATTAGACACTCAACAGCGAAGAAATAAATCCAGATGATGAACAAACAGGTGTAGAGGGATAGTGTAAGTTACCCTCAGTGCCCAACTTCACCAGCTCCTCGGTGAGAGAGTCCACAGTCTCCTCCAACTGTCTCTTCTTCTGCTCCATGTTCTGCAGGGACTCTGCCAGGGACCTAATCTTCACCTCGTGCTGCAATCATAGACACACACACACACACACACACACACACACACACACACACACACACACACACACACACACACACAAACACATATGCTGTATGTTACACACAACCAAGACACATGTTCTGTAACACACACTCATATGGACACTCTCTCTCACGCACACACACACACACACACACATACATAGAAGTGTGCAGTGATGATTATACACTTAACAAAATGAGGAGAAATCTGAAACCAAGAACAATTTAAATATTTCTTTCACGTAATATTGGATTGAATAGATGAAAATAAGTCAACAGACAACAAAATATACTAAAAACAAAAATAACTAGATAGTCCGATCAGTTACGCCCGCATGGGTGTAGCCCCCGAAAGCTCGCTTCTCCACTTTTTTGCGCATTACTCGGCCAATACTGTCGCCATGGCAACCAAACTTGATAGGTGTTATAAGGGAAATATATCACATGTCCACACCAAATATGAAGGTAATCGGTCAAAAATTGCAGCCTGTACTGCGCCCACAAGGAAATCTGTTTTGCCATTAATTTGCATATTATGTGGCTACTACTGTTGCCATGGCAACCAATATCTATAGGTGTCATGAGTGAGGTGTAACACATGTCCATACCAAATATGAAAGTAATCAGTCAAAAATTGCAGCCTGTACTGTGTCCACAGGGAAATCTCAGTTTTGCCACTAATTTGCATATTATGCAGCCAATACTGTCGCCATGGCAACCAAAATCAATAGGTGCCATAAGTGAAGTTTAACACATGTCCATACCAAATATGGAAGTAATCAGTCAAAACTTGCAGCCTGTACTGCGTCCACAAGGAAATCTCTGTTTTGCCACTAATTTGCATATTAATCGGCCAATACTGTCACCATGGCAACCAAAATCGCTAGGTGACATAAGTGAAGTATAACACATCTTTATACCAAATATGAAAGAAATCAGTCAAAAATACAGCCTGTACAGCGTCCACGAGTAAGTGTCCACAAACGCGGACGTGGCGCCGACAACTGATGCGAATCCACAGTAGCCGCCCGACTTTGTCCGTGGCGACAATAATGTCTTTTTGAGAGAAAAGGTCAATATCTCGTGTGCGCTCCCTTTGTTTGGTGACAGAATTTTATCTTTCAGGCATAGTTTTCACATATTTTTTATTTCCTCACGCATTTCATGTGATTTGAAGTTCATTCCGAAGAGATTCTTTCGATGTTACAATAAATTTGCTCATTGAATTAAGGCCTGGACTTTAATCAGGCCAAGTCATAACTTTTATGTCACCGGATGTTTCTTTCCCATTCTTGCACAACTTAGAAATATGTTCAGGGTCATTATCCTGTTGAAAATAAAATCCTCGACCAATCAGTCTCTTTCCAGATGGCGCCTCCTGCCTTACAAGGATGCTGTGATACTTCTTTTGATCCATAATTCTATCAATTTTTATGAGATCACCGGCTCCTTTTGAGCAGACTGAACCCCAAACCATAATATTACCACCTCCAGGTTTTAGTGAAGGGGTTAAACAGTCATTTTTGAAGCATTCTCCAACTCTACTGTTCACATAAGTTCTGCGATTGGGTGAGAAAATTTTTAATTTTGATTCGTCGGTCCAAAGGACTTGTTCCCAGTCCATTGGTGTCCCATCCTTGAATTTCCTGGCAAACTCAAGTCTTTGTTTGATGTAGCCAGCTCTCGGCAGCAACACGACCAATCAGAATATTTTCACACAGGCATCCGGAAATAGTAGATATTGAAACTTTCATCTTCTCAATTCTGGCGGTATTAATATCATCAAGAAGTTGTCGTGCTGTAACTTCCATTTTCCACCTCTATTGCCACTAGTTCTCAGCGAACCGGTCTCTTTGAAACGCTTGGTAGTGTTTCTTTCAGAGCCATGGCAGCATTTACGCCTTCAGCATCACGTAAAACCATAATGCGGCCATGAACATTCTCAGAGAGCTACTTCTGTTGTGCCATTGTGTTTAACACTCTAACACTGCTCAAAGTTCATGTCACCTTATAGACTAGAACAACTGACCATCGGAGGTAATTTTGCAGAATAATGTTGCCTCAAACCAGCTTAAACAAATTCTTTGCATCAATATTTGTGGAATGAGCCTTCAAACATGCACTCAGGCTATGCAGGAGTCAAAAAAATAAAATTTGTGACACCATTCAATTGTTATTAAAAAATCTATGTTTTCAGTGTTTTTGCTCATTACCCATATTTTTACCTCAATATACTTGTGGGAATATTTTATTCTCATTGCCAACAATAGTATTTTTCAATATATTTTCACCAAAAAATTATAGGGGTAATTTATTACAACCCCTTTGAGACGAAAGTATTGCTGTGTAATCATCACTGCACACTATTGTACAAACACGCCCATGACCACTGTGTAAATACTGATATGTAAACATGCAGTGTTCCTAGCATTACTCCAGTGTACCTGTGACATCTGAAGCTCTAGCTGTGTACCTGTGATATCAGCAGCATTAGCTATGTACCTGTGGTATCTGTGTACCTGTGATATCAGCAGCATTAGTTATGTACATGTGACATCTGTGTACCCGTGATATCAGCAGCAGTAGCTTTGCACCTGTGATCTGTGTTTCTGTAATATCTGTGTACCCGTGATATCAGCAGCATTAGCTACAGTGAGAGTAAAAAGTATTTGATCCCTTGCTGATTTTGTTGGTTTGCCCACTAAAAAAGACGTGATCATTCTATACTTTTAATGGTAGATGTATTCTAACATGGAGAGACAGAATATCAAAACGAAAATCCAGAAAATAACTTTAAAGAATTTATTTTAATTCATTTGTTTTTCATTGAGGGAAATAAGTATTTGATCCCCTAGTATGCATTAGGAGTTCTGGCTTTCACAGACCAGTTAGACACTCCCAATCAACTTGTTACCTGAATTGAAGACACCTGTTCTAACTAATCACCTGTATGAAAGACACCTGTTCACAGAATCAGACAATCAGACAGATTCCAAACTCTCCAACATGGGTAAGACCAAAGAACTCTCTCAGGACCTCAGCGACAGGATTGTTGACCTGCACAAATCTGGCATGGGCTACAAAAACATTAGCAAGATGCTGGGTATTAAAGTAACAACCATTGGTGCAATTGTGAGAAAATTTAAGAAGTATAACATGACTATCAATAGACCTCGGTCTGGTGCTCCACAGAAGATTTCACCTCGTGGGGTGGCCATGATCATGAGAACAGTGAGAAATCGGCCTGCAACCACACAGCGGGAGTTAGTGAATGACCTCAAGGCAGCTGGGACCACAGTCACCAGGAAAACAATTGGCAACACTTTGCGCGCAATGGATTAAAATCCTGCAGTGCCCGAAAGGTACCCCTGCTTAAGAAGGCACATGTGGAGGCTCGCCTAAAAGTATCACGAATGATCACCTCAAAGATGCACAAAGTGATTGGGAGAAGGTTCTGTGGTCAGACGAGACCAAAATTGAACTATTTGGCCTAAACTCTACTCGTCATGTGTGGAGGAAGAAAAATGCTGCCTATGATCCCAGGAACACTGTGCCCACCGTCAAGCATGGAGGTGGAAACATTATGTTTTGGGGTGTTTCTCTGCCAAGGGCACAGGGCTACTTCACCGCATCAGTGGGAAGATGGATGGAGCCATGTACCGTGCAGTCCTGAGGGACAACCTCCTCCCCTCTGCTAGGAAGCTGAAAATGGGCGTGGCTGGGTCTTCCAACATGACAACGACCGAAGCATACAGCAAAGGCAACAAAGGAGTGGCTCAAGAAGAACCATATTAAGGTCATGGAGTGGCACAGCCAGTCTCCGGACCTCAATCCAATCGAAAATCTCTGGAGAGAGCTGAAGGTCCGAGTTACTTAGCGACAGCCCACCAACCTTAATGATTTAGAGAGGATCTGCAAAGAAGAGTGGGCCAAAATTCCCCCTGATATGTGTGCTAACCTTGTGGTTAACTACAACAAACGTTTGACCGCTGTGCTTGCAAACAAAGGCTTTGCCACCAAGTATTAAGTGCTTTTTGGATAGAGGGATCAAATACTTATTTCCCTCAATGAAAAAACAAATGAATTAAAATAAATTCTTTAAAGTTATTTTCTGGATTTTCGTTTTGATATTCTGTCTCTCCATGTTAGAATGCATCTACCATTAAAAGTATAGAATGATCATGTCTTTATTAGTGGGCAAACCAACAAAATCAGCAAGGGATCAAATACTTTTTACTCTCACTGTATGTACCTGTGATATCTGTGTACTGTGATATCAGCAGCTGTGGTTGTGTACCTGTGATATCTGTGTACCTGTAATATCTGCAGCTGTAGCTGTGTACCTGTGATATCTGAGTACCTGTGATAGCAGCGGCAGTAGCTGTATACCTGTGATATCTGAGTACCTGTGATATAACATAACATAACATAACATAACATGAATGGCGAGAACAGGCCGTTCAGCCCAATTAGGCTCGCCAGTTTCTTTTTACTATTGTGAATATATCACTTCAGAAACTCAATGACTCAATGGTACCTAGTTTTAAGTCAAGCCTGCTCTTGAAAATTCCCAAGGTTTCTGCCTCAACAATATGGTCAGGCAAGATGTTCCACAACACAATTACTCTTTGGGTGAAAAAATATTTCCTAATATCAGTGCTAAATTTACCCATGGCCAACTTCCATTAGTGACCCCGAGTTCTACTAACAGAACTTGGCCGAAGGAATCCTACATAATTCACTTTGTTAATCCCTTTAACATATTTAAAGACCTCAATCAGATCACACCTAAGTCTCCTTTTCCTAAGACTAAAGAGATTAAGGATCTTCAGCCTCTTCTCATAGCTTTCATCTTTTATACCTGGAATTAACTTAGTGGCTCTTCTCTGAACTTGCTTCTTTGAGAGGCCTGATTCACACATGATCCCGTAACTTCAGTTATGCACCACAAATAATGTATATGCCTGTGTGAAAATAAATAAATAAATAAATAAATAAACTTGAAACTTGAAACTTTTTCTGGAGCCTCCATATCTTTCTTAAATTATATGTATTATGCTACATTTCCAAGTTTAAATTTTGATCTTGGACTCCCCTAGAGTACTCCTGATCATTCAAAGTCCAAAAAAGGGTCCTTATTTAGCTCATACTGCCATCCCCATTTGTAATCCATTGTAGTCTCTGCCTGAAACACCTCATTGGGATGGCTCTTCTGCTATGGCCTCCACTCCCCGTCTGCCCGCTCTCTCTGACTGGCCAGCTCTGTGGAGGGCGGAGCTGGGCGGGACTTGGCAGAACGCAGTTTTCCGGGTCCGCCTCCCTAGTGTGAAACGTGAGACGCCTGCCACCTGAGCTAAGGAATTTTGCAATCAAACATTGTACTTGTGTATAGATCTAATGAAATGAACTTGTTCCGATAAACGCAGCGGCGAAAGTGGCGGACGCAGTGCGAAAGTCTGGCAGCTCAAGCTCGAATTTGCTATCTCCCTACGGCATGGTGAGTACGCCAGTGTTTCTACTCTATAGCTAGGATTGAGGGAAAGCTAGAATCCACCCCATGCAGACATATTTGTAGAACGGGTCGACATACCCAAGTGTAGACCAGAGACCATAGAAATCCGGTGGGTCTGAGTTAAGAGGGAAACATGGACAGTGAGGAGCAGCAAAAAGTGGACCAACAACTTATGGACTGCTTAGGTGTGTATTATAAGGACCTGCTGGTTCTTGTGCATAGCTGTGGTGTGTCGTTAGCGTGGAGTAACGAACAGCTTCTGCGCTGGTATATGACGGACGGGCGAAAGCTCCAGGCTAAACGGCCTTTTTGGAAATTGCCCGTGATAATGGTTTACTTATTGCTTTGGAATGACCAGCATTTGCTCACGGAACCAAGCCGCTTTCACACCGGACGCAAAAAAAATTTTTCGCGCGAGAGATTACATACAAAGTCAATGCATTGTCTTTGTATTGACTTTGAATGTAATCTGTCGCGCGAAAAATTTGTTTCGCGTCCAGTGTGAAAGCGGCTTAACGCACCCATAACGTGTGTATTCGTGTCTTTGCATTGACTTTGAATGTAATCTGTCGCGCGAAAAATTTGTTTCGCGTCCAGTGTGAAAGCGGCTTAACGCGCCCATATTGCGTGTATTCGCGTCTTTGCATTGACTTTGAATGTAATCTGTCGCGCGAAAAATTTGTTTCACGTCCGGTGTGAAAGCAGCTTTATGGATAGTTCGACAGCTATAGAGAGCTCTGGTTATGTTATGAACATAGTACAGGTTTTACAGACTGTAAGTTCCATTAGTGCGGACAGTTGCTTATGTGGAGCTAGCGAATCGAAAACTTCTAAGAATTTCCAATTTAATCTCCGCCTTTTTCAGCTTTTTATTAGCCAGAACAATTTCGAAAGGGGGAAGAAATTATGCCACGGCAGTGCAGAGAAATCGTTTGTTATACCAGACAAGTTAGAGCTTGTGCATTTCGCATTGCTTTCACAGCGGTAGCATCATAGAGCTAGCTCAGAAATTGGTGAAGTATCCTGCTGATCCCGGTCATGGATAAGTGAAGCGATCACAAGCAGCTGTAAACAAACCCAAACACGTATCCCAAGCTCTGCAAAACCTACGTCTGGTCTAACTTCAGCCTTTTCAGCCCAACTTTGCAGACACATACAACACCTCTCCGGTCAGCTTCAACTTCAATCAGGCAACGTTATGATGAAACTGCCACATTGATGCTTACCAAAGTAACACAAGCATACCGATCAGAATTACTGCATATAAGTGAACCAGGAGCATTTTTAAGTAGCAAAGCACGCGAACTAACATGCAGTAGCTGGTAACCGAGTATTCATAACAACCACAGAGACAAACCCCTGCAATACAGGTCTACAGACAGCAAGTTCCGTTACCGTGGACAGTTGTACCAAGCATCCAAATTGCAAACAAGTATAAAAAGTTAGCTTCAAATGAGATTTATGTTCACACACCTTCTGTTGAATTTCCCCTGATATTACTCTAGCATATTTAGGACACAAACATTAGCAACAGTAACTTGGCTATGTTAGCCGCAGTGCTACAGCCACTATCAACAGGCCATCACATTAGGTAGGCTAATGCTATAAAAGCAAATTACAGCTTCTGCGTCTGTGATTCACGGACAGTCGCGGCTGATTCAGGCTTTATCTTCAGATATTTTACAAAGCCTGCTTTTGAGGCCAGTTGTTAGTGCTAACTATCGTTAGCGGTCCTGCTAGCCACCCGTAACACGTTAGCTTCATTTACATTATTTGCTGTTATATCTTTACTTGCAGCTTGTGGCTCTGAGCTCTTGATCGATGCAACTGCTTCAGGTTTGAGAGGCAGCTGAAACGCTTATCCAGCATCGAATTATCCTTTATTGACAAAGCTGTCTTAGGTGAAATACTAAGCGCAAACAGCTAACATTCCCTTTGGCTGTGGCTGTTTGCTGCCAGCAAACAAAAAAGCTACCCACTGATTTCTGGTGGCATCGTCTTTTGGAAGAGAAATAGGTGCTTTTCTTCGCGTCCAAAAATAAACGGACAAGCAGCTTTGGGAGAGATACTGACAAAACTGCACCTCAAATGATCTGCGGTTCTTCTTTTGTATTTCCAAAAGTGTAGACGCTACTAAGACCAAGTATGAACCGCGGTTGTTTGTGCCTGCTAGAATAGTTTCCGGTGTGGGCAGGTCCAGCACCGTGATTGGCTTTGGCTAGGTCTGTATTAATTGGACGGCACAACCTGAAATCAGGTTTTGCCCAGATCTCGTGAAGATCTCGGGACGAGCTGTTCAGAGAGGAAATCATGTTCAAAAAATCACGTTCTTGGATTACAGCAAAACCCATGTATCTTATGTTTAGAAACTTTTCAGAGGTTGAGCATGGACATCCAACATTATAACATTACTAATATGTATTAAAAGAAGGATCAGCATAATAGGTCCCCTTTAAAGTATGGTCCCCAGAATTGTACACAATACTCCAGATGTGGTCTGACGAATGAGTTGTACAAGAGAAGTATGACCTCCTTGGATTTGTACTCAATACTTTTGGCAATGTATCCCAGTATCCGACTGGCTTTTTTAACTGCTACAGCACAATGGCTGGAACCTGTGAGGGTTTGGTCAACAATCACTCCCAGATCTTTTTCATGTGGAGCATATTCCAGTTTTAAACCTCCCATGAAGTAATCCTGTCTAATGTTTTTATTACCTACATGTACAACTTTACATTTCGCTACATTAAATTTCATTTTTTACATTTCTGCCCAATTCTGGATTGTATCCAAATCATCCTAAATCACTTTAGTGGACTCTAAACTATTTGCCAAACATCCCAATTTAGTATCATCTGCAAATTTAACTAATTTGCTCTCAATATTCCTATTAAGGTCATTAATGTAGATGAGGAACAGCAGGGGTCCAAACACTGATCCCTGAGGGACGCCACTCCCCACCATACCTAGCTGAGATGAGATTCCACTGACCACCACTCTTTGTGTTCTGTCCTGTAACCAGTTTTGAATCCACTCCAGAATACCTCCTGTAACTCCAATGGAGCTCATTTTAAAAACTAGAATCTGTGCTTGTGAAGCACTATGATGTTCGCCGCCATTATATATATTTGGTTGCACATTTTGAAGAGAGAACTATGAAAAGGCAGATCTATACCATGTAATATAACAATATGCCTAGTTTGGTTGAGAAATGTGTTTTGGAGTTTTGGTTCGGACAAGGTCCACACTCTCAATACGCAGTTGAAGTTGAAAAGGTTACCATGGAAATCGGAAAAAATGAAAATTTCTGAACAAACAAAATATCAAAAGGGACATCTACACCATGTGGTCTAACACAATACCAAGTTTGGTTGAAAAATCTCTCATAGTTTATGAGTTGTGGTCCAGACAAGATTCCCAACCTCATTATGCACTAAGTTCAACTTGTTACCATGGAAACTAAAAAATGAAAAATTTCCGAATGAGCAAACTATTAAAAGGCACATCTACACCATGTGATCTAAATATATGCCAAGTTTGGTGGAGAAATCTCTCATAGTTTAAGAGTTGTGGTCCGGACAAGGTCCCCACCCTCAATATGCACTAAATTGAACTTGTTACCATGGAAACTGGAAAAAATAAAAATTTCTAAACAACCAAAATATCAAAAGGCACATCTACACCATGGGATCTAATGATATACCAAATTTTGTCAAAAAATATTGAACGGTTTAAAAGTTATGGCCTGGACAGACTTGCTCGGAAGGACGGAAGGACGGACGGAAGGACGGACGAACGGATGGACGGACGGAGGGTAAAACATTATGTTCTCCACAACATTTGCGGAGAACATGATAATTAGTCTCTTATGCGGTACTGTATCAAATGCTTTCTGAAAATCCAAGTATATGATGTCATAAGCCTTGCTCTGATCATAAGTCTTGGTGGCCTCTTCAAAGAATTCCAGGAGGTTTGTCAGGCATGACCTTCCCTTACGGAAACCATGTTGGCTATCCCTCAAGATATTATTACGTTCAAGAAATAATTCCAGCCCATCTTTGATGATAGATTCCAGTATTTTGCGTGCAATGCAAGTTAAACTGACTGGCCTGTAATTTCCTGGCTCAGAACGGTATATAGGGTGTTCCCGAAAACAAAGGTTAATGAACAAGACCACTCCCAATGCGCCTTCCTGTTCGTCTGCACACCTATATTGTCATGGTTTTGGAGGTTGGCGTTTGTTTGGGAACTTTCTTTGTTTCTCTCGTCCAGGACAATATCGTTTTGCCCACAATCGGATCTTTGACCAGCTGGCATTAATTGTGGGCGGCGCCCGGACTCTATTTAAACCCAAGTTCCGCCTCGTCGCCTTTGCTAGAGTGTCGGTGTTACTATGCACAATAGCCGGTAAGGTATCTAGCTAGAGAATTGTTTGAGGAATTGGCTGCAAAGAGGAAAGTGCTAGTTAGCAAGGGAATCTTTTTCTCTTTCCTTCCTCTTTCTGGGTACCGTCTGGTGCTATATCTTTTTATCTCGGTTCCTGAGATTTTTCCTTTTTATTTCGTTCTGTCGAGCTCGCTTTGCTTCCTTTTGTTTCCGGACTAGATCTTTGTCCGTCGGAAGCGCGAGTCTCTCTCTCTCCTTTTGTTAGTTTGTCTCTCTTATTTTGCTGGACTTCCTTTCGTTTTGGCCGCTGCTTTTGGCGTCTCGAAACACCAGCCATCACATATATATACTGCCTTCATTCCCACAATCCCCACTCGTCTCGATTCTACGTCGTTTACTCGCAAACTAGACAGCCCAGTGCACAGCAAGAGTTCGCTAACCTGAAGCAAGGCGAAATCCCGCAGAGTCCCTTGGACGCAGAGTAATTCCAAGACACTAAGGATCCAGAGCAATCTTCCCAATCCGTTCCTGCAACTCCCGCTTCTCCTCCCCGTACCCGCCCGCGTTCTGCCATCTTCGTACCTCCACTACGAAGCGTCACCCACTCGCCCCAACCGGGGTGCTCACATTCCGAACCAAGCTCCCCCCGCGATAACCACCGAGGGCTCCACACCGTAGCAATTCCAGACCGCCGTCTTGTAGTAGCTATGCCTCTCCTCAATAGCGGCGCTCAGAAGCGAGAGCCCGTGGCTCCCCAGCAAAGCTTACCACGGCTCACACTTCAAGCTCATCCCAGGCTCCACGTTTGACCCTCGCTAGACTCCATCGGGCACTCAAGAAGAAGAAAATCCCCTTCCACCGTTCCGACAACAAGGCCAGCCCACAAAAATTATTCACTGACTCCCACGCCAATGCAGCTGATCCTCCCCACGTACAGACAAGATGTATGCAGACCACATAGCACTACCAGGTTCCGCTATCAACGTCCCCAGCGCCACGTCATCACGCTCGGCAACGGCTTTCAGCTCCAAATTCGGCAGAAGTCACTCCTTCCGCAAACCAGCCAGTCCACACCCCCCCGTGCCTGCTCGCTCCGTTTACGACCTCTTCGGTCTCTTTTCGTCCCCTTTTTTCCATCCCTGTGTTCGCAGGCTACACTTTTGCCCCGTGCACATGCGTCCCCCCCATCCTTTCCAAAACCCGGCTTCTGGGCTCCTTCAGCCTCTTTCCCTGCCCCCCTTCCCCGTTTCCCAAGTCACTCATGCTGTGCTGCCTCCTACAGGTCCGCCCCTCCCATCAACTACTTCGGCCACTCGCAGTTTTCCCATCACCTTCATATCAGCTCACAATAGCCACCTCCCTACCTCCCATACGCCCTTCGTAGCCGAGACGCTCACGCAAACCGAGTTCGCTCTTTACCGTCTCACCCTACCGAAACACAATCCGCCAGTACTTTCCTCATCGGAGGAGAGAACTTGATGATTACAATACATTCGTTCTCCATCTCGCTGTACGCTACGACGGTACGGGCTTTTACCATACCACTTACTTGTCACCCCTACTTCCGCAGTCACATTTTAGTAAAAAAAAAAAAAAAAAATCCCAACCATCATTGACCCCGTACAGCCCATACACCCGACCCCCGCTCGTTCCGGGGAGCTCATGCGAACCGAGTTCGCCATTCACCGTCCCACTTTACGAAACAGAATTTCCCAGTCCTTACCTCATCGGAGGCAAGAACTGGACAATTTCTTTATACTCTTTCTCGATCTCGCTTTATGCTTCGGCCGTACGGCAAGCGATTGCCTGTTGGGTATGTCCATATATACTGAACAACAAAAGAAACGCAAGTTTTTCTGTGTGGTTTAGACAAGGGGGTATGTGTCCTGTTGAGTTTTCCAACAAAATACAGAGTAAAGTTGGTGAGCAGTACCCAATGGAGCATGAGTTTGCAGACAAACACGATCACGTGTGATGGCGAGCATGTGTATGAATTAACGGAGGTGCGGCATGTTTTGAGCAATTCCGCAGCGTCGCCAAAAATTGGGATTGGCGATTTTGTTGGTGTATCCGGGGTCTATAAAAGCAAATGGTAACATTCGACATTTACCGCATTTTCACGATGCCACGCCTCACACAAAATCTCAGGGAACGCGCCATTGGTATGCTTCATGCTGGTATGACGGGTCGCAACGTTGCCAGACGTCTTAATGTTCACATTTTAACCATCAGTAGGCTGAGGACGAGGTTCCGGAACCTCCGGTTCCGGATATGTCGCCCATAGAGCACTTGTGGGACATTCTGGATCGTCGCGTCCGTGCCTGTATCCCGGTCCCAAACACAGTGGGGCAACTCCAGAATGCTCTGAGGGAGGAATGGCAGGCGATTCCGCAACAAGAAATCCGTCATTTAGTGGGTTCGATGAGCAGAAGATTGGCTGTATTAATTGCAGCACATGGTGATCACACCAGATATTGACTTTGACCTGATCCAGAATGCCGATTTCTCTTCATTTCTGTTGATAAACTCAAACACACTGTCACTATCAATTTGAAAAGATGTCCGCACACAACCAAAAAGAATTCTCCCATATAAAGCATACTAAACTATACTTGCGTTTCTTTTGTTGTTCAGTATATTTGACGTGACTCCGCAAGGATGACAATCTGCAAATCCGAATCTTTCACTGACTTTCCAGCAATTATATTCGCCATCACTCAGCTGTGCATCGTACTTAACAATGCCATTTAGCTGCCACTTCATTCAGACCGTAGAGCGGATTCTCGTGGCTTGTTGCTGTATGAGTCTCGCAAGCTAATCTACGCAAATCTGCGCTGTTTCACAAGCTACATGAGCACAGAAATTATCAAGACTTATTCATATTTCTAGTCGTCATCAACGCGCGAAGAAAACGCCATATAATTTCGTAGTGCAATGTATAACAAGCTTCCAAAAAATAAATTAGACTTTCGCAGTTTCTACCAATTAGTCTGAGCAACTCTTGCTATACACGCACATTGCGTTCTTCGCAAATTAAATGCCATATACTTATGGTGCCACGATTGCAATGTATATCCCAAAATCGTCAAACCATTACAAATGCTCACGTTCTTCGCCTCGCCGGCAAACATTCACGGACACTGCACATGTATCCACCTCGAAGTCACAGCCATTCGTAAATCTGTGTTGTTCCTCGAGTTACATGAGCACAGAAATCATCGACCTATCGATAACTTTGTGGTCAGCGATGTGTGGAAGGAAACGCCATATAATTCCGTAGTAGTGCAATGTTTAACAAGGCTTTCAAAATAAAGCAGACTTTCGTCACCTCTACCTATTAGTCTGAGCAGCTCTTGCTATATATGCACGTCGCGTTCTTCGCAAATTAAAACTCATACATTTATGGTGCTGTTGAATGATTGCCATGTTTATTCTAAAATTGTCAAACCATTACAAATGCTGACGTTCTTTGCCTCGCCGGAAAATATTCACGGATACTACGCGTATCCAACCCACAGCCTCTTGCAGTGGCGCAGCTCACTAGCGCCTCGCTAGCGCTTCAGCTTTCGGTACACTTTGCCTCATTGGCAAACATTCACGAACACTACACATCTCCACCTCACGGCCACTCGCAGTGGCGCAGCTCACTAGCGCCTCGCTAGCGCTTCGGCTATCGGTGCACTTTGCCTCGTCAACGAACATCCACGGATACTGCACTCGTGTCTGCCTTAAGTCTCAGTTATACCTTCGCCTGGCTCCGTTCGCGGATTGCGCGCGCCCCAACAGACCGCGGAGGCATTTATACTTGGCGAACTCTCCGTTGCAGTATCCGCCGCAAAGACAGGGGGCGGTAGAAAGGAAAAAAAAACTAAGGGAAGTAGATGAGGCAGGCAAAACCAGTAGAAGCAGAAGCAAGCGGAAAAGATTTTGAACCGGGGGACACTAGCGCGGTTAGCAAGAAGTTTTAAGTGTTTAACCCTTTACTGACTGTCCTTCGCCTCACCGCTCATCCGCCTCGCTGGTCACGGCGCCTGGTCGGCTAAAGCCGATATGGGTCACTCCATACTAAACTGTATAATTCACTATGTTGTATAAGAATGGTCAATAAAATTTTTTCTAGGAGAATTAAATGATTTGCATTGTTCATATTTATTCACTCCCAGAACGAAGATGTACATAAGAAAAAATCAGAGTCATCGGTCCAACAACACAGCAGAAAAAGTGGTTTCCTGATGTCAGCCAAGGCATTGTGAAGGACATATTTTGTAACCAAATTTGGCAGCCAACTTCATGAAATGCTCATGACATGTCTGTTGATACTTCGAAAGAAAGTGAAGTGAAATATTGCAGAGAAATACCCATAATAACGGTTTCAATTGTCAGCACTAAATTATCGGGACTCGTCTGAACAGAAATGCAATTTGAAATGATCGTCGTGGGCGTAACCAGTCGCGTCCTCACGTGTTAAGTCCATCCCTATGGGTTAATTTGCATAATATATGGAAATGGTGTAAAGATGACCTCGGCAAAATAAGGTACTCACTTCCTGCATCAAAATTTTACAAGCCGTCAGACAATCATATGTACCATGCTATTAAAAATAATGAAAATTTTCCGTGTCCTATTACTGTGTTACGGCCATAAACAATCTGTGCGCTATCACCATAGACAGTATAAAAAGATGGACGCAGCACCCGGGTCTGAAAAGTGAGGCCAATGCGGAAATTGAGTTCCATTTAATGGCCAGCAGATGGCGACGTCAGTGGTTGCAGAATTGGAAAAGGTGTATTTGAATTTTCGTCACCATTGTAACACACTTGTACAGTTTAGTATGGAATGAGCCATATTACAAACGCTTTTAAGGTCGTCCCACTCGACCCACCTTTTTAATATATATATATTTTTTTAATATATATATATTTGTTGTCGCAATTATTCATTGAATGGAAGGGGCGCTACTACTCATCACAAGTATCATGGAAAGCGATTATGATTCCGCTTCTCTTTACTCAGGGATTGGAAACAATGCATGGGGATTCATGAAATAAGACCATTTGAAACGTTTTTTATGCAATTCTATTGCTTTCAATCCCTCAGTAAAGACAATTTCGATTCATAATCGGTTTCCCTAATCACGTGAAACTGGTTAACTTCCATCTCAAGGACTTCAATTACGCGTCAATTGAATAATTGCTGATCCGTGAATGCCTCTAAGGCGTGAGAACACCACGTTTCATGGAAGGGGCGCTACTACCTCGCCATTCGTCTCCTCAATTTACGAAGTTCTATCTTAGCATCAACCTCTTCGCATCAACCTCTTCGTCAAACCGGCCACTGGTTATTCGTGCCCGTCAATTTCCCGCATTCACGTGCAGTCACTACTAAAGGTTTAAGTAAACGAGAACCTCTCGTTCCGGCCAAATGTTTACCCCTAACGGCAGACCTCCTCTCTCGCTGCACCCAGACGCTGCGCTCAGGGTACCACTCTCCTCCCACGGATTCCACTCTTGAAACCATGTTCCTACTAGCCTTCTTCAGTAATTTGACACGTGCTCCGAGTTCGCTCCGCTCTCCACAAATTATAATCCCCCTCGCCACGCCAGCCTGAACGACATCTCATCCTACTCCACCGACTGCCTCACGTTCAAGATAAAGAGTAGTTAAACGGATCAGTTAGGCATTTCTCAGCCCATATTCTTATTCCACCTAGACTCTGCTCTCAGTCCCTCCGAGCCAATATCAAAATACGTCACCCCAAGATACCACGCTTTTCCCCAAGACCCATTATTCACGACCAACACGCCATGATCGAATTAGATTTGCACCATCTTCGACATGCCACTTCCTGGAGCTACAGACATCCCTGTTTAAATGGGCTTTAATTGAACTCTATTGCCATCTATTATCCCTTACGAAAATGAACTAAAGAGTTACTATAGTATACTATAAGAATTGTAGTGTTCTAAAGTGCGGTTGTAGTGTTCTACAGTACGTTTCACCAGCTATAGTATGACAATAGTTTTTTCTACAATATTTCAATAGTAACACTAAAATCTCTATAGTGCGTTCCAAAAAACCATACAATTACTACAATAATACTATAGTTTTTGATGGTAAATTTATGGTAAATTTTATGGTATTCCAATAGTGTTTTTTTGCAAGGGATATTATTACTTTATTTAACTATTAATTAGCTAGCCCCCGAAGGATGGGCTTCCCCACCTTAGCCAGGTTCCTCCAGAGATTTCTTCCCACTGGAAAGTTTTTTCACATCACCGTTTCTAGGATTTTTCTCCCTACTGGGAGTTTTGCCTCATTTGCTTTGTGGGGAATAGGCTGGGCACTGCCCTTTCATTTATTTAATCTCTCACCGTAAAGCGTCTTCGTGACAATCTATCCGCGAAAAGCGCTATACAAATAAACGGAATTGAATCGAATTGAATGATATCCAATATTTCGCCCAAATACTTCCCCGGGCATCCTTTCGCATCGGCGCCGCCGCCACAGCATCCAAGCGAGGAGTGCCGGACCACCTGATTAAAATCCTCGGCCGCCGGACGTCAAACTCTAACGCAAGCTATATTCGCAATTATATCGACGACGAACGTAGAGCCCATCTATTGTCGATTCATTAACACCTTTTGGGGGCTTAGGAGCCTACACGGACTCCGCCGTGAGACGCGAGCCCCACCCTGAGTCTCGCCACCTGGGGCTCCCAATGTTCGCACAATCATAGACCAAGACACAACATCGCCTTCACCCCGATCCCCTATCCATCGTTCCACCGAATACTCTCCTCCACTTTGGGAGAGGTCCAGAGTTCATTAAACTGGTATTATATTGCCCTGCTTCCAATCATTTGGTATTTCTCCAGTTTCTAAAGACTGTCTGAAGATTGCGGAGAGCGGTTTAAAGATGATCTCCCTGAGCACTCTAGGATATAAGCCATTAGGACCCGCCGCCTTGTCTGCCTTTAGTTTATGCAACTTGTCTAATACTTCGTTATCCCTAACCTCAATTTCCGCTTCAGCATTGGACATGCCCTCTGGCCGAATAAAAACCCGCTCCGAGGTAAAATTCTCAACAAAGTAACTGTTTAAGGTATCCGCAATATCCTTGTTATTATATAGCAGCGATCCATATTTATTCTTTATGCACTTAACCTGCTCTTTGACTTTCCTTTTTCTACTACAGTACTGAAAGAAGCGCTTAGGGTTAGGTTTTGCCCCTTCTGCAATTTGCCTTTCATACAGTCTTCTAGCATTCCTCAGCTCTTTTTTGACCACAGCTCGCATTTTACAGTATTCAGCCTCAGTATTCTCATTGTTATCCTTTATGTACATCTCATAAAGATTCCTCTTTTCCCTCAAACTCCTATGAATAGCTGAGGTCATCCATGGAGGATTTTGCTTTTTCAGCTTACTTTTGGACACCTTTGGAATGAATTTGCATAGTGAATCAAGAAAAACCCCCTTACATCTTTCCCACGTCTCATTTACAGACTGACAGTCCAGGAGTGTCTCCCATTTTATTTCACTTAGATATGAGCGCATCCTGTCAAAGTTTGCTTGCCTAAAATTGAAAATTTTGGTTTTCGAAGACACCTTTTTAACTTCCCATGAAACAGCAAAATTAACAGTACAGTGATCACTTGTCCCAAGTGGCTCCAGTACCTCAACATTGCTAATTCTATCAGGGTCATTACAGAGCACTAAATCTAAAATTGCCTTCTCTCTTGTGGGTTTATTAACATGCTGCACCAAAAAATTGTCATTTATAACATCTAGAAATTCTTCCTCCCCCCTCCCCTGTCCTTTCACCATTTCCCAATCGATACCAGGATAATTTAAGTCTCCCATAATAAAAGTCCCTCCTCCTCTACAAGCTTGCGTAATCCTCTTAAAGAACATTTCATTGACAATACTGTCCAAAGCTGGCGGTTGATAGCATACTCCTATGTTTAAACCTGTCTCGTGTTTGCCAATGAGCCTGACCCAGATATCTTCACAGGGCAAGGAATGTTCAAGTTCAGGAATTTCCTGTACATTTATGTTTTCGTTCACATAGAGTGCTACACCCCCTCCTCGCCTATTGCGTCTATCCTTCCTAAAGAACTTATAACCTTCTATGCTATATTCATCTCCATCCTCTTCACTAAGCCATGTCTCTATAATCCCAACTATGTCATAACCCTCATTAATCATAACGGCCTCAAGTTCTGGAAATTTATTTTTTATGCTTTTGCATTTAAATAAAAACATTTCAGGTTATTACGAATATCCGAGTACCTGTGATATCTGTGCACCTGTGATATCTGAGTACCTGTGATAGCAGCAGCTGACATGCCACCAGCTCCTTCTCGTTCTCCTCCATCTTGCGGTTGTTCTCGGTTTGTTCCCCCTCAAGCTGCCTGCAGCGTTTCACCATCGTCTTCACCTCGCACTTCATCTTGCTGATGTAGAGCCGCGCCACAGTGAACTCCTCATCGATCACACCACTGTCCTCGTGCTCCTACGAGTTACACGTGACATCACACTTCGTAGACAATCAGCTGTTAGACAGTAGATATACCGTAAATACATGTTTAATTTATCAAAAAGAGATACGGAGTTTAAGGTTAAACATCCTGTAACATATCTTAGCACATCCAGACCAAACGTCAGCTTCAGTAACATGACATGATGGCAAAAATCAGCCATTCAACCTGACAACCCTGTCCTTTTTCTTATCACTGAAGCGCACCAAGTAATCACAGCCCCTCCACAATCTAGATCTTATCAAGCACTGTATTATGCCTTTACAACATTTGGAAAAATTAATTTTAAGACATTGAAAAGACAAGGCAAGTTTTTGACAGTTGATTACAGAAAAGGATCAGCCATATAGCATATTGAAATGACAGCTCCAAAAGTATTTAGTCTGGGAAATATTCACTTCCTGATTAGTCACAGAAAAATGCAGAATATGAGGACCACGCCCCCTCATTTTAGGATGGGTAGGGTTTACCGTGATGTCATTGTTGCCCACAGCGGTACCGATTTCAACCAGCTCCTTGATGAGCGATGACATCATCTCGGTGACCCTCTTCTTCTGGTGGCTGGACATTTCCTTCAGCTTCTGCAGCTCGGAGTCTATGGTGCACAGAACCGTCTGCAATAGAGGAGGGAACAACACTGTCAGCCACCATGATGGGGGGCTGGGGCCCCAACCAGGGGCCACAGGAAGCTGCCAGCGGGCCCTGAGGTTCTTCCATCCATTATCTCACCCACTTACTCCTACCAGGGTCAGCTGTCCCAGCATGCAATGGGTGCGAGGCAGGAATACTTTGAAATACTGGGGCATTTCAAAACTGCCTTTGTAGTCCATAAGAGGTGAAAGGCTAAGATCTACGGATGTCAGGGCACAATAACAGAGACCAACAAAGATGATTAGCATTCCATCCTTATTCAAAATAATACAGCCCAATTAGCATTCATCATAATTACTCTGGGTTAGTCTGGGCTGGTCCGGAATATTCCAAGTTAGATTGGTTGAAAATTGGCTGGTCTGGATTAGTTTGGGTTAAAATTGGGTAGTCTGGAATAGTTTTGGTTAATGTGGCTGGTCCAGGTTAGTTTGGCTTAATGTAGCTAGTCTGGGTTGGTCTGAGCTGGTCTGGATTATTTCCCCGCCTCGCCCAAAGGGGGAGGGCAAGGGATATTGTTTTCGGTTCGGTTTGTTTGTTTGTTAACACTTTAGCAGCAAAACTAATGGCCAGATTCACCCCAAATTGGGTTTAGGGATTGCCACTGACCCAGAATAGATGCCTATTGAATTCAGGAAAGGTAGGTCAAAGTTGAACATGTGCGAGGGGCGGGGTTTGTTGTGCCTGGCACCAGTTGTTATGGGTTAGAATTGGCTGGTGTTGATTAGATTGAGTCAATATGGGCTGTTCTCGGTTAGTCTGGGTTAACATGGGCCAGTCCTGGTTGGACTGTGTCAGTATTTGCCAGTCCGTGCCGGCCTCTCTCTCTCTCTGGTCAGTGCCGGCTCTGTCTCACCGATTTCTCGTTGAGCTCCTCATTCAGGGCCTCAAACTCCAGAGCCCTGTCCTCCACCTCCTGGCTCTTCTGGTCGTAGTTGACGGCCAGCTCCTCCAGGGCCTGCAGCACCTCCTTCACCTCGTCTTTAGACGCATCGCTCTCGGCCTGGAGCCGGTTCAGCTCCGTCTGCAGCGTGTCATAGTCCCGCCGCGAGGACGCCAGCAGCTGGGGTGGGGGGACATGCGCATGATTGCATTTTCGCATACACAAACATTTACATGTGTACATCCGCACAAACACACACACACAAACACAGACAAATAAACTGGTGTGAACTGAACACAAACGCTAAGCAGTCAGAACTCTGCTTGACGGTCAGAAAAAATGGGGTGGAGCATTGTGATTGGCAGTCACCTCCTCCTGATCCATCATCTGTTGCTTCAGTGTCTCAACCTCCTGACTCTGCTGATTAATCTCCTCATCCTGCAAGACACGGAGAACACACAGCTATTAAACGGGGAGTACACAGCTATTACATGGGGAATACACAACTATAACACAGAGAACACACAGCTATTCCATGGGGAACACACAGCTATCACACGGGGAATACACAGCTATTACACAGAGAACACACAGCTATTACATGGGGAATACACAGCTATTACACAGAGAACACACAGCTATTACATGGGGAATACACAGCTATTACACAGAGAACACACAGCTATTACATTGGGAATACACAGCTATAACACAGAGAACACACAGCTATTACATGGGGAATACACAGCTATTACACGGGGAATACACAGCTATTACACAGAGAACAAACAGCTATTAAACGGGGAATACACAGGTATTACACAGAGAACACACATCCATTTCATGTGGAAAACACAGCTATGACACCGGGAATACACAGCTATTACACAGAGAACACACAGCTATTACACGGGGAATACACAGTTATTACATGGAGAACACATAGCTATTATACAGAGAATACAAAGCTATTACACGAGGAAAACACAGTAATTAGACAGAGAATACATAGCTATTACACAGAGAACACAGCAATTACACAGAGAATACACAGCTATTATACAGAGAACACACAGCCATTGCACAGAGAATACAGCTATTACACAGAGAATACACAGCAATTACACAGAGATCACAGCTATTACACAGAGAATGCACAGCAATTACACAGAGAACACAGCTATTACACAGAGAATACACAGCAGTTACACAGAGAATACACAGCAATTACACAGAGAACACACAGCTATTACGCAGAAAATACACAGCAATTACACAGGGAATACACAGCTATTATACAAAGAATACACAGATAGTACACAGAGAATACACAGCAATTACACAGAGGACACAGCTATTACACAGAGAATACACAGCAGTTATACAGAGAATACATAGCAATTATACAGAGAACACACAGCTATTACACAGAGAGTACACAGCCATTGCACAGAGAATACAGCTATTACTCAGAAAATACACAGCAATTACACAGAGAATACACAGCAATTACACAGAAAACACACAGCTATTACACAGAAAATACACAGCAATTACACAGGGAATACACAGCAATTACACAGAGAACACACAGCTATTACGCAGAAAATACACAGCAATTACACAGGGAATACACAGCTATTATACAAAGAATACACAGATAGTACACAGAGAATACACAGCAATTACACAGAGAACACACAGCTATTACATAGAGAATACACAGCTATTATACAGAGAATACACAGCAATTACACAGAGAATACACAGCAATTACACGAGAACACAGCTATTACACAGAAAATACACAGCAATTACACAGAGAATACACAGCTATTATACAGAAAATACACAGCAATTACACAGAGAATACACAGCTATTGTACAGAAAATACACAGCAATTACACAGAGAATACACAGCAATTACACAGAGAATACACAGCTATTATACAGAGAATACAGAGCAATTACACAGAGAACACAACTATTACACAGAGAGTGCACAGTCATTGCAGAGCGAACACTAAGCCATAACACAGAGAAAAAACTGACTGATGATTTAGACCAGTGGTGGGTGAGGGCGCAGGCCTTCATTCCAGCCGAGTAGTGACACTCATACGATTGCACTAATCGAGGCCTAAAACTCTAACGGTTCATTAGAAGAATCAGAAGTGTCACCGGCACCCACACTGGCCCTTTCTGGATGAGGTTTCCCCCCCGGCTTAGAGCGAGGTGTCTCGCCCCTCGTGAGTATGCTGGGTTAAAGTGAAGGGGCAGGCAGACTGAGTGCAGCCACCAGTGGAGCTCCTCTCAGGTAACGGAAGGCAGGCGGTGCAAGAGCCCGTCTCAGCCTGATGCCACCAGCCCTAGCAGAGGAAGCAGGGCTTCGCCGGTGAGGTACAGGAGAAGCAGGATGTGTGAGCACACAACGAATGAAGGAGAATTCATCTACGATAATGGAAAGCAAATTAAGTCCCAAGGTGATGATCCGTTCTCAAAGGTGGCCGAGTCTCAGAGTGTGGCGATCAGAAAGAGCACTGGGGTTTCTACAGGATGGGTGTCGTGTGGATGCTACACCCCAATCAGGTGGTGATAATCGGGGTAAACCAAAACCGAAGCCCATTAGAGGGTGGAGCACGTACGACACAGGATAAACATGGAGAAACATACACCAGCGTGGGCATTCTTGGATATACTAGTGTCACTGTATATGACACCTCAGTGTAATACTCCCTCCGTCCACAGAGAGGCACTGTTACCTTATCGTCCAGCTGCTTGTAGAGCTTGGCGATCTCGGCTTCGCATTTCCCCCTCTCGGCGTCATTGAGCTGGACCCCGAGCAAGCCAGGTGTGGAAGCGTTCGCCTTGGCGTTGTTCACATCATTATTTACCACATCGTGATTTGCCCCGTTGTCCAGCGCCGGACCTTCTGTGTTGCCTCTCTCCTTACTGAACTGCTCTTCCAGCGGCACAGTTTCACCTGCAGAGGGCGACAGAGAGGTCTTACTCAACTCCGCCCAAGTGCGAACACCACTCAACCATACAGTAACCATTTCAGCCCATAAGCACAGGTGTAAAATCCAGGTTATTAAATGGGTAGTGCCGGTCCTGGATGCTGATTGGTCAATACAGACTTCCAGCCGTGTTAAAATACACAATGCAGAGACAGCTGTGATGGGACACACCTGCTCACTCATATATAACTGTGTACCCATAGAGGCCAAAAGCAGTGGATAGGTTGGTCAGGTCAGCTGATCATTGTTTTTGTTGCACAGCAACAAACTGTTATTGTTTACACGTCAAGTGGAGAGTCCTAGCCCTGCCATAGTTTTGCGTGTGGCTTTGTTAGCATTTCTCCTCTTCCGGTTCCATTGCCCCAGAGTCAATGTGAAAAATGAATGCGGGTTTTGAAAAGTGGCAAAAATGAGGCCCATGAGTAAAATCATTGTGTAAGTTTTGTTTAGTGTGATTACACACGCATTTCTTTATAACTACATGAAAAGGAAACACTCCATGTCCATAAAATGTAACTGTTACTAACAATGTGCTATCATGAAAAATATCTGAACTACAAACATGAAGAATGTTTGAACGAGCTGATGATCTGAGATCAGTGGGTGATGTAGTTCTCCATTACTTCAACCTTAGCATGGTGATAGCAAAATTCACCTCTTAGGGTATCAGTCTATAAGTTTTGAAAAGGTTTGGAGTATTCAACCACATTATCACAGTAAAAAATCGGGGAACACATCCCATGCTTTTATGGAGTCATGGAGCTTTGCCTTATATAGCCAGTGATTATATATGCCAGAAACCAATGGGTCAAGACTCAGTGAATTTTGTTTAAGAATTCAATATTTTTCAGTCTTGACTGCATTCATTATCTTCTTCCCTCTCCAGCCGATGACTAACATTGTATTATGTGCCTTCAGCAGGTGTCTTCGCGTGGTAAAACTCATACTTTTCATAACAAGCAAACAATTTAACCCTTTGAGCGCAAAAGGCAACTATCATTGCCCAATGATGTAAGATATCAAAATCAGATGCTGTTGAAAACCTGTCATATGGCAACTTGTTTAAAAGAGCTCCTGCAGGGGGCTGCTTCCTCAGCACTACAAGTACCCTTCTGCCCCTTCCGTCTGCTAGTCAATCAATCCATTAATCAATCAATCAATCAATCAATCAATCAATTACCCCAAGACTGATGAAAGAAACTTTCCAAAAGTACAGAAAGTCGCAGCTCGGACAAGATTTATGTTGCACAAAGGAACACATGCATACGTACCCAAGCATTGGGAAAAATTCACAAAATACGCAACAAAAACCAAAGAAACGAGTTACTCAGAAAACACGAGGCTGAATACAGCACACAGGAAGTGATGTCACACACTGATCTCGTCTCACCGCTTCGCCAGCGGTTCACTTCCTTCTCCAGCGAGGTGACGGTGTTGTGTAAGGTCTTGTTCTTGTCCTTCTCGCGCTCAAACTTCTTCTTCCACTGCTCGGCGGTCAGGTCCATGTTCACACTCACCGTGTTCTTAATCGTCTTTGCCCTGTGGTGACACACACATGCACACGTACACACACACACACACGCACATTTTAGCACCAATCGACATTGTAGCTCACCAGGAATGACTGACTTTGTCACGGCAACATTGCAAAATGTACATGAGCTAAAAATGCAGGTCAATATGGAAAGTACAGCAGATTGGTATAATATGAGTGAAAATATTAGAACACACATACTAAATTTGGGTTGAATGCGTCCAGAAATGCCTCAGATATGGGCAAAATTGGGATCTGTAAAGTGAAGGCTGTGGTGGTCATGTTTGATCTTAGATCTGAAAACCTTAATGTACTCATGGGTAGAAACATATATGCCAAATTTCAGCATCCTCCGTCACGTGGTTTAGGAGATGATGACGCTTTTAGATGTCGAAGGTCAAGGCTATGGTGGCCATATTGGATTTAAAATTGGAAAGATTTGAACAAACTTCACTCTAATCATGTCTGGGAATACTGGTGCCAAGTTTCAGCTTAATCCGTCAAGAGGTTTCAGAGATAAAGATGTTTTTAATATTTTCAAGATCAAGGCCGAAGCAGCCATATTGGATTTTGGATCAGAAAAAATTTGGACAATCTTTAATCTACTCATGGGTAGGAACATGTGTACCAACTTTCAGCTCCATCCCTCCACCAGTTTCAGAGAGGAAAATGTTTACACACCATGAACGAGGACGGACAAGATCACCAAGAGAAAAGCTCACAAGACCGTGGTCCAGGTGAACTTACAAGGAGTTATGCACACTGCATCAGAAACATCCGAAAATCTCATTGTGACACCACTTCACCCTGGTCATTGCATTCGAGGTATTGTACTGGTTGCCAGTACCACTGTGACATCACAGACATAAGACATTTTCACCTGTGATGTAATCTTGTGTTGCGATGTTCCAGTCACCAAGCATTTCAATTATGACAACACAAACAGACCACTGATTATGATCTCACAATTATGACATTACTTATGACAGGTGGGCTGTATTAAAAAACCCAAAATGTTGCTTCAATTTTTCCATTTCCTGGACAGTATATATCAGAGATTCTGTAACTTCAGAACATGTGCAGTCCAGTTAAGGAGACCACGCCCCACCTCTGGGCAAACAGCAGAGTGGATTTGGTCTCGGCCTCGTTAAAGGCGGATGGGGAGCAGCAGATCACCATGGTGGTCCGACAGTTTCCCCCCAGAGAATCCTGCAGGATCCGGGTCATTTTACTGTCTCTGTACGGGACATACGTCTGAGAGGGAGAGAGATAGAGAGAGAGAGAGAGAGAGAGAGATTACATGTTAAAGAGGTATAAACACGCATACACACGAATACACACAGGCAGTGACGTACTCACAGATCCCTCTGCCAGCGCTGAGATGACGTTTCCGAGCGACGACAGGGACTTGTTGATGTTCTTCGCCTCATCCAGGACTGACCCGGCTGCTCCAGTTTTACCCACCTGCAGAGATGAACACGAACAGCTCAAAAACACAACCTGCAGTCACACACAATGAGCTCAAAAACACAGCCTCCAGACGCCAACTGTAATGACTCTACCCGTTACTGATAATACTCTATATATAAAATAGGGCTATTCCACAACAACCCAGGAGAGGGCAGCATCCACAAGTTTTTGGGTCTACTGTAAGTGCGCAAGTAGACACAATGCTAATAAGTTTTAAGCCAGTAAGTCAGTAAGTGAAACTTCTGAGCTTGCAGTGAACTACCAGTCTGCAGTACACGCGAGTACCCATCCAGTACCATTTTTGGAGCTTGACTTTCAATCCGCAGCCAATAACAACCATGAAAAATGCAAGAGTGCATGAATCTGCTCAAAAGAATCTCTGAAGCTGAGAGACACCTGCAGTAGTGCATTCTGGGGCAGAAAGGGGCTGAGCTCGGTCCTGTGCTAGAGGGCCCTGGGGTGAGTGCTGAGCTTGGTCCTGAGCTAAAGGGTCCCGGGGTGAGTGCTGAGCTCGGTCCTGAGCTAGAGGGCCCTGGGGTGAGTGCTGAGCTCGGTCCTGAGCTAGAGGGGCCCTGGGGTGAGTGCTGAGCTCGGTCCTGAGCTAAAGGGCCCTGGGGTGAGTGCTGAGCTCGGTCCTGAGCTAAAGGCCGCGGGGTGAGTGCTGAGCTCGGTCCTCAGCTAAAGGGCCCTGGGGTGAGTGCTGAGCTCGGTCCTGAGCTAAAGGGCCCTGGGGTGAGTGCTAAGCTCGGTCCTCAGCTAAAGGGCCCTGGGGTGAGTGCTAAGCTCGGGTCCTCAGCTAAAAAGGGCCCTGGGGTGAGTGCTAAGCTCGGTCCTCAGCTAAAGGGCCCTGGGGTGAGTGCTGAGCTCGGTCCTCAGCTAAAGGGCCCTGGGGTGAGTGCTGAGCTCGGTCCTCAGCTAAAGGGCCCTGGGGTGAGTGCTGAGCTCGGTCCTGAGCTAAAGGCCGCGGGGTGAGTGCTAAGCTCGGTCCTCAGCTAAAGGCCGCGGGGTGAGTGCTAAGCTCGGTCCTCAGCTAAAGGGCCCTGGGGTGAGTGCTGAGCTCGGTCCTGAGCTAAAGGGCCCTGGAGTGAGTGCTGAGCTCGGTCCTGAGCTAAAGGGCCCTGGGGTGAGTGCTGAGCACGGTCCTGAGCTAAAGGGCTCTGGGGTGAGTGCTGAGCTCAGTCCTGAGCTAAAGGGCCCTGCGGTGAGTGTTTACGGCCCTGCGATGAGTGTGTAGGGCCCTGGGGTGAGTGTTTAACGCCCTGTGGTGAGTGTTCAGGGCCTTGCGGTGAGTGTTGAGGGCCCTGGGGTGAGTATTTAGGGCCTTGCGTTGAGTGTTTAGGGCCCTGTGGTGAGTGTTCAGGGCCCTGCGGTGAGTGTTTAGGGCCTTGCGTTGAGTGTTTAGGGCCCTGCGTTGAGTGTTTAGGGCCCTGCGTTGAGTGTTTAGGGCCCTGCGGTGAGTGTTCAGGACCCTGCGGTGAGTGTTTAGGGCCCTGCGGTGAGTGTTTAGGGCCCTGCGTTGAGTGTTTAGGGCCCTGCGGTGAGTGTTCAGGACCCTGCGGTGAGTGTTTAGGGCCCTGCGGTGAGTGTTTAGGGCCCTGCGTTGAGTATTTAAGCCCCTGCGGTGAGTGTTTAGGGCCCTGCGGTGAGTATTTAAGGCCCTGCGTTGAGTATTTAAGGCCCTGCGGTGAATGTTTAGGGCCCTGCGGTGAGTGTGTAGGGCCCTGTGGTGAGTGTTTAGGGCCCTGCGGTGAGTAATTAAGGCCCTGCGGTGAGTATTTAAGGCCCTGCGGTGAATGTTTAGGGCCCTGCGGTGAGTGTTTAGGGCCCTGCGGTGAGTATTTAGGGCCCTGCGGTGAGTGCTGAGCACTGAATTTACCTTCTCACTCCCGGCCAGATCCACCAGGTGCAGCTTACTGCTGAGCTTCTTCTCCGTCTGATTGTTCTCTTGCTTCACAGTAATCTGGAAAATACTGTGACTTCTAGAGCTGTCAGCATTCATATCTGTGTGTGTGTTTGTGCGTATGTGAGGGAGAGAGAGAGAGAGAGAGAGGGAGAGAGAGCGAGGGAGAGAGAGGGAGAGAGGGAGAGAGAGATGGAGAGAGATGGAGAGAGAGAGAGAGAGAGCAACACACACATCCTCAGAGACAGAACACTATTTTAACATTACAATAATACAAAATCTGTCCTCTAAAAGCCCTTCACACTACACAACATGAGATGCAATGGCTTAATATGGAAAACACAACCTTATTCCCAGAGTAATCTGAAATACCGCATGCTGTTAACAAACTCGAGGCATCATCGACAAGGAAGCACAGTCGAAATCTTGCTGAGTGAGCATGGCTCATAAGAAATGTAAGGTATCTGCAACATAGGATTTCAAGATGGCTGCTGTGTCCATATTGTTTGACCGATCGTGGTCAAAATCGATAGGGTCCTTTCCAGATCTAAATAGCAACCCACTCTCAGAAATTCAGAGATATCCCTTCATTACTTTTTGAGTTATCTTGTACACAAACAGACAGACAGACAAACCAACGCCATCAAAAACAACGTCTTTGGCGGAGGTAATAAATAAAGTCTGATACTTCCTGCGATATACACAGACTGATTCATATAATCGAAGAAAGAAAATCCACTTATCACAAGACACAACGACCTTTCACAGAGGCCATTCTCATCTGCCGTCAAAATTCATTCTGAGAAACCAGACAGCCTGTAAACTGGACACTGGGGGAAATGACATCAAAAGACAGGAAATGAGGTAATGGTGATGAGGTCTATTGGCAGTAAAGTTAACAGGTTAGCAGGCCGTCACTGCTGAAGACGATGAGGGGTGTGATGAAGAGGAATACGAAACGCTAGGGCGAGACAGCGACAGAGCTGGGGTACTCACTCGTCGGGGCAACACTGCGGTTTGTTTTTCCCTCATCGATCGCTTCCATGACCTCCTCCGGGCTGCACACGAACCTCTCCGTAATGCCCTGGGACGAACACACAGAACAGCAACGCAAGAAACTACTTGCGGCGAGAGACAGGGCTTCATCCTCACAGTACGCACGCAGTCAAACAATTGATTATGGTGACAGTCATCTGAGGGCTAGTTAGCCCAACATTCAAAAGTAAAACCATACAGACCATAGGCTATCCCATGAATAAAAAAAGATTTCAGCAGCTACCAATACATATTAGATGAGATATGCTAGCTAACCGCCCTAAAACCCACATATTTGACTATCTAGCTATTTTGCCTGGTCTTCTACAAGGATGACGCCCTGACTCTAGCCACAAGTCAAAAAACATGGCTCTGTCAGAAAACAAGCAGAGAAGCTTTTCTGCAGGATGACTGACTTCAGTAAATCCGCAAGTCCCTTTAGACTTTACATCCACTCTACACATTTCACAGGACCTTTTCAACCTGTCAATCAAGCATAGAATAATAACCAATCAGATTGCCTAATTTTCATATGTTCTCGCCTGACCAGATAGTGCCACCATACTGCCCCACAAACGAAGCGATCATGAGTCGTGTGTAAAAGGAGAAGTTGCTGACTTTGTCAATGACCAGAACGGTCCACAGGAGCCACTGGGACGTACAGTGTGAGCGCTCAGGTCATTGCTTAACGATCGCACATAAACCATGAGCGCATAAACCGAGAGCTTTGGCTTTGCACCGCAGAAAATTTACTCGTGAAGCGTGAGCTGGATAAAATGACAGCATTTCTAAACTTCGCACAATGTATGTCCAGCTTCAAGTAATTTGGTGAAGTATTGTGGCGTGATTAGCTAACTGGCTTCATAGATAACTTGGCTAACATTCTGCTAACATTACCAAAAACACAGAAAGCAACCCGATTTCCGAATAAACATACTGGGTCGTAAACTTAACTGAGAAGTTAATTGGTTATAACGTCGGCAAAATGCACCTGAAATACCTGACTCGCGCCATTGTAAATCAATCCAGTAGACTGATAAGTGTGTGCCTTGCAGATAGCTTTGATGTAACTTTAAACGAAATAAGCTGTCCGAGACTAATGTGAATCAGAGTAATGCTGTTGTACTTACAAAACCACTCAGACATCGTCAGTTGGAGATGTAACGTAGTTGACAAATGCATGTACTTACATACCCTAAATGAAAATGATAGTATCCAACGATAGTATAATCCATCCATATGAAAACTTTTCACCCTGTTTTAAAGGTATAGTAAGATACCATTAATTTATCTGGCTGGAATCAGTAGTTTATGAGGGGTTTGATTTATCAGCATAGATTGCCAGCACTTTGCTTTGATTCTGACATCTCCTCCCATTCCATCAAATATCTTAATTTTGTCCACATATCCTTGATTTAAATAGTTAAAGCCTCTCTGTAGAACTTTCTTGGATAAGTTAGACCCCTTCGGCAAGAAACACAATCCAATATTATTCAGAATAGTGAGAGAGTGGGTGGTCAAATTTCTACAGTGAGATTGCGATCTCGGAACTGTGCTGCAAAGCTTGCGGGACGTAGCAACAGTAACTAAGGGGCAGACCTTAGCACAGTGTTTTGGTAAGGCCCCTAGTGAATTAACCAAAACAATCACATTTTTCTGAATGAAATTAACTGTACATTTTAATTCTGATGTCACAATCTGGACTGGTAAATGAAGTTTTTGTGAAGTTCTAAAACGGAGAGTTCGAATTTTAAAATAAACATCCAAAAAAAAAAAAAAAAAATTTTTTCCGAGGGTGAAGTGTGGGTCGATGGGTCAGAGGGTACGATTTGGGGACCATAGCGCCTGTGGCTAAAGTCTCAAGACAGAGAGTGTAGCAACAACTCCAGAGCAGGAACATTTTGTTTCCATTGTCCAAAACCAAGCCATTAGGCACAGCGGAAATTTTTGGATTTTTTTCTTTCTTTTCCCAGAGAGGAAGCGCGCAGATTTTGGGGGACAAACAATTAACCAGTGAGTACCGTTTTCCAAAAGCATTAGAGGGGAAAATGTTTGGACATGATTAGACAAAAGAATGAAGGGGAAAAAAAGATTGTTTTCTCTCAGACAGTGCCCGATAACGCAATGGAAACAAAATGGTTCCATGTCCAGATTTTCTGGAACCTGCATGATGCAACTTTCTCAATCTAAGAACTCTAACAATGACTGACTGAAGGGACGATGTGATTGGGTGGCTGAACCTCATTCTAATGTCCTCATTTGAGGCATTTGCATACTTGTCACCATGGCAGCGATGCTTTGAGCCTCACCTTCACATACGGGACTCGATTCTTGTCCTCATGCACAGGGAGATTTGTCTTTGACACTGAGAACGAGAGATGCAGTGAACTTCCAAATCCACCTATTCTTCATACACTGTTTACATTCTGTAAAATACTGAGCAACAGAAAATACAATATATGAACCCTTAGAGCACTGAAATAAACTTTTAAAAATGTATAAATTTAATAATCTTGTGCTGTTGAATACCTATCATGTGGCGACTTGTTTAAAAGAGCTCCCCTGCGGGAGTCGCCACATGATAGGTTTTCAACAGCTTTGATTTTGATATCTTACATCATTGAGTAACGATAGTTACATTTAGTGCTCCAAGGGTGAAAACCCTAAGTTTAGGCAATTAAGTACAACTATTCACCACCCAGATCCCAGAATTCCCAATTTCTCAAAATTTACTTTACAGTACAGCACTGGAATATTTGTACTAAGGGCACAGCAGCCACTGTTGACAAAGATATGTTAATTTCTTGTAACTCACCATCCAACAGATCCCTAATTTTGTCCAGGTAAATTTCAAAATATGAAACCTGTTTATAAAAAAATGAATAAAAATGTCTCTCATAATGTAGAAACATACAGCAATTCAGCAGGTTGCTAATAAAATGTCAAATGAAACCTCTACATCCAAGACTGACTACCCAAAAGACATCACAACTGCACGGGAGACACTGAAGACCGTGACCAGAAGGTCCTCAGTCCAGAACACACACCTTAATATGAAACTCCAGGTCCTGGTCCAGGGAGTAAATATGGTTAAAAATGTCTTGGATGATTCTTGGGATGATCCCCATAGATTCTGGTTGGTGGAGGTTACCCTTAAAGACAACAAAACAAAACACAGTTCATCATACAGGGAATTTTCGTCTATGAGCATGTGAATGTTTGACCTTAGCATATCTCGAGAACCGTTCATCCTATTAACTTAGAACTTAAAGGGAGCACTGCTGAGGGCCAAAGGAAATGCAGTGTCGAGTTTGATGTTGTTTGACTGAGCGGTTCTCAAGAAATTTGGGAAAGCTGCAAGCACCAATACGATTCAAGCAGTAATTGAACAGCCACTAGTTTAGAACAATCAATCCAGATCAGCAGTATCAGCTCTGTCACATACGGCAGCATACACAGCCCCTATGGCTCCGTCAGGGAGCCCCGTCTTGTCAAAAGGATTCTTCATCAGACAAACCTTAGCTGAAAGCTTTCACATTTCGCACCTAAGATAGAACATTTCCTAAAGAAAGCTAGGTTCCTCAGTATGAAAATGTAAGAGCATTTTTTCCTGAATATGTGACATTTACAGTCAAACCTTAAGAAGGGAGGACATGACATGCAGCAACAAGCAATTGCTGCCAGATCCTAAAATAAACGCATTTCATTTAAAAATTTCACTCATCCAACTACTTTATCAGGTAAACGACCATCGTCCACTGAGGTTATGTTACAAACATCAAGCCGTCAGGTAAAACAGAAAAATTCTGAAAGACATCAACCACTTTGGCCAGTGAATGAAAAAGTTAATTCACTGCCCTGTTATGAGTAGAGTGGCCATATTTAATAGTTGTTGTAAACACACATAACGGGACAGATCAGCCATTTACAGACACACAGACAAAAGCACCTTGAACCAACAGTCCTACCTCCATTGTGTGTGTTTTACCACAAGACGTCTGTCCGTAAGCGAATATCGTCCCGTTATAACCCTCCAGCACATCTGTATGAGATAAGACAGGAGTTTATCAGCTGAAGGAAAATCATCCTTTCACTGGCATTGTAAAACAGTGGAGCAGATTTGGGCGAAAACCAAAGCTAAACTTGCCATCATCATTTCAGTAACCCTACTCTGGCATTCTTACATCCAACTTCAGCAGAGTTTGCAGTGCAGGAGTGACTATCATGGAATCGCATCGAATCCAGCCCTGCCAGAGCTGACTGTGGTCAGCAGCCTCATGAAAGCAGCTTTGTGCCGCTCAGGGATATGGGAGGGATACAGCCAGTTTGGGTCAGCATTGTTCATTGCTCAAGAGCCTCCAGCTGGCCAGTCACCAGTCAGGCGCACATCAGTTATATTCTGAACACATACGAGCATGCCTGCACATAATTCACTGAATGAAATTCTTGATTCCGGTAGTACTGAAGATGCCAAGTTTAAAAAAAAAAAAAAAAGGTTTTATTTGAATGATTGTGTTCTTGTCAATTCACAGTAATTTCTTCAGAAGGCTCCAACAACAATTTACGTTCATTTTCTGGGCCGATAGCTGTCATCCCAGCCATTTGTGTTTGATAGCTCGCGCAATTTTTCAACCGGATGGAGAATAATTAGTAAGGCCCCATCAACGAATATCCAGATATTTTTTTATATGGATATTTTTCTCCTCATTTTAGAAAAAGAAATTCTGTCCACACAACCACGTTTCAGAAAATATCTCCATCCAGATGAGAACGCAAAAACGGCTACAAACACTCACATCAAGTATTACCGGCCAGAGGGTGGCGATAAGGTCTACATTTAACAGTGTAATACCAGAGAAGAACATCACTCAAGGCAACAGTGGGCTGGCGTGAAATGACCGTGACATCTTCGTTTTCCAAAGGTCCGTTTTACACGTCCACACAGATACACACAAACCGCCATTTCATACAATCTTCACTTGAGAATGCGTTTAAAAAAAATCTCAGTTTCAGTGACCAAAAATGCCTTTTACATGTGGACGATAGGCCAAAACGCATCGAAAAATATCCCTTTTCAAAAATATACAGGTACGTGTGGACAGGGCCCAAAATCTTCTCACCAAGCTCATGGATGAAGCGTGAGGAACTTTGCTCTCTGACCCCTGAACTGTTGTGTAAAGGAAGCGATGTAAAGCAAAGACACCGCCCAGCGAGTCATGTCTCTCACTGTGTGGCAGCTCCGGGGTGTTCCTTCAGTTTGTGGAGAGGGGCGGGGCCACATACACTGAACATCATAATTCATTGGACGCCGACCTTTTTTCATTTGGACTGTGTTGGCCCAGTCTATCACCAGATCTAAATCCAAAAGACAATGCATTTTACACACTGAAGAGGAGACTGAAGGCAAAAGGTCGCTGAAACAAGCAGGAAGTGAAGATGCTGCAGTACAGGCCTGGCAGAGCATCACCAGGGAAGATACCCAGCGTCTGGTGATGTCTGTGTGTTAGAGACATCATCGAGCGGTCTTTGCATGCAAAGTACACACAACCATACTGGATATGAAAATGATTAGTTTATTCTACATTTTGTTAAATGGTCGAAGGGTTTTTGATGCATGAAAAAAAGAGAGGGTCAAGGTTCATTCGATATGGATTAAAATGCCCTTACATTAAAACTGACAGTCTGCAATTCAACCTCACTGTCACTGTATCCTTTTGAACTCAAAATGCTGGAGTACGTGTTGATCGTGGCGTACCTTTGACAACGTTATTATGCGTCTATCGTGGCGTACCTTTGACAATATTATTTATGTTGATCGTGGCATATCTTTGACGACGTTATTATGCGTCTATCGTGGCGTACCTTTGACGATGTTATTTATGTTGATCGTGGGATACCTTTGACGACGTTATTTTGCGTCGATCAAGGCGTTCCTTTGACTATGTTATTTTGTGTCGATTGTCGTGTACCTTTGACGATTTTATTTTGTGTTGATCAAAGTGTATCTTTGACAATGTTATTTTGCATCTATTGTGGTGTGCCTTTGCCAATGTTATTTAGGTTGATCATGGCATACCTTTGACGACGTTATTTTGCTTCGATCAAGGCGTACCTTTAACTATGTTGTTTTATGTTGATTGTTGTGTACCTTTGACAATGTTATTTTGCGTCTATCGTAGCGTACCTTTGGCAATGTTATTTTGTGTCTACCATGGCATACCATTGACAATGTTATTTTGAGTCGGTCACGGCATACCTTTGACAATGTTATTTTCTGACGATCGTGGCGTACCTTTGACAATGTTATTTGTGTCGATTATGGCATACCTTTGACAATGTTATTTTGCGTCGATCAAGGCGTACCTTTGACGATGTTATTTGTGTCGATTGTGGCATACCTTTGACGACGTTATTTTGCGTCGATCAAGGCATACCTTTGACGATGTTATTTTGTGTCGATCGTGGCGTACCTTTGACAATGTTATTTGTGTCGATTGTGGCATACCTTTAACAACGTTATTTTGCATCGATCAAGGCATACCTCTGACAATGTTATTTTGTGTCAATCGTGGCATACCCTTGACGACATTATTTTGCGTCGATCAAGGCGTACCTTTGACAATGTTATTTTGTGTCGATCGTGGCATACCTTTGACGATGGTATTTTGCGTCGATCAAGGCGTACCTTTGACAATTTTATTTTGTGTCGATCGTGGCATACCCTTGACGACGTTATTTTGCATTGATCAAGGCGTACCTTTGACAATGTTATTTTGTGTCGATCGTGGCATACCCTTGACGACGTTATTTTGCGTCGATCAAGGCGTACCTTTGACAATGTTATTTTGTGTCGATTGTGGTGTACCTTTAATGATGTTATTTTGCATCGATCATGGTGTACCTTTGACGACGTTATTTTGCGTTGATCAAGGCGTACCTTTGACAATGTCATTTTGTGTTGATTGTGGTGTCCCTTTAATGATGTTATTTTGCGTCAATCATGGCATACCTTTGACGACGTTATTTTGCGTCGATCAAGGCATACCTTTGACAATGTTATTTTGTGTCGATCGTGGCATACCTTTGACGATATTATTTTGCGTCCATCAAGGCGTACCTTTGACAATGTTATTTTGTGTCGATTGTGGTGTACCTTTAATGATGTTATTTTGCGTCGATCATGGTGTACCTTTGACGATGTTATTTTGCATTGAATGGGGAATACCTTTGACAAAGTCATTTAGTGTCAATCGTGGCGAACCTTTCATTAACTTATTTTGTGTTGATTGTGGTATACCTTTCATAATGTTATTTTGAGTCAATCATGGGATACCTTTGATGATGGGCAGAGCACAGGCGTTGTAGAATTGCACCTGCGTGGTATTGGACTGGAACACTCTGTCGAACTTGTAGGGCTTGCCCTATGAGAGACAAGCACAGGGAACTCAGGCTGAGTGGCAGGCAGCACAGCCAATAAGCAGCAGGTATTCTGATTTTCATTTAGATCAAACAGCCTATCGGATCCTGGCCTGCAACTTCCCTTTACTGAAGTTTGAACTGGATGTCCTGAATCCACTGCACAAATTTGCCCACATAAACACAATCTTGCACATAAGATCTACTGCAGCACCACAAGCTAGTCATTAACAGTCACACACTGTAACACACACACACACACACACACACACACACAGAGGCACACATGTATGTGCACACAAACACATGCATGTCCTGATGCACACGTAAACAGACACACACAGCCATACAGACACACAAAAACACACACATACACATACACAGGCAAATGCAGGCAGAAATACATGCATGCGCACCCAAGTCCAATCACCCCTCGTTCACCTGACCAGGCTCGCAATCATGAGATGTTAACACAGCCATGTGACACACCAGAGAGAGAGAGAGAGAGAGAGAGAGATGGAAAGAAGGGGGGAGCGAGAGCAAGCCATCTATGCTAGGAGCCTTTGAGAGCCATCTTTAACAGCCGCTGCTTACATAAAACCCCAGTCAGTGTTCGAACCAAAACTACAGGCCACAGATGAGATGGAAAAGCACTGAATATCACTGAACATTCAGGGAACAATGCTGCAGCCTGCCATGCTCATGAATGTCCGCAACAGCTGCAACATGCAGCTAGTGTTCTTAAACCAAAGGTAAACGGGTTTACAAGAATAAACTTCCTGTGCTGGATTTTAATTACTCATTGATGCTTATTATGTCATGTTTCTTATGCAATAATAATTAGACTAATGCTGTTAGCAAACGACAACAGGGCATGTCCCCAAAACTAGAGCATTCTTCCAAGCTCCAAAATTCACAGTTTAGCCAAGTGGATGCACAACACGAAAGTGTATTGGGTCCAGAGAATCAACAGGCAAACTATTCTGGGCTCCAGGAGTCTTCACAGCAAAATCAATAACACCCCTTCTCTATGCACCAAAAGCGATCACAAAAATGTGACATGATTAAGATCCCAACAGGTTGAGTTATTGCATTTGGAGATGTTAAATTTGGCCAAATTGTGGCGCCACAGAAAACATTACAGAACAACCACAATCTATAGCTTCCTCCTCCATGCTCCAGGAAGAGGTTCCAAAGGAAATGACAGAGGGTCATGCAAAACAATTGGGTTTGTCCTGTATGCACTGGGAATGAACACAAGAAGTTTCACGCGATCCTGAGAAAAACTTTCAAGTTATTGCAGTTTCAAAAAATGATAAGTTTGGCCGGGTGGTGGCGCTACAGTAAAGGTCATAGGGTCACTATCATCAACAGCAAGCCTTCTTTCTGCAGCAGAAACAATGACAAGTGACGCATTCGTCTCATCAGAACGCTACAGGACAGGTTGCAGGGTGAAGAATAGTGTTCGTCCTCTATGTACCAGCAATGAACACAAAATTTTTTGAGTGATTTTCATGAAAACTGTTCTACTTATTGCACTAACATGAAGGATCTGTGGTGGCAGCTGAACCAAAAACATTATATCCTCGAAAGCTTCATTTCAGCGATTAGATAAAGAGATACATTATATTTTGAATTATAGCAGTCAGACAACAAACACAAGACTGGCCACTGTCTCCACTGACTTCCATCATTCACACAGTGTGTGAGTGATTCTCACAGGATACCAGCTGATGAAGCTACATCAGTCCATTCTGCCCTCATATACAGACCTGCACGGTAATTCATGAGACACACAGAATAACAAAGATTGAATGTAAGGCATATGACCTTGGAATGATACAGTGGTGACATCGTTTTTTAGGGGAAACCGGGCAGTGAATTCCACTACAAGTTCCCTCAATTTCGCCTTCCAGCGCGTACCTCCCCGCCCCCACCCATGGTGATTTTGTCTCCTGCTGAAAATGTGGTCCACAGCAAACAAATTTTAACTCCTCAAAAAAAGCTGAAACGCTCATAGATTTACCCCGAAATGTCAGGAATAATTTCAGAAAGCAGCAACAAGCCATGGTCAACTTTGCAGGATGTGACATCACATGCCTATGCTTGTTAATTTTTAAACTATTTTGAGCCAATTGTGGCATTTAATAAGTTTATCAGCTCAAATAAACATGCACTTTAAAGCGATGAAAGTGTTTGGCCAGACGTCACAGCAATAGAGCACATTGCTTAAGATACCTTCAAATATAATCTTTCGACAAAACAGGCAAACTATTGAAAAAACTATTCAATAAAGCGACTATAACTATGACTGCGAGGAAATTTAGGGATTTCAGCTTGAAGCAACCACAAGACCCATAAAACTACGATTTAGAAAAGTGAACAAAATAAACAGGATGAAAAAAATTGTAATCATCATAATCACAAGGATTAGATTTGTGTCGGTTTCACAGCCTGGTGTTCTGATCTTAGAGGCAAAGATCTGTTCCTGGAGATCTACCATCCTGTAGGTTTTCACTCCAATCCTAACAAAGCACACCTCACTCAACAGCTAGAGCAGGGCTGCCCAACCCTGTTCCTGGAGATATACCATCCTGTAGGTTTTCAATCCAACCCTAACAAAGCACACCTCATTCAACAGCCAGAGCAGGGCTGCCCAACCCTGTTCCTGGAGATCTACCATCCTGTAGGTTTTCACTCAAACCCTAACAAAGCACACCTCAATCAACAGCAAGAGCAGGGCTGCCCAACCCTGTTCCTGGAGATCTACCATCCTGTAGGTTTTCACTCCAACCCTAACAAAGCACAGCTTATTCAACAGCTAGAGCAGGGCTGCCCAACCCTGTTCCTGGAGATCTACCATCCTGTAGGTTTTCACTCCAACCCTAACAAAGCACACCTCATTCAACAGCTAGAGCAGGACTGCCCAACCCTGTTCCTGGAGATCTACCATCCTGTAGGTTTATACTCCAACCCTGACAAAGCACACCTCACTCAACAGCTAGAGCAGGGCTGCCCAACCCTGATCCCAACAACAGTTTTTTAATTTGCAGAACTTTCTTTATTCAAAATTGAAAGAGTTGAGTGTAGCAAACTCAACATGAGAAGGTAGTCCCCAGTCACTCCCACCCTCATCAGCCTCGACAGGCGGCTCCAGTTATTGTACAGTTGTTTAGTACAGGCTTCCAGCTGCTGGAGAGTTTTTGGTCTCCTTTGACGGACTTTTCGTGTAATTATGCGCCAAATGTTCTCAATCGGTGAAAGATCAGGACTGCAGGCAGGTCAGTTCAGCACACAGACTCTTCTACTACGAAGCCATGCTGTTGTAATAGCTGCAGTATGTGGTTTTGCATTGTCCTGCTGAAATACACAAGGCCTTCCCAGGAATAAATGTCGTCTGGAGGGGAGCATATGTTGCTCTAAAACCTTTAAATACCTTTCAGCATTCATGGTGCTTTTTAAAACATGCAAATGTCCCACACCATATGCACTAATGCATCCCCATACCACCAGAGATGCTGGCTTTTGAACTGAACGCTGATAACAGGAGGGGTGGTCTTTCTCCTCTTTAGCCCGGAGGACACGACGCCCATGATTTCCGACAAGAATGTCAAATTTGGACTCGTCTGACCACAGGACACTTTGCCACTTTGCTACAGTCCATTTTAAATGAGGCTTGGCCCACAGAACACAGCGGCACCTCTGGATCATGCTCAACAATGGTTTCCTTTTTGCATGATAGAGTTTTAGGTGGCATCTGTGGATGGCACGGCAGACTGTGTTTACAGACAGTGGTTTCTTGAAGTATTCCTGGGCCCATTTAGTAATGTCAATGACAGAATCATGCCGGTGAGTGATGCAGTGGCGTCTGGGGGCCCGAAGATCACGGGCATCCAGTAAAGGTCTTCGGCCTTGTCCCTTACGCACAGAGATTTTTCCAGTTTCTCTGAATCTTTTGATGATGTTATGCATTGTCGATGATGAGACCTTCAAAGCCTTCGCAATTTGATGTTGAAGAACATTGTTTTTAAAATATTCCACAATTTTTTCGCGCAAGCCTTCACAGATTGGAGAGCCTCCAGCCATCTTTACTTCTGAGAGACTCAGCCTCTCTAAGACATCCCTTTTATAGCCAATCATGTTACACACCTGATGCCAGTTAACTTAATTACTTGCTAAATGTTCTTTCAGCTGATTCGCTTATATATAAATTGCTTTTTTTCAGCCCTTTTTTTGCCTGCGTCCCAACTTTTTTGAGACCTGTTGCAGCCAGAAAATTTGAAATAAGCTCATTTTGTGGATAAAAATGTAAAATGTCTCAGTTTCAACATTTGAAATGTCATCTATGTTCTATTGTAAATAACATATTGGCTCGTGTGATCTGAAAGTCATTGCATTTTGATTTTATTCACAATTTACACTTCGTCCCAACTATTTCGGAGTTGTAATATATCTCTGTGCGCAAAACGTTTTCAAACATACGCCGAAGCAAAATATTTCCAAAGCATAAAAAATAAAATTAAAAAAACAGTTTTTTGCACATTTGCAAATTATATCTATGAGCACAAAACTTATACAAGCGTACAAAATATTTCTACAACTACAAAACCCATTTACAAGCTCATAATATTAAAGAGCCTAATTGGCTTCCATACTTAGCATAAATTACGCAGGATAATTTATTCGTCAGGCTTGTCTTTATCCCCAAAACCCTGGAATTAGGTGGGCGATCCCTGCTTTCACGCCATATTTGCACTTGTGAGTAGTGTGACCCGTTTAAGCAAACTGCACTGAATTGCCCATTTATTAGCACAGCTTTGATCGCGAGCACAACGCTCGCTTGGGTTTGTGCGTTACCTACCTCCACTAAGCATTCAAAATAGAGAACTTTCCTCCGTCTGACGTAAACTCTTCTTGCTATTGTACACGGGAGAACGGTTTTATTGCTGAACTTCAAAGATCAGATCAGGGTATAGTGGTACAAGATGCACACTACAAAGCACGCAGGTGTTGTTTAGTACAACCTCCGAGGTATAATTCCGCGGAGTGGACCGTTGCTGTCAATGTCTTCGCCTGTGTGTGACCTGAATGAGGAGTTCTTGCGAAAAGTAAAATTAATAAATACAGAGACGCACAACCTGCAAGAAAGAAAACTCACCGCTACAACGACGGTGTCGTCACCTTGAAATTTGGGGATGTATTGGTCCCCTCGCGCCTTCTCTGCGCTATTTAGGGGTCTGAAACGGCACATTACTTTAATCGAGCATTCCGCCGGGTCTGTCATCTTCACAGCTTCCGAGCCGACAGCTCACAATAATAAATACTGTACCCTTGAGCTGGGCCCGCCCCGTGAGACCGCACACCCGCAGCCCTGTGGCACTCGCCAGTAAGGGCGAGCATCACACCGGTTTCTTCATCAATACATGCTCTCTTTTCATAGGAAAATCAATTAACCTCCGGAGCGGTCATAATAACGAGCGGTTTTTTTTTTTTTTTTTTTTTTTGTCTCTCCGCACTCGCCATGTCGGAGTATCTCGGATGCGCGGTGACGTCAGCTCTGCGGGACTCCGATGGTTTTTCGAGGTGGTGCTATCACACCTGAGGATCCATTAGACCGCCCGAGCACACCCTCCCCACCTGAGCGGGAGCGCCTGCTGAACAAGTCATCCGCTGGGCTTTGGACAAGCTTTCACCATCCAAATACGTGCCATGAAAGTTACTCGGATTTTTCCGCAAACGCTTTGGCCCCCATGTTTTGTAAAGGATGATAGGATATGATTTCTTATTGTCATGAGCCCTTTACAAGACACTTTCCAAAAAGCTAACGTTGTTATTAAGGTGAAATCCATTTGCTGAAGCTGTAAAGAAATTTTAAGAAGATAAATGGTTTAAAGAAACGTTTTCTCTTCATTTAGGTCCATTTATTCTATGGTAAAAAAAAAAAAAAAAAAGAAAATAAGAAATAATGATTCTAGTAGCAATTACAGCGATATCATTGTTTTTCTTGTTGCCGGAAGAGAATTTCAGCCCGATTGCTTTTAAATATTTGGAGCTTTGGGCTCCAGATCCGTAATGAAACAGCTGAATCTGGCTGCAATTCAGGCTTTCATTGTTGACTGCAATTTCAAAGCTCCAATTGCACCTTTGAACCAAATTACTAGTGACTGGTCTTCTCGTGTCTTTCCCTCTCAAAGAATGTGCACTGAGTTTTTATGACAGATGCACCCTCCTCATCGAATATTGAATAAATACGTGTCACAGATGCACTAATGTATGGCATGGAGGGCCCACAAAAATATCTAGCATCAAAGGTCCCCTATCAGGTCACCTGGTGCACTGCCAATTAGGCATTTCAAAATGTATTTCTTTGTGATATCACAAGGTGAAGTGAGTGTCCACAGGAAAGAAAGATTCATCAACATCAGCCAACCAGTTAATCATTTTTGTTCAACTGTTCTGAGTGATTCCTCCTCCTTGTGATGTCGCAAAGGACAAATTTTGAAATGGCTTGTAATGGCTAATTTGCTTTGCACCTGGTGACATGATAGGGGACCTTTAAGCCATCACCTTATGGGGGTGGTGCGTGGCCCTTCCTCCTGCCTGGGGTCGCTGTGTGACTCCATGTTAGTGGCCGGGTTCCTGGGAGAGGCATCCGCCTCTTGATTCAGACGGCTCCCTAAGATAGTGTTTCCTCCTAGGTTCTTCCGCGCTCAGCCTTAGTATTCTTTTTAGTGTGTTTGTATAATGGAAATACGGGTGGGAGGTTGGAGTTGGAGGGGGGGGATTCCGTTTTATTTTATTTTATTTTATTTTATTTTATTTATTTATTTTATGATTTTTTTTTCTAATTTGTCTATGTAACGCACTTTGTGCTGCATTTTATTTTATGAAAAGTGCTCTACAAATAAAGTTTTGATTGATTGATTGATTGAAGCTGGTCTGGGACTCTAAGCCCAGAGCCCTAAGCTCGGCACCTGGCTTCTCTGCTTCATATTGTGGGGACCTGGGCTCCCCTGGCTCTCCTTATCTGAGGGCAGCTCTGCACATTTAAAGGGGGACAAACACGAGCACAGTACAGGATTATTAAAACTGTCCTGCCCCCCTCCCATATTTTAATAAACCATGTGAGCCCCATCATGCTGTGGGCCCCAGGAATCGTCTCCAGTCTTCACCCCCCTGTACTGGCTCGGGTGTGGCTCTGGAGGAGAGGGGTCATTACAGGAAGTGGAGATGCACCTTACCCCTCCCGAGGAGACATTTAAGTGCTTTGGGTGTCATATAATCTGGGACACTTAGTAACTGGAACTCCTGAGGTATGATCTCTTGACTGGATTAGAAACAAATTGACATAAATCAGGAAAAACATGACACACAAGTGACCTCCCTGATATTGGACCCTCTCAATAATGTCGGAGTTGACGTCTACATTATATTAAAAAAAGTAGTTGTTTTAACTTTAAAAAGTGTACAGTCTGCCTTAAAATTTTAAGTTGAGTGAACTTAAGATGGCAAGTAGAGATAATTCGAAACTTATCATCTAAAAGTCAGTTAACCGAAAATGTTAAGGCAGCCCGCACACTTTTTTTTTTTAAGTTAAAACATCTAATTTTTTTTATAGTGTACCTTTGAAGGTCATCCAACGTCAACACGCTTGTTATGAAACGGCAGGCCGAATGCAAGTTCCTATACATCAATAGTAGCAATGTATTCACTAAATGCTTTGGTGATTGAGCTGGTGTGTGAAATTGCAGGCATGACCCCCATAACATTCGACTCCGACCGTGTAACAAGCCTAAATAATGACGGATCCCCATAGTGTGGCTGGAAGCGGAAGTGAATATGCACGTTAAGAATCCATTTTAAAATTCATCGGAGCAGATTCAAGGAAGCTATTGAAAAAAATATTTTCCATAAATGGTGCCCTTGACCTTAACCTTGACCCAGTTAGATCCAAAATATAATCATGTGACCCTTGGATCATTGCATAACTTCCCAGAAAATATCATATAATTTAATCATACTGTTTTGACACTAAACTGCAGACAGACACAGAAAACGGACGATAAAACAAACACACAAACAAAAACACCACCAAAAACACCCCCTCAGCCTTCATCAGGCAGGATAATTACCGTCAAGTCAGCCGCCACATTCAGCGCACATCATGCTCACAGACGGAGGACATGTTTGCTGTTCCCGTCCTCAGACATTGAAATCTCAGTAATTTAGGTGACGCTTCTATCCACAGTGACTTACAGTTGATTAGACTAAGCTGGAGCCTAAGTAGGATTTGTAGGGTACACTGAGGCTTGTACTGTTGACTGGCCAGGGGCCCAGACAGGCAACCCAGGCAATACTTACAGGCCAGGGCCCAGACAGGCAACCCAGGCAATACTTACCGGCCAGGGCCAAGACAGGCAACCCAGGCAATACTTACAGGCCAGGGCCCAGACAGGCAACCCAGGCAATACTTACCGGCCAGGGCCCAGACAGGCAACCCAGGCAGTACTTACAGGCCAGGGCCCAGACAGGCAATCCAGGCAGTTCTTACAGGCCCAGGCAAGACAACCAGGCAATACTTACCGGCCAGGGCCCAGACCAGGGCCCAGACAGGCAACCCAGGCAGTTCTTAGGCCAGGCCCAGACAGGGGCCCAGACAGGCAACCCAGGCAGTTCTTACAGGCCAGGGCCCAGACAGGCAAGCCAGGCAATACTTACAGGCCAGGGCCCAGACAGGCAAGCCAGGCAATACTTACAGGCCAGGGCCCAGACAGGCAACCCAGGCAATACTTACAGGCCAGGGCCCAGACAGGCAACCCAGGCAATACTTACCGGCCAGGGCCCAGACAGGCAAGCCAGGCAATACTTACAGGCCAGGGCCCAGACAGGCAAGCCAGGCAATACTTACAGGCCAGGGCCCAGACAGGCAACTCAGACAACAGGCTTTCAGGCAATACTTACCGGCCAGGGCCCAGACAGGCAAGCCAGGCAATACTTACAGGCCAGGGCCCAGACAGGCAAGGCCAGGCAAGGGCCCAGACAGGCCAGGGCCCAGACAGGCCCAAGCCAGGCAATACTTACAGGCCAGGGCCAGGGCCCAGACAGGCAAGCAGACGGGCAAGCCAGGCAATACTTACAGGCCAGGGCCCAGACAGGCAACCCAGGCAAGCCAGGCTTAGGGCCCAGGCCAGGGCCCAGACAGGCAACCCAGGCAATACTTACCGGCCAGGGCCCAGACAGGCAAGCCAGGCAATACTTACAGGCCAGGGCCCAGACAGGCAAGCCAGGCAATACTTACAGGCCAGGGCCCAGACAGGCAACTCAGACAATACCCAGGCAATACTTTACCAGCCAGGGCCCAGACAGGCAAGGCAGGCAAGGCCAGGGCCCAGACAGGCCAGGGCCCAGACAGGCAAGCCAGGCAATAGGGCCCTTACAGGCCAGGGCCCAGACAGGCAACTCAGACAAGACAGGCAACCCAGGCCAGGGCCCAGACAGGCAACCCAGGGCAGACAGGCAACCCAGGCAGGCCAGGGCCAGACAGACAGGCAACCCAGGCAACAGGCTTCAGACAATACTTTCAGGCCAGGGCCCAGGCAGGCAACCCAGGCTATATTTCAATGGCTGCCCTGATCATGCAGCACCCGGCTCTGTGTTGCTGCTGTTTGTAAGAGCTCCTGTTATTTTGAGTATGTTGCAGAACATTCAGCATCCCTGTCAGAACTGTACACGCCCCGGGGTCAGCCACAGGCAGGGAGAGAGGCAGAGACTTCATAAAGGCACCTTCTGTTTGTCGAAGACAAGGAGTCACAGAAAAGAGTTTGTGTCACTAACAGCACGGGACCCCACAGGGAGACACAAGACCAAAAATGAGCTTTAACTAAACAAGTGCAAGCCCAACTCATAAAACGCTGGGACAGAATTCAATTTGTGCCCAAAAACAGAAAGCAGTGATGCCTAAATGTACTTCGACTTGTATTACATTGCTGAAAGTATTCAGACAAGATGTTTAGTGGAAGACCCCTGTACTATAAGAACTTAAGGCACAAAATGTCCATTTTGAGGAAATTGAGAAAATCAACTTTGGTAACTATGAAGTATGTTTTCCCATCCTTACCTCATGGTGTGTGAAAATGTGACTTAAGGACTTCATCAATTTTTTGTCTGGTCAACTTTATTTTATTTTTGAGAATAGTATACATCCATTCCTGGCATTCAAGCCAGCAAAAAAAAAAAAAAAAAAAATCCAAAAATAGTTAGAACAGGGGCAATTTTGGACTAGCCATGAGGTAAAAAAATGGAGTAATAATATGACCTAACACAGCTGATGTCAGCAGGTGATTTTCATCATGATTTGGTACAAAAGCAGCATCCAGATTACAGAACAATGCTCCTCAAAGAAAGATAGAAAGGCATTAAAATATTACACCCTCTGTGGTGCTTAAAATAATTAACAGATTCAAAGAATATGGAGGAATTTCTAACTGTTAAGGGCAAGGACACGAGTCGACGCAGAATACCCATGATCCTCAGTCACTCAGACGGGACTGCTTCAGTAACCATCATTTATCTACAATGCTGCCCCCTTCCCGATTTCATCTTTTTTGTATATTTGTCAGATTTAATCAGATCATCAGACTAATCTGAAAGGAGCTGTGTCACAATTGCTGCACATGCTCCTAACTGACACCCTGACACAGTGAATCTGCTTGACTGCAAGTCATAATCTGACGCCATCCTTGCCAATCTGTCTTCATTTTCCATTGTATTTATATATTTTAGTTAGTCAAGCATTATTCGTTTTATATAAAGGAGTTTTCCATGGAAATCCAAGGATTCAAAGCACTAAAATAATACTTTAGTCGAAGAATATGAAGAATGTAACCTGGTCGCCAACCCCCATTAATCATAGAAGAAGAAGGTATTCTTCTTCTGCGATGATGTTTATTGGCAGCTGTCAAACCATCATACATTTTTTATATCCTTTGCCTAAGGTGCTAAAGTGGCGCTTTGAATCCTCAAATGTCCAAAGAAAACTCCTTTATATAAAAAGCATAATGCTTGAGTAACTTAAATATAAGTATGCCAGGAAAATGAACAGAAGAATCTGCATTTGTCATGTTTGACCAAGTATTTATTCATGTTTTTTTCCTTTAATTTCTTACCCGTCTGGATATTAGGCATAAACTCACCACTTCTCTCTCGATTAAAGGCAGGCACCATAAAAAAACAGTTTATGCAAAGCGAAACGCCAAATTAGCATATGAAAGAGTAAATAATAAAATAAAAATGAATAATCATCTGCTAGTTCTCAGAGGAGCCAACTTGGATTGTGCATTGTTTGATCTTTGTTTTTCATCTGGTGATTTCATTTAAAAATGTCAGATACTGGTTGGCAGGGAGATAAAATGGGTAGCACTGTCATCTCACACAGCCCCAGGGCATCATGGGAGCTGAGGCCTCTGCGTGTGGAGTTGGTTCTGTACTCGTGCTGCTCATGTTCTCAGGGGTGTCCTCTGGGCTCGACTGCTTCATCCTGCAGTCCAACACATGCAAGTCAGACCAGCTGCAGACTCCACATCGCCCATAGGCACAGTGCCTCCAAAATTATTGTCACACTTTCATACAAACGAACAAAACAACATGCCAAAAATGTTTTTATTGTTTATCCTCATGATCTTTCATTCAATACATTCAATTAAACAAACCTTTCATTGGGTTAACATACAGTACCAGTCAAAAGTTTGGACACACCCACATTTTTCTTACAATATATGTTAAATAAAGAAATAAGCAGCCTTTATTTTGCAAAAAAAAAAAAAGATCTAATTCTTAAATCCATCAAACTAACCACCATTTGTTGTCATATTTGCAGCGCATTCTCACATTTATTTTTTTAACAAGGGCAGTCAGATGTCTATAATGAATTTGCAGCTGCACGGCTGTCTAACTTCCCAAAGACATGCTGCACTCGAGGTGGCTTTTCATCAACCTTTTCGCCCAATAAGTCCCAAAACCTCTTGACTTTAATTCGGCTGTTGGAAAATAGGAGTTTATTTGTCTGTTTACTTTGGCTTTTGGCTTTTTTGAGAATTCCAAAATTTTGGACACTATTCAAACAAGTAAATTATTCTCTTTTCACTTCTGACTGTTTACCTTTTACAAGATATCATTTGAGATTATATAGAGAAGTTAAGCCATTTAAATTTCTCTAAAAACAGAGTGCTGTGACATTAGCAAAGTGTGTCCAAACTTTTGACTGGTACTGTCACTGATTGAAGCATTGAATTCTTATCATGACACAGGTATTTTTCTCAAAAGTATCAATGCAAGAATTATTGACACCCCTTTCTTTCAATATTCTGTGCATTCTCCCTTGTGATATCAGCCAAAAGCACCCCACCAATCTTCACCCAAGGACTACAGACCTATTTCTCTCACCTCTCTGGTAGTCAAAGCATTTGAGAGGATTGTGAAAACCCACATTATAAACTTATGTGGACATGCCCTCGACCCACTGCAATTTGCAAATAGGTCTGGGAGAGGGACAGACGATGCAATTATATTGCTTTTAAATTCTTTGTACAACGTATATGCATTTAGAGGGTGGTAATATGCTTGCCAGTTTTACTTGCAGATTTTTCATCAGCATTTAATACAATCCATCCATGCATTTTAGCTGAAAGATTGAGAGATCATTTTAAACTGGACTCTTAACTGATTAGATGGATTCTAGACTTACTCAGTGGGAGACCACAAAGGATAAGAGTGGGAAATGCTACGTCAAGTGTTCTTCTTACATCTGTTGGAACGCCACAAGGAAGTGTTCTGTCTCCACTATAATATATTTTGTATACGGACTGCTGTAGCAGTGGACACTCCGGTCGTCATGTAATCAGATTTGCAGATGATACTGCCATAGTTAGCTCGCTGAAGCAGGAAGAAATTGGACATGGCCCAGTGTTAAGCCATTTTGTGAGCTGGTGTGAGGCATCACATTTTCGGTTAAATACATCAAAGGCAAAAGACCCGGTTTCTGATTTTAGACGTGAGGCTCCCTCGCACATCCCATTATGATAAAGGGAGAGAAGATAGAGGTGATAACTGAGTACAAATATCTCGGTCTTATTATAGACCACAAACTGTCCTGGGATCAGTGTGCAGATGCTGCTTTTAAAAAGGGCTAACAGCGCATGTACAGTATCTCACAAAAGTGAGTACACCCCTCACATTTTGATTATTAATTTGATTATATCTTTTCAAGGGACAATGTTACAGAAATGAAACTTGAATATATTCTAGAGTAGTCATTGTACAATATGTGCAGCAGCGTAGATTTACTGCACTGTCCAAATAACTAAACAAACAGCGATTATTTCCAAAATGGGTGACAACAAAAGTGAGTACACACCCCAACTGGTAATGGTCAACCAAGCAATGAAACGTGTCTTATTCATTATGTTCATGGTTTTGTCTGTTCGACTGGGCCATATGAGGTTGCGTAACAGGTGTTGAAGGTTTAATTGCGGTGCTTTGGGTGCAATGCTCTCATTCTGGTCACTGGATGGTCAACATGGCACCTCATGGGAAAGAACTCCCTGAGGATCTGAAAAAGAGAATTGTTGCTCTCCACAAAGATGGTCTAAGATACAAGAAGATCTGTGAAAACATGAAACTGAGCTACAGCATGGTGGCCAAGGTTATCCAGCGGTTTTCCAAGACGGGTTCTGCTTGGAACAGGCCTCATCATGGTCAACCGAAGAGGTTGGGTCCTCGTGCTCTGTGTCAGGTGCACAAGTTGGCTTCAGAAAACAGACGCAGGAATGCTGGCAGCATTGCTAACGAGTTTGCAGCAGTGGGAGAACAGCCTGTCAGTGCTCAGACCATACGCCTTGCACTGCACCAAGTCGGTCTGCATGGCCGTCGGCCAAGACGGAAGCCTCTTCTGAAAGGGATAGTCCACCCAAAAACTATAATTTGTACATCAATTACTCACCATTAGATGTCTCAAACGGACGAGGTTGTTTTTTACCTGGTGCAACTTTATGGTCACTGGAGAGTTTTAAAAAATTATCCAAATTCCTTTTTTGCTGGAAGCAAATGGGGTCACCTAGTAGCAACAGTATAAAGTCCACAAACTTTCAAACCATCATCCAACGCATCGTCCAGTATAATCAAAGTCTGATTTGTCCACTCGTATCCTCAGAACTCCAGAAACGCGGTTATTTTTCGCTAAAAATAATAAAATACCACAGTTATGCTTCAAGTAAGCTCACGCATTCAAAGGAAGTCCCGCCTCCCGGCTCGTTCCCAGAGACTGATAAAGTTTTTGAAACACGTCTTCTCCCTTCTCTGAAAAACTTTATTAGTTCTCCTTATAGGTCCATGGGGGTGTGGGGCCAACTTCTGGAACAACGCGGACATGCGCTGTGTGACTTTTTGCTCACACATGCGTAGTATGGGGCTCATGAACGCGCTGGTATCCGAGGTGTCCATGACAACGGCCCGCGCTCGTGGAACTCCTACCCAGGGTGCGTGTTCACGATCAGTTTTCTCCGGAAATGGAATTCATATGTTTAAAACGATTGTTATATACCAGGGAAATAATACTATTGATTTCAACGAAAAAATGTCGGCAAAATAGTTGACTTGCGGTCATGTAACATGACATTGCACAGGCTCGTGTCCTCTTTAGTTCAACGATGAATAACTAGATTTGTAGAGTCAGACGATTCTTGCTCGTCTGCGTGCGAATTCCATTATCTTCTCCGGATTCAAGACGATAAACCGAACACAACGCACTGCACGTGCCTTATAAATCGATATGTTATAAACCTTAAACCTTTGCCAATTCTGGCAAGCTAATTTACTTTTAGCTCACGTAACTTGGCCAATGAGGATACAAGACTCGCGCTAGACTCATAACCATTCCGTGGAGTACAGTAAAATGTGGGATATACCCTGAAATGTTACGCACATTGTACTGCGTTATTTTTACCTTTGTTTTATCACTCCTTTTTTCTGTCCTTCCCCTGTTATCTCATAATCACCATCTCTGTTCTAAAATGTAAATCTAATCGATCTTCGTCTCATGCTCAACTGTTGCATTCTCTTTTAGGACTCGTATTATCTTCGTTCAGATGAAAATCAGCCACACCGTCGAATCTACCTGAATCACGCCCGTTGATCTCAGATGCTGCTCACAAACATGTTCAGATATAATAATGTCCACTCATATGGACATTTCCGTTAGATGCTACTCAGCTGACATATTATGCATAACGCATCTAAATACTGTAATGTGAATTGGTGCTATTAAAACTAATGGAGATATACAACTCAATTTATGAATATATCCATATCATTTTTTAATATTAAAAAAGTATAGTGAGTGTTGGCTGCGTACATGGTTCTAGGGCGTCACAACAGCGGCCTTAGCTTACAGTACATTTTGCCGCGCTACATGAAGTGTGGCAATCGAGTTGCTACATATTTCGGCCATTCATCAATTTAAAAAAAATGGCTAAAATATACTGAGCAACAAAAGAAATGCAAGTTGGCTAGTTAGTTGATGTACTCTTATGGTAACTCGGTCAACGTGACCGCAAAACAAAGAAAAGTTTGATGAAACGAGTGTAAATATGCACGCGCTAGTGGTAAATTTGATTTTCTATAATAATTACACGCAAACTTATTTTCCGGTCTGTCTTTTATAAACTTGTGTTTCTTTAGTTGCTCAGTATATTTGCACCGTAAAGCCAGCTCACATTACTGGCTTGGCTACGTCTATAATGTTGATCTCAGACGGACGGCAAGGAATGCCCATTTCTGGTCTCCCCATATCCAGCGGCATGTGATGCGCAGCATACGGCTTATCATTAGCAAGAGGCCGCACTTCCTAGCCTCTCACATGCTGAAGACCGCATGCTGTGGCTCTTAGCGCCGCCCCTAGTATCGCAAAACGCAGCGGATCTATGGGAGTAAACCCTGAAAAAAATCAGGATCAGCCCCTGCTTGGGTCAGCCCACTGGTCCTTTCAAGATAGCCTCTCTGGTGTAAGTACTGGTGATTTGTGTTTCTATATGATTCCACTCCAGAAGCTACCCACTGAGGAACGCAAGTACGGAGGAGGGCAGCCTGCTTGCCCACTGCACAGGGCCAGCAACCCTTAGTAGTGGTATTTAACCCGCTACGGACCCATAAACATCTTATAAGCAATCACATCAACATCTGCGTCGTAAATCTGTGCAGCATAACAGCAAGCATGACAGACCCCGGGTAAAGCCTCGAGGACCTCGCGGTTCTGATCAGCCCAGATCTGCTCGCAAGTAATACATTTGATTTTCTATAATAATTAACCGCAAACTTGTTTTCTGGTCTGTCTTTCATTAGCTTGCGTTTCTTTTGTCGCTCAGTATATTTGCACCGTAAAGCCAGCCCACTTAAACGACTTGGCTACGTCTTTAATGTTGAACACAGACAGACGACAAGGAATGCCCATTGCTCCACCCACTCCCATCCCCTGCAGTACTAAGGTCGGAAGAGACGAGAACGCGCTTACATATGAGGACCCATTGGTGTTCACATAGTCTGAATATAAATAAAAACTTTTGTCGTTGCCAAGGAACGAGGCATCAATGACTTAAAAGAGAAAAATAAACAGTTTCGGGTTTGATAATTTGTGACTGTCAAAAAAATGTATTCACGGATTTATCAGCGTGTCTTTTTCAATTGTTCCCTATGGAGAAATTTCTTTTTGGCCCACATGGCATCACGTGGCCTGCAATATCAGCTTCACCGCTACGCCCATGTCGGCGTGCGTTCCAGCCTTCGTTGTCTGTCCAGTTCTCCTTATAGGTCCATGCTCCAGATCACTCAGATTCTACTTGTTGACTCTCCTCTTCAGGTCATCCCACAGATTTCATTTGTGCTTCAGGTCAGCGGACCAGTGAAGGCCTTGGAAAAACCAGTATTTTGTGTTTGATGAATCTTTTTTGAGCAGATTTTGCAGTGTGTTTCAGATTATAGTCCTGCTGAAGGGTCCAACCCCTGACCACCTTATGCATCTTGGCAAAGGCTGCTTGTTTTTCATTAAATACCTGCTGGTATTTGATGGAGTCCATGATGCCATACATCCTAACGAGATGTCCAGGGCCTTTGGAGGAAACACAGACACACAACATTTAAGATCCACCACCCTACTTCACTGTGGGTATGAGGAGCTTTTCTGTGTGTGTGGTTATCTTTCTGTCTACACCAAACCCATCTTTGATGTTTGTAGCCAAGAAAGCTGTATTTTGATCTCATCCTACCATACAATCTGGTCCAACTGAAAGTCCCACAAATGTTTGTCAACCTGTGGATGCTTTAGTTTGTTGTTGATCAATAGCAGAGGATTTTTTTATGGAAACCCTTCAAAAGGAGTTGTGGTGATGTAGGTGGCATCTGATGGTAGTTTGAGATTTTCTGTCTCCGAGACTTGTCTAATCTCTGCAATTCTGCAGCTATGGAACTTGGAGATTCTTCCGCCATCCTCGTCACGGAGCATGGGGTCATTGTACACAAAAATCCTCTTCCAGGTTGATTGTTAACATCTCCTGTCACTTTAAACTTCATAATTGTTGCCTGCCCTGATAGTGGAAATGGGTATTTTCAACTGTTCAGTTTTTTTAAGGACATCCATTTCCTGATTTGCGCGAGCAACAAATTTTTGCCACACATTGTCACTGGGCCATTCTCAGTCACGTGTGTGACCAAAAATGTAACAAATAGTAGAAAAAATCTCCTCCAATTACAAAAGCATTGGAGGTTCATGATTGTGGACCTTGTATAAGAGTACTACTTATCCAAGTCTATCAAGTAAAAATGTTATTTGTTACATTAACTTTAACTACTTAAGGTCAGAGGTCAAATACGACTGGTCACGTGTGTGACTTCACACGGAAACAGGTTTTTCATAACTCTATTTGACTTCAAAAACTCTGTGAAGTTGAAAAATCTAGAATTTTCATAGTTTTGGGGTATGGAGAATAGCAAGGAATAAATTTGATACCTTTCATTAATTTTCAAAGTATTTCTTTATTTGATGACATCTGGTCATGTGTGTGACATTTTGGTTCACTTCTCAAAGAATGGCCCCACTGTATTCTCAGATCTCTCCCATAGTGATGAATGACTGAGGGAAGTTGGCCTGTGCCACCTCATATTACCTCATATTTATACCCAGTGAAAGAGGAAGTTATGGTCCACCATTTAACTGTTCTTTATCAACCAGGTGCACTAAAAATGTAAAATATTACAGGAAATATGCTTCAGCTAGATTTTAATCATAAGATTTTGGCAAACACGTTTAGGAGAAAAATATTTAATATGAAATTTTTTAAAATTTCAGTAATATTACTTCAGTGAAAAGGAAAGATTTTTGTCAATATTTTGATTAAAAGACCAAGGGCAAACAGCAAAGACCAGCAATAAGTGTGTTAGATAATGGATGGATAATGGGTGGATATTTTGATGGATGTTGGATGATTTCAGTAATATTACTTCAATGAAAAGGAAAGATTTTTGTCAATATTTTGATTAAAAGACCAAGGGCAAACAGCAAAGACCAGCAATAAGTGTGTTAGATAATGGATGGATAATGGGTGGATATTTTGATGGATGTTGGATGATGGATGGATGGATGTAATACCTCCTCCATGTTCCTAGCTCCATCATGAGGAGCGTAATCTGGACTCTCAAAGTTCTTGCTGAATTAGCTGGCAATTGATCCTGGAGAATCACAGAAGCATCAGCTGCATTTTCCTGCCATGCAGCTGTCTGTTTCCCAGTTAAAGCAGCGACGGTCTGCAAGCTTATCAATATCACGCCAGCGATAGATAGCACTTTTACCAACTTTGTGTGAAAGGATCTGCTAAATAAGTCTTAACAACTGCAACAAATTGATAAAAATATTTTGAAACAAAGCCAAAACATTAATGGACTAATGAACAAACATGAAAATAAATAAAAGAATAGATAGATAGATAGATAGATAGATAGATAGATAGATAGATAGATAGATAGATAAAAGAGACGGCCTCAGAGGTGTTGGTCTCAGTTTTCACCACTAGATGGCAGACCTGATACTCGCCTGCGGGTCACAAGCCTCTAAAAATCTGAAATCAGCGCGATTCTACAGGTCATGCATTGGATTAGCGGCAGCAGCCCTGTAATCATTGAGAACAAACAGGCAATAGGCTGATGATGCATTATGCATGAGAAATTATGCCAATCTGCATCCGAAATACGTCATCTCCGACAAGTAACAGAATTAATGAGTAATATTCCAGTATCTTTTAATCAACTTTGCTGGAAGCGTCACTTCTTACTCAGGCACTGCTTCACAAAATATAACGAGGAACAATCAGTCCGCGGTGCCTGACTCTTTTCGGTAAACCTGGCCTCTAGGGGTCAGAAGATGATTAAGTTAAAATTATTCAGTGCCGAAGAATACTTTCACTGTCCCTGAATGGAAATTTGATTTGCAGACAGGCCATGTTAAAAGTAAGAATAAGTTAAAATGGCTGACACGTGACGTATCACCGGCGCGATACAAACAAACAATGTAAAGGTGATTAACCACGGAGAGAGATAAGAAGAGAAAAACACATTTGACCAGCTGCAAACATGGAACTGTGAAGTGCTTAAGATGGTCCTGTTTTAGTTCTCAAAGCTAGAAAATAACTAATACAAGATGTAAATACAAGCCTGAATTTTGCGTGTTCAGTGAGTCAATGCAACAGGAGAAGAAGGAATTGAACCTGATTTTGTCTGACATGAATTGACACTCAGTATATACTGGGAAGGGAGAGGTCATGGCTGCCTGGAATAGTGTTCTGTACGACATGTTTCTCATGAATATTTAAGTGTAATACCCATTGTACACCAATATTCCCACTGAAAACCTTCACTAACCTGCTCAGTCCATTTTTCTTGATTGTTTTTAAGTCACCGAACTATGCCACCATAGAAATTGGACTCCACCAATGATCTGTAAAGTAATGGCATCATTTTCCTGAGTTTGGAGAATCAGCTAAATGCTCTATAAAAAAAAGACCTCGATGTCTCTTTTCACAAGTGGCAACTGTACTTTTTACTGTATTAATCAAAGGATTGCTAATGATCAATCACTGTGTACAGATAATTGTAACCATAAAAAAGTTAGATGCAACTGTAGGCTCAGAGATTGGGAATTCTTGTTTAATATCAATGATCATGTTAATAATTACAGGCACACTAAGCAGGCGGAAACAGCTGCCACCTTACTTAAATTTTTCCGACAATGGCCCCTGTTCAGTAACCATGTCGTGGAGGAGCCTCACGACAACTGAATCATGGGCAAATTTATGAGTCTGTCTTTTAACCGGCGCCAATATTCATCCGAACGGATGATGTACAAAATCATCTTGGATTTATCCAGCCCCGGGGAATCCACTGGAGGGGTACAGTTTGTCTGCGATATACCCGTTAAACTTTACCCTTTGGGATCTATTTGTTAAAAAACCCAACATCCAATCAACAATGTTCAAATCCAGTTTGAAGTGTAGATATGGTCAAGTGCCATTAAAAGTGGAGGAAAAAAATCAACAAATCAAGCCTGGTCTGTCCCTGGGTGTCTTCTGTCTGAACAAAGTCAATTTGAGAAGAATTGGGACAACGTCTCATAACTTTGTTTTTGTAAATATAAATTTTGAAAAGTGACATCTGCAACACATTCCAATGCAGTTGGGGCCGGTGTATGTTCTCCACAGTGAAACATCACCTCTCCTTTGAATTATAACCAGTTGTCATTCCATTCAAAACTATTTGTGAGCAGTCTGATACATATCATCTGCTCCCTAGTGGACTACCCATACACTGCAGACAGTAGAGGTCAGTTGAATACAAAATCAAAGATGGCTGCCCCCAATCACCAAGTGCAGGTTTTTTTCACAGAAATGTTTGTTTAATTTGACAGTTACGATGAGATTAACTTGTCTATTGTTACTTATACTTCAATCTCATATTGTAGCCTTCCTCCTTGACGCAAAGCTGTATATTTTAATCATTAATGGCAACACAGCTTATTGGAGACCCATTTGCTCAGGAAATTAATTAAATTTATTACCCCGTTCTTATTTGGAAAAAGGTTGAGTGTTAACCTGCATTATGATAATATCACTGGTTGTAGAGTATTATTTTTACATGAGCAGCCTGGGCACGCGGATCTGAGTCTAAAACCTTTTTAGAGAAGTTTTCTTAGGCATAACAAGCCGATCAGACGTGGTCGCAGAAATAAAAAATATCGTTTTGAGAGCTGCAGGAATTCAGAAGCTTCGTAAGACATTGACATTTTATGCAAGGTCTACCATTAGTGTGGAGAGGAAAATGCTTGATAATTGTTGCAGTGAGCAATAATTCAAGCCGAGGAGAAATGGATACGGCTTGAACAAATTAACGCTTGGTTGGTAATTAGGAAACCTAAATGGGAACGGGTCTGGAGATGTACTGCACTTTAAGGAAGTGAGAACAGTGCCAGGATCCCTCCGATGGCAACTCCAGAAATCTGCAGAATCAGTGGAACTTCCCTGGTTAAATAAAGTTTATAAACAATGTCTCTGTCCTGAAATCACTGAGGATCTTGGGTAATGATACTTTTAGCACTGGGACAAGACTAGCCTGATACCAAAGAACCAGCATTTTCGGATAATTCAATTACAGTTTAAATATGTGATGCTAAATACTACATAGTCATTGAACACATGAGTACAGGACCAGCCCACTAATGCCTTCAGGTCCAGGACTATGGTTTATTTAAAGTGTTTATATTCTGGGCATCAGTTTCCACCCGAGTGGTAGCAATGACATGATTTTGAGTGTCTCAGATCTCAATTCTGAAATCATGGTTCTAAAATCAAAGACAAAATGATTGCATTAATCTGTTTCTGATAACCACCAGTTTTCACCTCCCTTTTCAGATGTGTATCCTCTCACATGCTAACTAACTGATTTTTATTCCATTCCAAGTTGCTATTAAATTATTTGATGGAAACTCGACCTCAGTTTTCTCTAAACTCTCAAACTTTGCCTTTACCATCTCACACCATCTCAGAGGAGTGTGTAACAAACACAGAAAAGCAATCAAGCACTTGCTGCCAAGGTCCACTGGAAGAAACCCCCCTGAGAAGCAGGAACATTTGGCCTCATTTTTGGGAGCACAAGATAAATGTTTCCCCATTTTCTAGTGTCAAATAATATTCTATATGAAAGTATTGTATGGTTGTGATGACATTAATCCCTCTTCTGTTCTCCTGCAGATGAATGGTTTGATATAAATATGGTGACTCCTGCCAGTATACAGTGCCCTGAGGGAGCTAAATCAGCCCAGAATAAACAGCATCTCCTCTGCAACACAGTTACTTTCGGTACTTGTTTTACCCCAACAGTGTATTTTAGGGTTTGTACGCAACCTTCCATGTTCGGAAAACTTCACTAGAATTCAACACTTCCAGGCGAAAAATAAAATGCGGGTTAGATTTAAAAAGGCAAATACTGAAGACACCATAATTAGATCACTATTGCAATGATTAACCTGTTTCAGCCGGCAACAATTCTTTTAACCCTGAATGATGCAGGGTGTAGCTCCTCATTTCTTGAAAAAAACATGCTGGAAGACGCATCTCATGGTCATGGAAAAAAAGTCACTGTGTTTCAAGAAGAGTAAATTGGTCTGCATCAAGCAAACAACTCAGAATAATTGCTGAACTCACGTGAATTGGATTAAGAACTGTGCAACAAATTGAAATCAGGAAGGATAGCGGTGAACTGCCAACTTTGTGGAAGAAATCGGTCGGAGAAACATCACAAATGATTTTTTAGATTTGAAAAAGGCCTTTGATACCGTTAATCATAAAGTGCTTTTAGCAAAATTGAAACTGTTTAATTTGTCTAATCAAGCTATTAAATGGATTGAATCCTACTTGGCAGAAAGAAAACAGTGCACAGTCGTCAATGGTGTAAAATCTTCCTTTAAAAATGCACAAATGGGAGTTCCTCAAGGATCTGTGCTGGGACCCATTTTATTTTCTTTATATATTAATGATCTTCCAGAAGCTTGTGGAGATGTGGATATACAATTATATGCAGATGACACAGTTGTTTTACCAAGGCCAAAAATCCAGATGAAGCAGCACGCATTCTTGGCTCAGCTCTGATACACATACAAACTTGGCTGAACAATTCTTGCCTTATATTGAATGCAAAGAAAACGGTATGCATGTACTTCACTAAAAGTAATTCCAGCACTATTCGCACAAACTCTAATATCTTCATGGGAAGGGATGAATTACAATTAGTCCATGATTTCAAATATCTGGGTGTTCAACTTGACTCTACTCTCTCTCCTTTAGGAAACACATTAAAAAGACAGTACAAACAATCAAGTATAATCTGCGTAACTACAGGCATATTAGGAATTATTTAACACAAGATGCAGCCATGATGTTTATACATGGTATGATATTCTCTCACTTTAGTTACTGTTTGACAAGCTGGGCTCTTGCAAGTTCTACATCTGTTAAGCCATTGGAATCTTTATATAAAAAGCAATAAAAATTCTTGATAAAAAACCGTATACATACCACCATTATGCTAATCTTAGATAAGTATAAACTGTTGAGTTATGCAAACTTCCAGAATTTCAAGTTTTCTTGTTTAATGTACAAAATTTTAAACAACTTAGCACCACCTCCCTTAACAGTTATATCAATTACAGGTCAGAGGTCAATAGAACATATCGAACTAGATCATCATTTAGGGCGGGACTGTGAGGTACCATTCAGAAAGACCTCTTTTTTGTAGAAATGTATTTTCAGTAAGAGGTAGTAACATCTGGAATAGACTGCCTCCTACTATAAGGGACTGTACTAGCTATAGGGTTTTTAAAGGGCAATTGAAGGAGTGGCTCAGGGAACACCAGTCTTGTAATCATTTTTGATATATGCATAATATTTTTAATTATATTTTTAAAGGTGCAGTCATGTTTTTCCTAATATTTTCTGAATGTATTTTAGAAGATGCAGTCATGTTTTTCTAATTTGTTTTTTGAATGAAGTTTGTATCTTACTTATTAGGAATTGTTATAGTGCTTATCCATGTTTAATTGTAATTCATCAGTGCAATTATACTACCTCAACTATTTTGTTTTTCATGATGTATTTTATTTATGAGGTATTTAGTGTTTATATTGTTGCTTTTACTCGGTAACTTGGCCAGGTTCCTTCTGGCAGGGGGACTGCCAATGGAAATTAGCCTGTGGCTATAATTGGGTACATTTACATTTTTTTTTTTTAAATGTTCATTGATGTACATTGTCCCTCCATAACAAATAAAAAAAAGAATGAATGATTGTGATTGGCGATCCATAAAATGCTCTGTGAAGTCTCGTCATGACAAATTGACAGTAGAACTCATAGGAATGTTGAATTGTGACGAAATATTTCCACACGCATAATGCGACAAGAGTTTGGAGGACTGGGACAAAACAGCTATGTGGTCTCTAAAGAGCCAGTTGATAGTGAGGCTAATCAGGAAAGAACTATTTTGATTTGCGAAGAGAGTATAAAGATTGGACTGAAGAGCAAAGGAAAAAGGTCATGTAGTGTAATGAGTCCAGATTTACCCAGTTCCAGAGTGATGGGCAGGTCAGGGTAAGAAAGGAAGCCCATGAAGCGACGCACCCGTCATGCATAGTGCCCTCTGTCCAAGCCTCTGGAGGCAGTGTTATGATCTGGGGTTACTTCAGTCAGTCAGGTCTGGGCTCAGCACTGTTCTGCAGTAATAAAATGAATTCAGCAGAATACCTGAGTATGACCAGTCACCCATCTATGGACTTTTAATCCCTGATGGCACAGGCATATTCCAGGATGACAATGACAAGATTAATCAATTGTGAAAGAGTGGTTCATCAAGCTTGAGGAATAATCTTCTAACATGAATTGGCCACCACAGAGTCCGGACCGTAACCAATTGAAAGTCTTTGGGATGTGCTGGCTCGGCCAAAAATGAATGCAACTATAACGGTTGTAATATTACATAAGATTGTCAAACCAATGCTACAGCAAATGCGCACTGTGAACAAAGCTAAAAGCGGTCCAACAAAATATTACTGCGAGGGACTCTTTTTCTTTGTCAGGCAGTGTAATTCAGTCACATTTACACCAGAATTTAAAAAAACAAAGAATATTCGCTTCAGGGGTTAATCTGTTATTTGTGCTCCTTGTACAACCTGTTCCCTGCAGCGAGAGAAAATCTGCATCATCACGTGTGGCGATATCACGATAGTTTTCAGTGCAATTACAGAGAGAACAGAAATGTTCTCAATGTCCTTCACAGTAGGGCTTATTTCTTCATGTTCCATCCAGATGAATCGGCCGCCCTTTAAAAGTGCGTCACTCTTCAATCCGCAACACAAAACACTTTCTTTTCAATTTCTGTCCATCTGCACATAAAGACCTGTCCTTGGTAATGACTGAAAAAGGGTTGGATGAAAAGGCATGTGAGCATATCTCCATTCATTTCTGTATCATATTTGATTTATCATGTTGAATAGCTGAGGTGTATTTAATGGGCACTAGGAGTGACTCATAAAGGCCAGACAAGCTTTCTTTTTAAATGGGTTCAGTTCTGTGGTGGATTCAAGAGATGGACATGGTTGGATCCTCTACATATTGAGTCACTATGTTTCAACTGAAATCAAAAATAAAATGGAGTGAGTGAGTGAGTGAGTGTGTGTGTGTGTGTTCCTGTGTTCTACAGCAGCTGTTGAATGAGGTGAGCTTTGTTAGGGTTGGCGTGAAAACCTACAGGATGGTAGATCTCCAGGAACAGGGTTGGGCAGCCCTGCTCTCGCTGTTGAATGAGGTGAGCGTTGTTAGGGTTGGAGTGAAAACCTACAGGATGGTAGATCTCCAGGAACAGGATTGTGCAGCCCTGCTCTAGCTGTTGAATGAGGTGTGCTTTGTTAGGGTTGGAGTGTAAACCTACAGGATGGTAGATCTCCAGGAACAGGGTTGGGCAGCCCTGCTCTCGCTGTTGAATGAGGTGAGCGTTGTTAGGGTTGGAGTGAAAACCTACAGGATGGTAGGTCTCCAGGAACAGGGTTGGGCAGCCCTGCTCTAGCTGTTGAATGAGGTGTGCTTTGTTAGGGTTGGAGTGTAAACCTACAGGATGGTAGATCTCCAGGAACAGGGTTGTGGAGCCCTGCTCTAGCTGTTGAATGAGGTGAGCTTTGTTAGGGTTGGAGTGTAAACCGACAGGATGGTAGATCTCCAGGAACAGGGTTGGGCAGCCCTGCTCCAGCTGTTGAATGAGGTGAGCTTTGTTAGGGTTGGAGTGAAAACCTACAGGATGGTAGATCTTCAGGAACAGGGTTGGGCAGCCCTGCTCTAGCTGTTGAATGAGGTGAGCTTTGTTAGGGTTGGAGTGTAAACCTACAGGATGGTAGATCTCCAGGAACAGGGTTGGGCAGCCCTGCTCTAGCTGTTGAATGAGGTGAGCTTAATTAGGGTAGGAGTGAAAACCTACAGGATGGTAGATCTCCGGGAAAAGGGTTGGATATGACCACATTAATTAATGTTCCTGCTAAACTCGCTTAATTTCATTACCTATGATGAGGTCAAGATCCCAAGTAGTCTGTCAGAGGAATGATCTGGGCCCAGTATTTCAAAACTTGTAATCTGGATCAGAATAATCCGGATAATGAAATCCACCTTTTCTCAATCATGGATCAAGGTGATCCTGCTGACTTTATCTGAGTATTTCAAAACACTGGCAGATTGGATCACCGTGATCCTCACCTGGCCGGATAAGGATTTCCAAATCCCGTGTCTCCGCCTCCGGATTTGAAACATGGCGGACTACTTCGCGAAAGGAGCAGCTGGGAGCACAACTGTCACGTCAAAAGTGTAAGTTTCCTGTAGTCTAGTGTGTAGCGGTTTTAAGGCAATACGAACGCAAACCAACATATCAAACTAGCCAACTACTTGAATTGTCAGCTACTTAAAACCAGGCCGCAGCGATCTCTAATTTAGCCGCGTTTGCGCTAACGGTAGCTAACTCGGCTCCATTGACTTGTGTGTTAAGTAGCTAGCGGGCTAGCGAGGTAGCTGGCTTGGTTGATGAATTTTGCGGTCTATGGTTTAACTTAAAATGGAACTAATCGGACGTACATCATACCTTAACTCTTTAAACTAACACCAACCCGTTCAGAGTTTATTAGCACTACGTCATTGGCAACACAGCGGGCTACATGTGTACAGACCAGACTGCTGCAGTACTTTGGAGACGTAACGTTACACGGTACGAGTATCAATAATGCAGTTCATTTAGAAGTGCTACGGTAATGCTGGTGATGTCATGCTTCCTGACGATGACAAAGATATACTCATACACTTCTTCTGCTTTCAGAGTGCACTCACAGCCACGGACCACTCAGCTATTAAGGACAACGGGGTTGTCATGAGTGCTGGAAATCCTTGGAAACGCTTTAATTGTAGTGATACGTTCAAGGTTCAAGTTATTGGATTTTGAATAAAGTGCTTGAAACTGCTTGAAATTGTAATTGCATTACTTGAATGGTATATAGCTTGTCAGTGACACAATTTCAAAACATTTTTTCCATCCTAATTTGTCACCATTATGTAGAAGGCTTCCACTAAACATGATTATGGTCATTTATAGTAAAATGGCATCTGATTTGAGAAGCAAAATAATCTGTTTGTACACAAACACTTGCTGAAATACATTGCTGTGTGTTTTAAAATCACATTCAAGCCATTTCCAAACATTTTAAAAGTGCATTTTTAAGCTTCTGACTGAAGTCAAATTTGTCTTCGTTAAATCAGAAGCATGAAAATATACCTTGAAAATTCTTGGAAATGTTTCAATGTGCAGCATGATATAAACTGTGACAATGAAAAATGCAAGTGCACACATCTCATAGTTTAACCCATTTGATTGGAGAAATAAAGATTTACCACTGCATTTCGCACAGCTCTTCCAAATGTGTGGTGAATGTTTTGGTACACACAAGTTACAAAGTTTGGTGAAATTAGAATTTGAGAAATGGGTTGTATTTGTTACTCTTATTTACAGCAGTTTCAGAAAGTATTTCCAAACACTATTTTATTATGCTTTAATTTTCTTAAATTACTCCAATTTGTTAAATGTAAAACACTGACAATTTAGATTAAGTGTAATGAACATCTTGAGTAACAATATCTAGGGGAAGTGGAGCTAAGGCTTTGTCAATCCAAGTCAAATCCACCTCTGAGGTGGGATCCAAATGATCCTGAAATTTTGGTATCAAGTTGACCCAGATCTCTGCCTTCACTTTTGAAATACCCAAGTCCAGCCTTTTATCTGGATTAAAGGGAGGATTGGATTACCAGAGGGCGGCACGGTGGCAGAGTGGTTAGCACTGTTGCCTCACAGCAAGAAGGTCGTGGGTTCGATTCTGGCCTGGGGCCTTTCTGTGTGGAGTTTGCATGTTCTCCCGTGTTAGCGTGGGTTTTCTCCTGGTACTCGGTTTCCTCCCACAGTCCAAAGACATGCATGTTAGGTTAATTGGAGACACTAAATTGCCCATAGGTATGAGTGTGAGAGCGAATGGTGTGTGCGCCCCTGGCGATGGATTGGCGAGCTGTTCAGGGTGGGTTCCTGCCTTCGCCCGTAGTCAGCTGGGATAGGCTCCAGCTCCCCCGCGACCCTAGTGAGGAATAAGCGGGTATAGACAATGAATGAATGAATGAATGGATTACCAGAGCTGTGTTGAAATACACAGTTTTCAGATCAGATAAAGATTTAATCCAATCCGACTAGGATAATCCTGGCAGATCACTTTTGAAATACTGGGCCCTGGTGATAGTTTTTATCTATCTGCAAAACTGGGTTCACAGGCTGCTTGCTTGAGGAAAATATTAATGTAAAAATTATCTACAGAACTGTGCTGGTAGATGGCAACTCAAGGGCATGTAATACACGGGGGTGACCTCTCCTGTTACGGGAAACACACTTCGGCCTTTTCAAGTTGCGCAAGCACGGCTGCTTTCAGATAAATGTGCGTTATGGGATATTGCTTATTATTTCGTTGAGCAAAAAGACGTGTTTCATGGATATCCCCTAGGGGGCGCCAGGCACAAGCACGGTCTTTAAAATATTCCCTGAAAAATCTTTTTTTTTTTTTTTTTTTTTTTTTGCGCATGACTGGTTTTTACCGCTCTTGTATTTTATTAGAAGCGGTTGAATTCAGCTCTTAATCCGCATATGAATTCATCTCAAAGACTACAGTGGGGAATCGCAATCATTACGCTCTGAGTGAGGAAGATAAATATGCGCGCGCACACACACACACACTCACGCACACACTCGCATATGTGCACATTCATACACAGACTCACACACATGCACTCGCACACAAATGCACACACAAGTGCGCACATACCTGAGTTGAAAACTTAATATAATGCGCTAGTTTCCTCCCAGAACTTATTTTTAAACCAAACCAGTCTGAACTCAGCAACAAAGTTCAACTTTTCGCGTCACCCAGATTAGTCATCAACACCGTTACTCATTATGAAAGTTTGCTTGCGCATCAATTTACATTATGTGCACTCCGCTGAATGAAACATTTTTATCTTGCAGCACGCTTAGAAAAATATGCAAATAACATTTTTTCCTGCCCATTTGAATTTGAGAGGGAGGGAGAGAGTGCAGAATGAGCGCGTGTGTGTGTGTGTGTGTGTGTTTGTGTGTTTATGTGCGCATGCGTGTGTGGGGGGGGGGGGTAGATCTGTGTGAAAGATGGGATACACACACACACACACACACACAACAGACCCCCTGTCCCCCTTGAGGAGGTCGACCCCACTCTGGTCTTACACCTGCTCCAGGACCCCCCTAATCGGAGGGGCAGGAGTACAGTGCAGGACCCTGGGCCCCAGCACGACCCCCCAGCCCCCGCTACAAAAGAGGCCTTTTTCCTCTCTCATGAAAGATCTCTCTCTCTCCCTCACTCTTTCCTGCCCTCCTTCTCTCTCTCTCTCTCTCTCTCTCTCTTTCGTGCAGCAGGTGCATCTAACATTGTTGGAGGACATGAGACAAGAAGAGATCTAAGAATAAAAAAATTCCACGGAGTGAAGACAACTCGCTACACTTCCAAAATCACAGTTTACAGATTAAATGTCTCATTAATTAAGCTCATGTCACTGCGTGTCAGGCACTGTGCAGTGTAGAATTGGCATTTAGGCTTCATAAAATACCTATGTATTGGTTAGCCAGCGTAAAGTAACATTTACCTGCAGTGATCAACCCCAGCATCACACCAAATGTGGGAAAAACAGGAGGCTTCTTTTTTTTTCCCCCCAGCACCCCCACTCTGTGGGGGTCAGCTTTATTTCACTGCTGTAAATAATTACGACACATAATGAAGCACCTCCACTGGAGAAAGGTACAACGGTCCCGTAGCCAGTAAGTTTACAAATCAAATTAATTACTGATGAAACAATTGGTCGTGGAAGCAGAGTATGCCATGCTGTAATTTACATCGACTATTATAAAGTCATGATATATTCCTCCAATGGACCCCAGATTTCAGCAGAATCCTTTTGTTTCCCTTGCAAGTTTGAAGCAATTTTTCCATATTTATCATTTTAATTGCTTCATTAATCCATTCTTTATGAGTTGGTATGTTTACATCAATCCAGTTATTTGCAATTATAGTTTTTGTTACCATGCATATTGTAAGAAAAACATTTCTATCATTAGATGAAAGTTTTTTGTAGTTATGCAGATTCCCTAGAATACATGTTTGTGGGCTTAAAGGTATATCTATTTTTTTTTTGACATCCAGGACCTGTTTGGTTAAGCCAAACAATAACTCTTTAATTTTTTCACATTCCCATATCAAATGTAATAGTGATCCTTCGCAAGAACCACATTTTACACATTTACCGTTCTCCCGTAATCCCATTTTGGACAGGAGGGATGGGGTGCAATACAAACGGTTCAGGATTTTAAATTTTCTCAATTTGTTTTTTGTGGAGCGAAATGGATAGCTTGCATTTTTCCAGACATGGTCCAGGAAATTTCATCCTTTTGCTTACCAAGATCTCTAGCCCATTTTAAGGCACAATTTTTGAACAGTTCATCAGAGGTTTCATTCAGCAAAGCATAAAATAATGAAATTGATGTTTTATCTCTTGAGTTCAAGCAAAAAAGTAAGCTTTCCAACTTATGTACATTTTCACTCACTTTATCTATTGGTACGCAGTTATTTATGGCATGTTTTAATGTAATATAATTTAAATATTCAGATTGTGGTATACCTTTTTCTGTGATGAGGTCATTAAATGTCTTAAAACAGCCATTTGTCAGGAGATGTTTGACTTCAGTAACCCCGTTATGTTTCCATTTATTCCAGTTTATTGTTTTCTTATTTGCCATTATATTAGGATTATTCCACAGTGGTTGGTTCCCTGAATAGATTGGGTTAATGCTCAGGACTTTTTTGGATAATTTCAATATTTCAAAGGATGTTTCTATTGGGCCATGTACTATTTCTTTAGGTTTTGCTTGCATGTAATATAGGCTTTTTAGCCCTATATTCATTTTCTCCATAGTAATCTTTTCTATTTGCACCCAGTCTTTACTAGTTGCTGTTGGGTCGAACCAGTTTCGTAATTGCTGGCAGCCAAAGGCCAAATAATAATGATAAAAATTGGGCATTTTGAGTCCCCCTTTCTGATTGGAGCTAGATAATCTCAAATATGAGCACCTTGCCTTTTTCCCCTGCCAAATAAACCTAGAAAGAGTCTTATGCAGGGAGTCAAACCAATTCTTTAATATAGGAAGTGGTAGCATCCTGACGATATAATTTAAACTAGGTAGTACGGTCATTTTAACCGCATTAATTCTTCCCCATAATGATACTGGCAAATTTGACCATCTTGTTATATTCTTATTTATTTTGCTCATAATTTGAGCAAGATTAATATCGCGTGTTTGATGCATAATTGGTGTGATCCTAAATTCAAAGTAATTTATTTCTATTTCGTTCCATTTAATTTTTGTATTCTGTATGCAGTCAATGATACAATGATTATTTAATGGCATTAATTCTGATTTTGACCAATTTACCTTATATTCAGAAAGTTCACTAAAATCCGTAATAATTTGGTTCAAGTGAGTGAGTGATGAGTCTACATCAGTTAAATACAAGATTATATCATCTGCATATAATGATATTTTATAAGTTTGTTGTCCAATTATTACACCTTTTATATCTTTAACTGATCTTATTTTTTTTTAGCAAGTGGTTCAATCATCAGATTAAATAATAATGCTGATGCTGGGCAGCCTTGCTTTGTTCTCCGGTGTAGGGTAAATGGTCTCGATATTTGTTCATTAGTTTTTATGGATGCTTTAGGATTTGTATAAAGCAGGCATATCCAACCAAAACCATATTTTTTTAAGATGTAAAACAAAAATGGCCATTCAACCCTATCAAAGGCCTTCTCTGCATCAAGAGTGCAGACAGCAGCAGAAATGTGATATTGTTTTCCGAACTTAATAATATTAAATAATTTTCTAGTATTATCGGAAGAGTGTCTGTTTTTCATGAAGCCAGTCTGATCTACATGTATCAATTTTTGTACAACTGATGCCAGTCTTGCGGTTAATATTTTTGCCAAGATTTTATTGTCGAGGTTTGCCAATGATACAGGTCGATAATTACTGCATAATAAAGGATTCTTATCTTTTTTATGAACTAAAGTGATATGTGAATAGTTTAAAGTGGGAGAGAGGGATCCGTTCATGAATGCAGTTTGATAAGTTTCAAGAAGTATTGGAGACAATTTGTGACAAAATGTTTGATAAAATTCAGCACTATAGCTATCTGGTCCAGGTGATTTATTTTGGTTAAAGAATGGATGGCTTTCTGTATTTCTGATAGAGTTATAGGTTTTTCTAGTTCATCTCTCTCCTCTTTGGATATGGATGGTAGTGTAATGTCTTTAAAAAATAAATCAAATGATTCATATGTACCGGTGGTGTCTGACTTGTAAAGATTCTTATAACATGATAAAAACGTTGAATTTATTTCTTCCAGGTCAATGGTAGTTGATTGATCGGTTTTAATACTAGATATGTTGTTTCTGGTCTTTTGTTTTTTAAGTCTTATGCTTAACATCATGCCTGCTTTTTCCCCGTTTTCAAAATAGTCAAATTTTGCTTTATTTAGTTTGTATCGAATTTTATTTCACATAATTTCATCGTATTTTATTTTTAATTTACATAATGTGGCCCAAGATTCATTATCGAATTGATATGAGAGGGAGACTTGTAGTGTTTTAATTTTATTTAATAGTTCATTTTCTTCATCGTGTCTCTTTTTGTTCTGGAAACCAGCCACGAAACTCTCTTTACCACTGACACTAGAGATGCTGAGTGTCAACATCAGCCATATTTCATCACTTTTGACTTCGGGCGCATGGAGAAATCGCAGTGTGCAAATGTGGTAATTTCACCTTTCGGCGGCAAAAAGCGCCCCCTATACTTGTGCGCCTTAAGTCAGCCGCCGTAGTTTTCATCCAAATCAAAGTAAGAGGTCCTAACCTATAATTACATGCATAAAATACCTTGGCTGACTTAGGGCGCAAGCCACACAACCCCTGGGAAAGTGTGCATAATTACAAAAAAGTAGTGATTTGCAGCGCCACCTATGGGCTGTGCCCTAAGTCAGCCGCCAAAATTTTCACATTTTTGGAGCGTCCATGCCCGATAGACTTGCACAAATGAAAATAAATTTGGCTCACTTAGGGCGCACAGAAATACAAGCATTCAAAAACCTAATTTTGGTGATTTTGCCATTTTGGCTGATTTTGACCCCGATATTCTAGGACCCCCTAAAAAGAAAAAGCGGTCGCTATTAAGGATAGAAAATGTGATTTTTGTTCGTTTCTAACATATATCTATCAATAAAAAAAATTTCAGACAAATCCGAAGGGGTCATGAAGAGCCTGCCTGACTCTTATTAAAACTGGCTCTTAATCTGAATACATTTAGCTGCACAGTGGGGCAAGTTTGCACAAAAATAAATGAACAAAATTGAAAGCCATATTTGAACATTCAATTATGTCCATAAATATTTGAACATTGTAAAAGTTATTGTTGTTTTAATTTTTATTAAATCAAGAGCATTCTCTTGGAGGCAGGCACCTCAGTGCAAAAGCGAGCAATCAAGAGAAGACTTCACCAGAGTAAATACAGAGGGTTCATTTTAATATGTAAACACTTGGTAAGACTAAAAAACAGAGAACTTGCTGAAATTTTTTTTTACATGCCTGTATAGTTCTGGAACAACATTCAGTGAACAAGCGAGACAAAGGTCAACTTACACTTGAAAAAAAAACAGTGAAAGAGGGATAGGAAGAAGGGAAGGAACTGCTCTAAGGCTTACCACCTCATCTGTAAAGAGTGGTTATGTATGGGCATGAATGCCCGCTAATTGAGTCAGATCCCTTGCATCTTCCGGTGAAGAGACTGTCGACAAAAGCTGGAGGATGAATTCTGAATAGTACAAGGCTGTATGTTTACATTTATCTAAATGCATCAGAACTAATTGGAAAATGCTTTTCAGTGCATATAGACAGTGATCTGGGAGCGTACTGCAAAAGCAACCCAAGATTTTTTAAGACAAAGAGGTGGACGTTTCTACCGTAGACAAGTCAATCGTATGACCTGAATCCAATTGAACATGCATTTCACTTGCCGAAGACAGAACACCCCAACAACAAGGCAGAAACTGAAGACAGCGCCAGTGAAAGCTGGACAGAGCATCGCCAGGGAAGAAACCCAGTGTCTGGTGATGTGTAAAGGTTCCAGACTTCAGGTAGTCATTGGCTGCAAAGGGTTTGCATAAAAAGTGACAATTTTAACAATTTATTATGTCCGTTTGTCCAATTACTGTTGAGCCCCAAGAACTGAGGGGCTATGCATGAAATGGGTGTGATTCATACGTGGTTCAGACAATATTTTTGATAAAACTCTTAAATTGAGGGTGAAAGTCTGCACTTCAAGCACATCTTGATTGTTTCCTCTCAAATACATCGTGGTTGCGTACAAAACTGAAACAAGCAGCGTCAGACACAGCAAACCCCTCCCCTCACACATTTTTTAGTTGTTCACTGAGTATTTGGGTACATGTGCTCCGGGGTTTGACCTTTCAAGGCCAGTCAAGGTCAAAGGTTATGTGTCATTTTAATCTCCATTTGTGATTTTCTAAGTGTGTTTAATAGTAACCAAGAGGGTATCTACAGCAGTTTTTGAGATAAAGTGTAAATTAGGCGATTCAGACCAATGATCTTGACCGACGCCCCCCCCCCCACCAAGTATGCATTTTTAACTTCAGCAATAGACAGAATTGTATTTCAGACATTTGAAAAGGAAACATTTGGTGTTGGTTTTATGTAAATTGGACAATTTTTTGACGAAGCTATGGCCAAAAACAATTTTGACGTTTTCAGTGACCTTGACCCTTCCCTTGACCTTGACCCAATTCATTCCAAAATTTAATGGGATCTATTCTGAATCATTGCCCAACTTTTGGCCTAATTGGGGCAGTAGTTTCTCATAATCTTGCTCATAAACTATCAAAAAAAAAAAAAACAAATAAACTAAGTCGATTACAATACCTTCACCCTACCTCACCCTACCCCTTTGGGGGGATAGGGTAACAGTGAAAATCGTGTCTGCCCAAATACCTATGTACTTTACTGTAGGTGCATTAGCCTTATCAGTGCCACAATACTGTCTATAATTAAAGCAAAAGGCATCAGTCACTTTCAGCTTTTATCCTCCTCACTCATGTCAAACTATGGCCCTTTTCATTAAAAAGGTCCACAATAACAACAAATATTCATGAAAATAAAAATAAAATAATTTCCTATCATCATAATGAAAGGCAACCTCTGAACCAGAAAAGATCACTCTCCTTAACTAAGGCTGAAATCATGTCTTTATGCCGAGCAAAGGCTGATTAGAGAGGGGTGTGATAAGAACGAGCGTAAATGATTCAGTGAAAACATTTTCTGCAAGTGACATGAGTGAAATGTTTGAAGATACTTGCTTTAAGGTCGGTGATTAATTCACAATGTCAATTAATGCATCCAACGACAACAAAAGACAAGCATTTCACCAGAAAGGGGCGTTGTCTGAGGTTTGCTAGCTTAACGTTTTATTGCATTTGATCATAGACGTTAATCATAATTGTTCTTTGCTGTGATGTATTCATTGCTTTGGGGCAGGACTTGCAGTACATTTTAAGTTTTTAATGAACATCTGTTTTGGTTGCAGCAAGTCTGAGATGATTGCTTGTGGGCTGCTATGTCTAACCATTGATACCAGAAAGAAAAGTAACTATCATGGAATCTCACTTGAAGCCAAAACATAAAAATCATGTGGAGGCCTGTTCTATGAAGTTATATTCTCAGTTACATTGCAAGAGATCACTAAATCTGTCTCAAAAGAATGACTGAATTGGCCAGCAATGTGATGTGATGGAAATTGGCGGAGACCAAATACCACTACAAATTGATTAAAGAGTGCCTTTTTAAGATCAGCCCAAGGGTGCCAACTCACCATCTCCAAATCTCTTCATACTTCATAATTATTGAGTTTGGGGCTGGGAATAGGGAAATCAGTCATGACCTTGGTAATTAACCCCTCCCCTGCTGAGCAGGCCACGCCCACTATTCTATGACATATTGAGCAGGAACAAATTTGACTGCTCAAAATTTCAATCTACATGGAGGTCCCAAGTTTTTAATCAATTTTTCTTGAAACTAGAGTTGGTGGACTGCAACTTGAAGTGAAAAAATCTTGGGACCTCCATGTAGGTTGACGCTAGCGCCACCTGAGGTCATAAGCGATGCCATTTCCAACACATGGAAATTGGGTCCTAGTTCCATCCTGCATAAAAGTCCCAAACAAATTACAACTGTTTTCCAATCTTTGCATGCCAGACATCAATAATCAGCAATAAAAGTTTTGAGACGGTTGTGCAGGAGGGAGAATAAGGGACCAAAAGTGAGGTAGATGGGCGTGGTCACCCAACTTCAAGCCACGCCCACTAAAACGTACATGGCCCCCCAGGTGGACTATCACCAGTATCTGCTACATCCACATATGAACTTTCAATTTTGCCAATAAAAAGCTTGAGACCTTTTCATTCCATGCAGATATTAACCCTTTTATTTGTCATATTTCAGTATTTAATCAGTATCTGTGTATATTCAAATTGTGTACATTATGTACATGTACATGTATCTTTCAAGCCAAGTTCCATTTCATACTTCTCCTTTTAAATCAGAGTTCAATAATCCTCAAAAGGCCATTTTAGCTCCACTAAATTTTCACATTAACCCTTTCTTTTAATACATTTCAGTTAAAATCTGGGCACACATCTGGGCTTCTGCCTCATAAGGTTTTTCAGCTGTATCTTTTGGCCCACATCCTGTGTCACACTTCTCTTATCAGGTGCCGAGTCATTTATAAATAGGTATTCCTAATCTTCCTTTTGGTGTTGCCAACAGTAATGACCTACATAGCCTGGCCTAAATCCATCAGCACTGGTCTCTTTTGCACATTAACACTCGTTGAGGCGAGCAGGTGCTTGTTGTTCATGGCAGGACACGTCATACATGATTTGGATAAAGAAGAAGCTACATGGTATGTAACTCTCCTTCCAAGTGCTTTTTGCCCATTTTATGATGACTGTTTACTTTTGCACGCATGATACAATGCACGTCTCGATTTCAAGTTTCTCTTTCACCAGACAGAGGCTGCATAAATTCGAAATACTTTGTTGACGTGTACTGAAATGCCAACCTCCTGAAACTACTGTTCTCATTAGTCTTCAAAAGATTATTATTATTATTGGCCCACAATAATGAATTTTTTGTGGTGCAGCGAAAGTTGTTTTGGCATTCATCACCTCTGTCTTGCACGGATTTGAGGCATAGTTCCTGTTGAAATCCTTGTAAAGAAATCTACACAAGGATTTATATCCAAGGCATCACTTAGTGCAGTGGTTCTCAAACTCGGTCCTGGCACCCCACTGTGTATGCTGGTTTTTGTTCCAACCACAGTTGCAGTCTTAGGAATTTAACAAGCTGTTGATTTGTCTTAATTAGGTGCAGTTATCTTTAGAGCAGTTATTTATCCTCTTAAGCCACATCTGAAAAACCTATAAATGCCATGAAGAATAAAAATGTCATATCCACATTGGGATATAGTAGAAACTTGTATAAATAACTGCAAAGGAAAACAATTTAACTGAAAATTTAATCAACATACAATCAATAGGTTTGTCATTGGTGAAACTGTTGACACATGGTTGCAAGAACTAACAATTTATTGGGCAAACAATAGAGTCACACCTGTTTTGTTTCATGTTCATTTTATTAAGTTCAGGCAAATTATTTTGAAAGAAAGCAAAACACCTGTGGTCAACTACCAAATTTGGCGCTTAAATGACCTGAACTTTTGCACTTGATTTCAGGGAAGTGCTACACTATTAGTATTGGGGCCTGTAAAGGGTTGAAATGTGTGTAAATATGACAAATAGAGTTAAAATTAGGAGGCTTGAATGGAACTCCCAGAAATATCAACAATCTCATCCTGACAAAAGAATTTCAATTGTGAATCAAACTTGCATTGAAATAAACAGGAATGTATTTTTCATGTACACAATGTACACAATTTGAATATACACAAATACTGATTAAATACTCAAATATGACAAATAAAAGGGTTAATATCTGTATGGAATGATAAGGTCTCAAGCTTTCTATTGGCAAAATTGAAAGTTCATATGTGGACGAAACAGATACTGGTGAGGGTCCACCTGGGGGGCCATGTACGTTTTAGTGGGCGTGGCTCGAAGTTGGGTGACCACGCCCATCTACGTCACTTTTGGTCCCTTATTCTCCCTCCTGCACAAAGGTCCCAAAACCTTTATTGCTGATTATTGATGTCTGGCATGCAAAGATTGGAAATCAGTTGTAATTTGTTTGGGACCTTTATGCAGGATGGAACTAGGATCCAATTTCCATGTGTCGGAAATGGCATCGCTTATGACTTCAGATGGCGCTAGCGTCAACCTACTTGGAGGTCCCAGGATTTTTTTCATTTTAAGTCACAGTCCACCAACTCTAGTTTCAAGAATAACTGATAAACATGGGACCTCCATGTAGGTTGAAATATGGAGCAGTCAAATTTGCTACCACTCAATACGGCACAGAAAAGTGGGCGTGGCCTGCTCAGCAGGGGAGGGGTTAATTACCAAGATCATGACTGATTTCCCGATTCCCAGCCCCAAACTCAATAATCATGAAGTATGAAGAGATTTGGAGATGGTGAGTTGGCCACTTTCGCCAGTATTGGGCTGATCTTAGAAAAAGGCACTGTTAAAAGCTGGCACTAAGAAATGACCAGCCACTAAGAGACAGAGATAGAGACAGAGGATTAACAAAAACAAAAAGATGGAGAAATACCACAATAAAAAATAACCCTCTGAATCGTCACCAAAGTCGGGTGCAAGAAAAGGGAGGAACTAAGGAGAAAAACTTACGTAAATTTCCTAAATATCCTCTCTAAAAATTAACGTGAGGACCTCGCAGTCCACCCTAGAGCCAATACCCTCTAGCTGTTACCGGCTCTCATGTACAGACCACAATCAAGCAGAGAGTGAGTGTCACGTCCACATATATATAGACTGAACGCAGGTACTGCAGCTCTGGTGAGGCTGACACCTGGAAAGGAATTAGATTGCGGCAAAAGTGGCAAAAACCAACTGGTAACACCAAAAACGAGTGACGATAGAAGCGCACTCTTACAGCACAAAGAAAATAAACGATTTCTCCAAAATCAAAACAAGTAGTGGTTAATTTTCTGTGCACCCAGTGACATGTTGGGGGACCTTTAAGTACCAGGAAAATTCTGGCAGAAAATCTGGTCCCTCTGCAAGGAGGCAAATCATCAATAGTTTTTCCAGCAAGATAATGATCCACACTTCAAACCAGACTTCACACACAGGAAAAACAGAGCTCATATCCTGCAATGGCAATATCAGTCTGATATTCAATGCCCCCTGAAGTGTGTGAACTGGAGAGGCCAGACCTTAAGTGCAAACCCAAGGATATTAATGATCTTGGTTAGTTCTGCACGGAGGAACAGACTCAAATTCATCCAGACTTTACATACATTACGCAAAATATTGCATCGTGCAAAGAAATACATTTATTTCTCCATTAACCCTTTAAGTCCCAAGAGTGCCATATGGCACTCACGCGTGACTGCACTGTTTCTTTTTCAAGCTCATCAGATTTGGGTGTAGTACCATAGCATTACCTCAGGACTTAAAGGGTTATATACGAGCATAGTATTTCTTTCTGTCTGAAATTATGAGATTATAAGCAATTTTTTTCTTCATTTTAATCAAGGATGCCTATACCTGAGGGTGTAAACCACAGTAATTTTTCTTCCTAACATTGGGAGCTTGAGTTGTTATTGTGTAAGTATTACCTGACAGAAAATGTAATGGAGAAAGGGAAACTTATTTCCTGTGTTGACACATCGAACAGAAAGCAATGTACCTTTTTTCCGAGTTGTCTTTGCTATTGACGTGTGCTGTTCAAGACCTTGGCGTTGCCATGGCGACAGAACACCAAGCCATTCGGTTCCTTTTCCAAAGCGCGTCTTTTTATATTTGAGTTTCGCAAGAAGAATGTCAAAAGGTCAGGATGTGTTCCACTTATATAACAACTACATGAAAGCATTCATTGAATATGCGTTTCAAGGTTATGCCATCAACTACATAATACAACTCTGACATGACGACAGAGAGACCCTGGCCGAAGCTGCTGAATATTCTGTACTTCAGCGCACCCTCCGCACTTCGCTATATCCCTCTTCGCCTGAAAAGGACCGAAAGCATTTAGCAATTTTGGTCCGTCTCTGTGCAGGAGTAGCCTATTTTCTGTTGACAGTATTCACAAACATCGCCACGGAGGAGAGACAAAGCTCGCCCGCAGAGATTATATGGTACACACCTTCAGATCGGTAAAGGAACACAGCTGCCATAACCCCGCCCGCACTCACCATAATTCTGATGGTGCTTGTCATTCTCACATTGATAGGGATTCAGTTTTGTCGCATACGAAGCCGATTTAAGGGTGGCGGAGCTCCAATGGTCATCAGGATGAAAGGTTACCAGGAGAAAATTAGGCCGTCTGCAGAGGATATTATCACACTGGTATTATTGTGAATGTTCGTGTAGCCCTGGTTTGTGTTATGTAGCGGTCTCCAGTTCAGGCCCACAGCCAATTATTAAATTCAAGTTGCAGTTAAAGAAAAGTGTAGACAATACACAACCTTTCCAGCGATGGATTATGAAGCAAAATTTTTAATTCCACTTGAGCACACTTCTCTAGTTTTTAACGATTATTTGAGCAGATTTTCATTCCCTCTAATTGGAAATGTAAGCCTATTAGTTCGATTTTTTAATGGTTTCTGGCTTGATTTTTTCCCCAGTACTGCCATTTTACCCTCCTGCAAAGCTTTGAGGCAGCATCACTGCGACGAGCACAAGTACAAATGAATGGTGAAGCCAGCCTGTAACACGTGACTGTTCCGATGGACCCCTGGAGATGTGCTCCACAGAAAACCCATTTAACTGGAATGGATCAATACTCACGTAAACCCCCATCTCTCAAGTATGATAAATGAGATCCAAAATACCTCCACGGTATATACCCAGAAAAAAAACCCACTCATGAGTTTTCAATCAAATTATTAATTAATACTCCAAACCGTAGCTACAGTCACCTGAAGGCCACCTTCTCGTGAACGGCCGAAGTTACCATGACAACCCTCCCACACTGCTAAGAATAATGACACTTCCAGAAAGACAGGTGATTCATATAGCCTACTTACATTTAAATAAATAAATAAATGCAACACTCGAGGGAGATAAATCGTGCCTTATTAAAATTCCAGTGGTCATTCAGTCACAGCCATCTTCATTCTTCAGAGAAAGGCCAACGTAACACATGAAACTTTTTCAAGCAACTTCGTCACATGTAATTGGGTTTTATCGGGAGTTGCACTGAATATCAGCAGTGCTTGCAATTAACTGAAAAGTTGCAAGAAACTCAGCTGCATCGAGTTGAAATTATTTGAACTTGATGCAACAAGGTTCATACAACAACCATTTGGAGGATATCTGTTGTAAGATGGCACATCACTCCGCAGTTCAGTTTTCAACACCGACATTAAAATGGAAAGACATGTACCAACATCAACCTTAAGCAGAGAAAATTTGTTTCATAAAATATTTTAAAGGTGAGTCAATTTGATATAAACTGTCCTCCATTTTAGGAGAAGATTTGCCAACAGTGTTTGTTACTGAATAATGTTATCAACAGTAATTAAAGGGGACCTATTATGCAGGTTTTTCCTAAGATTATATTTTGGATGTCCTAAGGGGAGGTTTATAAACTGGAGGTTCAAATAAATTAATAGATAGATAGATAAATAAATAAATAAATAAATAAAATTAAATTAAAAAATCAATAATTGCACAATTTCTATGCAATTTGATTCCTGTCATTCTTAACCCTCAGAAAAACAGACTGTTCTGAGTGGGCATCCCCTCCATGAAATGAGATCTACTCTGATTGGCCAGCGAACAGAGAACTGTGCCCATATAAACCGGCAATGTCAAAATCCCCCGCCACTGGTAAATCTCTAGATACAGATGACTAAATAAGTTGATCTGCGGTTAGCATTTGTCTAGTAGCAATCCTGGTTTTCATCCAACTTTCTCAAACTCAACAGTAATAAAACTGAGGTTCTCCTCATCGGCACCAGATCCACTCTCAGCAAAACTCCCAGTTTCACCATCCCCATCGACAACTCCTCTGTTTCCCCCTCCCCTCAGGTCAAGAGTCTAGGTGTCGTCCTTGACAGCACTTTGTCATTCCAAACTCACATTAATCACATAACCCGGTCAGCCTACTTTAACCTACGAAACATCAATCGCCTCCGTCCGTCCCTCACCCCCAACAGCACCGCAATCCTGGTCCATACTCTGGTTACATCACGCCTGGATTATTGCAACTCACTTCTCACTGGTCTCCCCCATAAATCCATCCACAAGCTTCAACTGGTCCAGAACGCTGCCGCCCGTATCATCACCAGAACACCTTCCATCAGCCACATCACACCTGTTCTCCATCAACTCCACTGGCTTCCAATAAAATACCGCATGGATTACAAAATTCTGCTCTATACTTTCAAGACCATCCACAACCTCACTCCCCCATACCTCTCAGAACTCCTCCACATCAACACTCCCTCCCGTGCTCTCAGGTCTGCCTCTTCCATCAGCCTCATTGCCCCCCAGCCCGTTTGTCCACCATGGGATCCAGAGCCTTCAGCCGCTCTGCCCCCTGCTTGTGGAACTCCCTCCCCCCCGACATTAGGAACATCGACTCATTGTCCATTTTCAAATCCCGCCTCAAAACCCATTATTTTAGACTGGCCAACTCACACTGATTGTTGTTCTCCTACTGAGTCCAGATTTTAAGCTTTTTAACTTTTTTGATATGTTGATGTGTATTTTATTGTCATTTTAATTGTTCTGTAAGGTGACCTTGAGTGTCCTGAAAGGCGCCTAGAAATAAAATGTATTATTATTATTATTATTATTAGAAAACATTCTGTCTATTTTGAATAACTGCGCTACTCCATTATAAATGGGCTGAATTCCATTACAAATAGTCACCCACTCTATCTGTGCCTTTCAACGTCTCCTTCATTGCCACTGGCTAAACTAGCAAGGGTTTCTAAATTCACAGTAAATTTAGGATCTTGCGAGAAACTATTGGACTTCAGTTTAAAGGGATAGTTCACCCAAAAATCGAAATTCACTCATCATCTACTCACCCCAAGGTTAATCGAAGGGTCTGTGAATTTCTTTCGTCCTCAAAACACTTTTGGAGTTAAAAGGAAAAACAGCATTGAAGACAAATCCAAATCAACTGAGGTCAATGGTGACCACGCTTTCAAGCGTAAAAAAACAACTTTTAAAAAACACAAAATGCCTCCATGCTGCTCGTGTGGCATAATCCAAGCGTCCATAAGCCCCGATATTCAAATTTGACTCTTAAAGATGTCTTTTCACCATGATTTTAGCCTAAATGTCCAATGTAGCCACTTAGCTGGGAGACCTGTTTATCTTCGCGGAAGAAGTTGACCTCGCTATGGTGACCGATGAGGGTAAATGCGCTGTTCAGTCAGTGAATACCAATGAGTGTATATAGAACTAAAGAGGCTGCCACTGCTTCTACTAGCGCAGTTGAAGAAACCAATATGGTGTCAAGTGCACAGCACTTCTCAATTTCCCTTACACTATAATGGAGAAATTCCTGCTATTTTCCGCCAAACTAAGGGGTCTTCCCTTAGGGGGTCTATCCACACTCATTGGTGAATGCTAACATTCAAAACTCCAGCGCATTTCTTCCAATGGACCTTTCCGACCTGTCAGTCAAGTGTAGAATGACTACCAATCAGAGTGCCTTATCTTTCTAAGGTCCTGCCTACCCCGACAGCACCGCCATATTGTCCCACATTCAATGCAGTCATGAGCTGTGTTTAATTGGAGAGGTGTTTGACTTTTGCGAAAATGGTGCTTGGATGCGCTTGGGGAATGTGTAATGCTGATGAAAGATACCCTGCCTGACAACAGGGAGCTCCTTTTCTTTTTCCCAGGCCAAAACAGCAGTTGGAAAAGTGTTTGCGATGGATTAAGGCGTGTTTGCTTGAAGGTAAGCAAGTAAAATTTTTTGCCATTTCGCCCTCATTTGTTAGTGAGCTACCAACAATTTATGCATATGTTTATCTGAGAAGTCAGAATTACAACAATGGCATCATTGAAGCATTTGTCAACATAGAATTATCCCCAGCGGACTTCTGCACGCAATACCAGATGTAGCTACATACCAGTAGCTACTCTGCTGAGAACATGATTCCTTAATGTTACCCAGCACAGGCATTTGCAACACTAGATAATATAAAACATTTCGCTAGATGGTGAAGGATTTTGTAATGGCATGATGTAATCTGCTCAGAAACGTGAACATGAAAAAAGCTGTCTAGATAGCTAGCCAGCAAACTAGCTACAATCGGAAACAGAATGTCAGTCGCTTAGCCGAAATGAGTAAAGTTAGCTTGTCATCGAAATAGGTTTGGAGAAAAAACACCGATATAACGAACATTAGATTAATAACTTGATTATGTCTAATGTAGCTAGTTTAAGGGTTTGCTGCATTGCATAATATGATTTATTACAAAGTGTAGCAGGCATACCGTCTGACTCATGGCCATACTGGATCCAGTATGCTGTGACGTTAGACAGCATACTGGATCCAGTGTTATTTTTAGCTCAATGATGGCAACAAACGTATGAAAACTACTTACCCTGCTTTGTAGTACAATTTCATTATTTTGCCCGGTTTGATCTCAATGTGTCATTTATGAGGTGTTTGGCTTTTATGCATCAATTGCCAGCACTTTGCTGTGACTCTTGTATCTCCATCTGTTCCGTTAAAAAATTTGATTTTATGGATATATCCTTGTGTAAAATAGTTAAAGCCTCTCAATACAACTTTGCCAGACAAATTTGATACATTCGGTAATATACAAACCGTAATATTTTTGGAATATGAGCAAGAGAGTGATGCTCAAACTTGTGCTGCGCTATTCTCAATGCGGAACTTAGCTGCGTTGCATGGGGCCGATAGCAACAGTAACTAAGGGGGGCGGAGCTGGTCAGAGCAAGTTGGAAAGGTCCATTAGAAATGTTTAGGGCCGTTGCAGTGTATTTGCCCTTGTTGGCCACCGTAGGTAGATTATGAATTTCTAACTTCCTCTGCCAAGATGAACAAGGCTTTAGCAAAGTGAGAGTGCTGAGGGGAAGACTGAATAATTGAATGAGGGCAGGTAGCCAGGATCTGGAATGCCAAAGGAGAGGGGCATTACAGCTGATTTTTTTTTCCACAGAAATCTTTGCTAATTTTGTGCAAGTTATGAAAAGAATAACTATTCTATTGTGACTAATACTTCAATAACGTATACATAACATTTTGTTGCTTATTTTATAGTGAAATAAAGTATGAAAATGTATCAAATGTGACTCTACACATATTTAACTGTAATAAGAGTGTTATCCCTTGAAAATCACAACAAAGAAAACCATCAATGACAACTTAAACAAATTTATTCTTCACTGGAAAAAAAAACTTCTACAAATAATCCACTGTTTAATCTTATAATAACACTCTAATGCACATTATGTAACTCTGTTTCCAAAACAAAAACTCAGCTTCCACTGACCAAAATCACAGCATTTATATAGACTAGCAACATTCTGGAAAGATCTACAGGATTCCTGGGTGATCCCGCCCCCTCCAGGCAAGAAGAAGCCAGAAACTTCTAGAAAGCGCTAGTCTTTTTCATCACAAAGAAGTGATATTGCATCAGATCATGTTTTGCTACAGACACACCACCAGAGGGTGCTGATGAACAAAATAAATAGCTGACCAGCAAGGCAGCAAAAACAGCATGTAACAAATCTCCATTTACAAATGATATACAATGCTGTACATAAAATACTCATACATAACAAGAGATCCACAGTGGTGCCAGCGATGTCTACCGACATTGCTGTATTTATGAGGCTCATTTTTTTAGCGCAAAAGGAGTGGTATCCTTTGAAAACTAGAAGACTTAAGGCATCCATTGGAACATCCATCTTGTCATGGTTAGTGAGGTGCGCGTGTTGTTTGGGCTTTTCTTTGCCACTCTCGGCCCGGGACAATATCGAATTCCTGGGCCATCAAATTCTTTACCCAGCTGGTTGATTGAGCTGGGGCGGCGCTTTCCCAGAATCTATATAAGCAGGAAGTCTGGCACGCCTCCTTCGCTAGAGTGTCTGTTTCTAGCTTTGCACTATAGCCGAAGATATCTGTAGTCAGGTTTTGTATGACTTTCTATCTTCTGATTGTTGGAGTTTCTTCTCCCTTGTCTCTCTCGCTTTGCTTCCGTGGTTCGGACTATTATACGTCCTTTGGAAGCGCGAGTACTTGCGTTTGGTCTATATTATTCTCTGTGTTTGTACTGTGTTCGAGGTACTCTCTTTCTCTCTGGTCGTTGCGCTTGGCCTCCGTATACTCCCGGCTATTACAGAACACTCTAGCCAAGATGGAGTCGTCAGCAATGGCTGCGTTAGAGAAAGTTGTGGCTAACCAACAAGCTGTTCTCTCTGGTTATGGCAAGGGTCTTTCTAGCCTGAACAATCAACAGGCAGAGTTGGCGGAGAGAGACCGCCTTCAGGCGAATGCCATGGAGAGACAGGAGAACGTTCTGTTAACTCTCACTGAGAATATTAGAGCCTTGTCCAAACAAATCACACAAAATGTTGCACAAGCACAGTCCGTACATCTTCCTCGAGAGCCAAAGCTTCACTTACCCCCAAGATACGGAGGCGAGGCAGGAGGATGTAAAGATTTCATTGACTAATGTGAGATATTTTTTAAAGCGCAGCCTTCACGGTTCGTGAATGAAGAGTCTCGGGTTTCATTTTTTTTTATCCCTGTTAACCGACACAGCACTCACTTGGGTCGGCCCACTTATTCGATCTAATTCACCGGTAGTGAATACTGTGGAGACTCTCGTTAGAGAAATGGTATCGCTGTTTGATCAGGATGTTTGTGGTCAGAACGCGGCTACGCGTTTAATGCATCTAAGGCAGGGCTCTGATAGTGTCGCCGCGTTTTCAATCACACTTCGCTCCTTGGCTACAGAGACAGGCTGGCCAGAAGCGCCTCTTATGACAGTGTTCATTCACTGTTTGGCTGAGGAGGTTAAGGACGCTCTGGCTACACTGGAGCCTCGTTTGTCTCTAGATTCGTTAGTTCGCACTGTGGTGCGAATTGATAATCGCATCCGCGAACGTAACAGGAAGAAATGTACTGCATTGACTCTTGCTGGCAACGGGGCTAATGCTCCTAGCAGCATGCATACAGCTCCCATTCCGCCCACTGAAAATTCCACTCCTGGTGAGCCTATGCAGGTTGATGGCTCATATGAGAGCCGGGCTCATAAGCCCGTTCGCAGACATATAATCTGCTATAATTGTAACAAACCGGGACATATCCGTCCGCGCTGCCCTGAGCTTCAGGGAAACGGGAAGTCCCTCTAGCGGGATGGGGGGCGTAAAGTACGTAAGTACGTAAAGTTCCCTTCCGTACTTTAATCCCTGTAGAATTGACTGTGGGGAGACAGAGAATATTATCAAAGCTTTTGTGGACTCTGGCGCCGCAGATTGTTTTATGGATGCAGAGTGGGCTAGGAGACATTCCATTCCAATCCACCCTCTTTTACATTCACGCTCTGTTAGATCTTTGGACGGTCGCCCGCTGGGAACTGGATTTATAACCGAAGTTTCTGAATCATTGACTATGTTCATCTCTTTTGGTGGCCATTCTGAGGAGGTCCGATTTTTTATTATCAGTTCTCCTGTTTTCCCTGTCGTTTTAGGACACTCTTGGCAATGGGAACATAGGCCTCATATCATTTGGGGGAGTCAGGATAACCCGATTGTCCAGTGGGGCACTGATTGTAGGTTCCACTGAAGGGAGAGTTTGGCGTGTCATCCCGGGCATCAACCTATGGGGGAGGCTGACGCCTGGAGTGATTCTGAGGAGTTTACCTCACACAACCCTCCTAATCTAGAGAAAGGGGTGGAGGAGGGGTTGGAGTGGGATCCTCAATTTGACTGGCGGCAGCCAGAGGAGGATTGCTATTCGGAGGATTTCTCTGACTCGGAATCTGGCATAGAGAGGGCAGGTTCCAAACAGGGTGAGAATTTGGGGGCTGCTCTGAACTTTTGTTTGGCTCCTACTGCAGGGTTAGGAGCAGGGTTCTTTTTTGTGGGCAAAAAAGATGGCAGCCTGAGACCCTGTATTGATTACAGGGGCTCGAATAATATCACTATCAAAAACTGATACCCACTTCCGTTGATGAACGTCTGCAGGAGGCGTCATTTTTTACTAAGCTAGACCTCCACAATGCTTATGACTTAGTTTGGATCTGTGAGGGGGACGAGTGGAAAACGGCATTTAATACGCATGATGGGCACTACGAATATTTGGTCATGCCGCTCGGATTGGTTAACGCCCCCCCTGTGTTCCAGGCACTCGTTAATGACGTCTTCCAAGAGATGTTGGAGAGAGTCGTCTTTGTCTGCCTTGACGATATTCTGATTTTCTTTTCAACTCTCTCGGAGCATAAACAACACCTCAGACGAGTGCTTGAGGCCCTCCTCAAAGCCAAGCTTTTTGTCAAGGCTGAGAAATGCGTTTTTCATGCCAAGACAGTTTCGTTTCTTGGCTTGTTTTGGAAGGGTTGGTCCGCATGGATCCTGACAAAGTGGCAGCGGTCAGGGATTGGCCTGCCCCTCAAAACGTTAAGGAGGTGCAACGGTTTTTGGGGTTTGCTAATTTTTAGAGGAGGTTTATCCGTAATTTTAGCACGGTAGCTGTCCCTATTATTGAGCTCACTAAGAAGAATACCTCCTCGTCGTTTGCTTGGTCTCCAGCAGCTGAGGCTGCTTTTCAGGAGTTAAAGAAACGATTTAGCTCAGAACCCATTCTCGTTTTGCCCGACCCCTCCCTCCCATTTGTTGTGGAGGTGGATGCGTCGGAAGTCAGGGTAGGTGCCATTTTGTCCCATCGCCCCCTTCGGGACAATAAGTTGCACCCATGCGCCTACTTCTCCCGGTCGTTGTCGGCAGCCGAACGGAATTACAGCATTGGTGACCGGGAGTTGTTAGCTGTCAAATTGGCGTTAGAAGAGTGGCGCCATTGGTTGGAGGGGGCTGAACATCCGTTTGTGGTTTGGATGGATCAAAAAAATCTCCAATACATCCAACAGACTAAACGACATAATTCTTGGCAGGCGCGGTGGTCGTTGTTTTTCAACTGCTTTAACTTTACGTTAACCTATCGCCCGGGGTCTAAAAACATCAAGCCGGAAGCTTTGTTGCGGATTCACGACTGCTCCGGTCGCGACCCCATTCCTGAGCCAGTTATCCCGGCAGCTCAGACTGTGGCTCCCATTCAGTGGGACATTGAGTCTGTTGTGCGGGAGGCGTTGAGAAATAATCCCGGTCCTGGTGGGGAGCCGCCTGGCAGTTTGTTTGTTCCTTTGGCAGTGCGGTCCCAAGTTCTCCAGTGGGGGCACTCTTCCCATCTGGCGGGTCACCCAGGAGTTCATCGGACCAAGCAGTTCTTGGCCCGACGTTTTTGGTGGCCCAGCATGATTGAGGACATCCGGGAGTTTGTAGCAGCGTGCTGTATTTGCGCTAGGAAAAAGACTTCCCAACTGCCCCCCTCTGGTCTGCTGCGGCTGTTGCCCATCCCTAAGCGCCTGTGGAGCCACATCGCTCTTGATTTTGTTACGGGGCTGCCTGTCTCTGAAGGCAACACGGTCATCCTGGTCGTGGTTGACCGTTTTTCTAAGGTCACCCACTTTATCATGCTGCCCAAGCTGCCTTCGGCGTGGGAGATAGCCCTTCTTGTTGTGGACCATGTTTTCCGGCTGCATGGCCTCCCTCAAGATGTGGTTTCTGACTGGGGCCCTCAATTTACGGCCAAATTCTGGCGTGCATTTTGCAACCAGTTGGGGTACACCATGAGCCTTTCCTCTGGTTTCCACCCGGAGACTAATGGGCAGACAGAGCAGACCAACCAGTCGTTGGAAAATACTCTTCGATGTTTGGCAGCTGATAACCCATCTTCGTGGAGTCGATTTTTAGCATGGGCCGAATATTCCCACAATTCACGGGGTAACTCCTCCACAGGCCTTTCCCCGTTTGAGGCTCAGTTGGGTTATCAGCCTCCACTGTTTCCTGAGACTGACAGGGATTCAGAGGTGCCTTCGGTTAGTCACTTTGTTCGGCGTTGTCAGTCAGTTTGGGCCAGGGTCCGTTCCTCCTTTTTGCGCTCTGGACGGAAACAAAAGACCGCCGCAGATAGAAGGCGCCGTTTGGCCCCATCTTATCGGGTTGGCCAAAGGGTCTGGCTTTCCACGCGGCACCTGCCCTTGAGAGTGGAGTCACGGAAATTGGCTCCCCGCTTTATTGGTCCTTTAAGATTGTGCGAAGGATCAATCCTGTCACAGTCCGGTTGAAGCTCCCTAGATCCTTATGGATCCACCCCACTTTTCATGTCTCCAGGCTCAAACCGGTTAGCACTTGCGTCCTGGCACTGGTCGACAAACCCCAGCCGCAGATGATTGAGGGGGGGCCGGTTTACACTGTGCGTCGCATTTTAGCCGAGAGGCGTGTGGGTCGTGGAGCTCAGTTTTTAGTCGACTGAGAAGATTATGGTCCTGAGGAGCGGTGCTGGGTCCCTTCTCGGGATATCCTATTCTCTGGATCCTACCCTTATCTCGGAATTCCGTGTGCGGGGCTCTCTGGGAACTTCTGGGGCTGTTCCTTGGGGGGGGGGGTCCTGTCATGGTTTGTGTGGTATGCGTGTCGTTTGGACTTTTCTTTGCGGCTCTCGTCCCGGGACAATATCGAATCCTTGAGCCATCGAATTCTTTACCCAGCTGGTTGATTGAGCTGGGGTGGCGCTTTCCCAGAATCTATATAAGCAGGAAGTCCGGCACGCCTCCTTCGCTAGAGTGTCTGTTTTTAGCTTCGCACGATAGCCGAAGATATCTGTAGTCAGGTTTTGTATGACTTTCTATCTTCTGATTGTTGGAGTTTCTTCTCCCTTTTCTTTCTCGCTTTGCTTCCGTGGTTCGGACTATTATACGTCCTTCGGAAGCGCAAGTACTTTCGTTTGGTCTATAATATTCTGTGTTTGTACTGTGTCCGAGCTACTCTTTCTCTCTGGTCCATGCTACCTCCGTATACTACCGGCCATTCATTACACGTCATACTAGCATGTAGGGAAGGGGGTCAAGTAATGCTCCAAAGTTGGGCTAAATTTTGACAAAAGGAAAAACTGTCATTGTCATTCTCAGAGGTCCTTTGACCTCTGACCTCAAGATAAGCTTTTTATGATAATTCCATGCAGTTTTGAGCAAAAAAAACATGCAGTTTTTGCATCCAGTATCAATTTGTTATTTGTGCCTATTGTATTTGAATATTTCTGCATGGAATTTCATAAATTGGGTTTAACTGGAAAACTGAGACACCTGTGGATTCAATGAGCCCAATTTTATTCATGTGTGATGCTGTTACTGTCGTCCCCCTAAGTTGCCATTTTGTTGCAGTGAGACCAGTTTTTGAAACCTCACTGTAAAAAAAAAAAAAAAAATCAAATATGATACCAAATGAATTTCAGAAATTCTAAGAATTAAAATTCTTTTTTTTTTTTTACCCTATGGTCCAAAAAGTCCACCGTATATAAGCAAGGTTTCCTTTCAATCAGCAGGCAATTAATGCTTAAATATGAGGTACGAGGTGTGTGGACTCATCACACAATCAATGACCTGGATTATTCACCTGCCCAGAAATGCACGAAAAACCTGCAGACACTTTCGCCATCCTGGACTGGACTTACCCATCCCTGTCACATGGCATCCTGATGAACATCATTTTACTGTGAAGATGCCACGACGGAGCCATACAATCAGAAAAAAATCTTGCCTGTTCCACCCAGTCTACGGTTCCATCCCATTTTTTTGTCCCCCATGGAATCATCGCAAAATGAATATCGAACACCTCCTCTACCTCCTCGTCTGAAAGGCCGAGGAGATAAAGACATGAGACGGAGGCTCCTGGCAGGGATCACAATATCTTTGCCTGAAATCCAAATCCAGCCCTTGTTTTCCTTTCTCCAAACTAGTCAATGGAACAGTAAGTGCTTCTTATGGGCCAAAAGGTCGTCACACCTGATTTCCAGAAAAGAAGAGGGTGGAACACAGGCAGTTCTCGATCCTCGGACCATGATTTGATGAGCCCTGTTGTATGGGGTGTGCTCATGAAAAGAAACAGCTGTCTTCTACAGACCTTTAGGAAGAAGGACTCAGCAGTTTGCAATTTTAAGCTGTCTCAGTGCGGGAGCATTTCCTGTTGACATGGCTACGGTTGCAGAGTCATTCCTCTCACAAACATCACCACAGAAGCTCGATCACTGAAATTATGGTGAGCTACACACCATCTGTATTTATCCAGTATGGGAATATAGCTACCGCAAACCCCCTACCATGATACTGATTCAACTTATTAGGCCCCATGAAATATATTATTTATCATCCTTCTAATTTGAAAAATGAGATGCGGGCAGGCAGAATTTAAAATTTTTTTTTTTAGTTAATATAGTTTTATATAGAATTTACTGATGCGCTCATGAAGTTTTTTTTTTTCCAGCCAGTACTCGAAAAATAAAGAAAGAAAATCGACTGAGAAAAAAAAGATGCAAACTAATACATGAGTAAAAATTATGGGGCCTTTTTCTCACATTGATACAGATTCAAATTTGCCACATATGTAAAAAGATAAGCTCTGATGGTTATCAGGTGGAAGGAGAACGCAGGACCCTCAGGATGGCTGCAAAGGGTGCTTATTGCACTTGTATTATTGAGGTGAAGCTGTTCAGGAATTAGTGTTATGTGCAGTGAACTCTTGTTCAATTCCATGGCCATCAGAGCTTTAGGGACCTTGATTTGTAACCAGACTTCTCCTAATGATCAGAGCACTATTGTGGCTCAGCTTCAAGTCCGCTCAAGTACATTTCTGGATCTACAACCGTGGTCAAAACAGCTTTACCGTCCAGCAGGTGTGCATGTCATACACTATCAGGCACAGCTGATTCTGCAAATTTGCAGGTCAATGAACTTACTTTGCTGGAGTTGGAGTGAAAACCTGAAGGATGGCATATCTCCAGGAACAGGGTTGGGCAGCCCTGCTCTAGCTGTTGAATGAGGTGTGCTTTGTTAGGGTTGGAGTGTAAACCTACAGGATGGTAAATCTCCAGGAACAGGGTTGGGCAGCCCTGCTCTAGCTGTTGAATGAGGTGTGCTTTGTTAGGGTTAGAGTGAAAACCTACAGGATGGTAGATCTCCAGGAACAGGGTTGGGCAGCCCTGCTCAAGCTGTTGAATGAGGTGAGCTTTGTTAGGGTTGGAGTGAAAACCTACAGGACGGTAGATCTCCAGGAACAGGGTTGGACAGCCCTGCTCTAGCTGTTGAATGAGGTGTGCTTTGTTAGGGTTGGAGTGAAAACCTACAGGATGGTAGATCTCCAGGAACAGGGTTGGCCAGCCCTGCTCTAGCTGTTGAATAAGGTGAGCTTTGTTAGGGTTGGAGTGAAAACCTACAGCAGGGCTGCCCAATCCTGTTCCTGGAGAGCTACCATCCTGAAGGTTATCACTCCAACCAAGGCAAACCACATCTGCTTTCCCAGTTACAGATCTTGACGAGCTGCTAATGAGCTGAATCAGGTGTGTTGAATTAGGGTTGGAGCAGAAACCTACAGGATGATCGATCTCCAGGAACAGGGTTGGGCAGCCCTGCTCTAGCTGTTGAGTGAGGTGAGCTTTGTTAGGGTTGGAGTGAAAATCTCCAGGATGGTAGATCTCCAGGAACAGGGCTCAGCAACCCAAATATACTCACAGCTGTTCTACCAGAGCATCTTTAAGAAAGGCTTCCCCCTAATGAATGCCACATGGCAGTAGTGCTGATGAATGATTTTGCCCCAAAAGCCCTGAGGCAATTTCACTCTGCAACAGAGCGAATAATGTTCAAGTGTTAAGTAAAATATGTGTTTTTTTTTTTAAATTCTGAAATTGTTCAGGATTTTTTTACCCAGGAAATTAAAATCATACAACTCCTTGGCGGTCAGACAGTCAATCCAAGAGCATTTTCAAATCACACCTGAAATTGATGCTAATGATTTATTGTTGCTCTGATAATTCATGTTCCATTGTTTTATTAGCATTGACCAGTTACGTGTAAAAATTTGATTTTTTATTAAAAATGCTGAAATTAGGCTAAGCCTCAGTGCTTACATGGACACTTAATTCAGGCAAGGCTGTTTCAAAGATCTATACTGATTACAAGCCATGCATTCATTATCATATTTTTCTGTTTGCTTCACTGAGGCAAAATATCTGGTTCAAATACATTTAGTTCACTCAAGAATAACCACTATCAGCTTTGGGTAAGACAGCAATAGATGCCAGCACATCCATCGTTCCAACCCGTGAGCGCATCTTGGCTAAGACATCGAACTGAGCTCTACGCATCTCCCATCTGCATGTTCTTGGAGATGCCCCAAGAAATATTCCACCTGACAGGAGGAAGGGAACTTTAATTTCAAACAGCTCGTTCCCAGAGCTTATCCTCGCAGACAGCCCGTCCTCGTGCCTGACCTTGAGATTCTTTGACATTTGCCATTAACGAGATTCCAATCCGTTAACTGTGCTTCCAAAAAAGTTGAGACATCTAAGGATGCAAGACTTGACCTTGAGCAGTAAAAACCCTGTGAGCGCCTACTGGAAGTTTTTTTTTTTTTTTTTTTTTTGAGCGAAACACAGGCTGACCCATGAATGGGGCAAGGATGATCTAATTCACTGAAGCCTGTTCCTCCAATTTCTCCCCAGTCTTCTCTCCCATTCCTTGCTCGTTTAACTTTCCTACCTCATGTTCACAAAAAAGATGAAAGGAAGGGCAAGCGTGAAAAATGACATCAGGAAATGGCATCCTCCTGGGCTCTCAAATGAGAAATTCCAAAATATCAAAAGGCTGTACCTCAAGCAATTGGCTGAGCTTTCACATCCCAATCATCTCAGAAAGTTCCATAATGATAACTTAACAGATGGGATGCAGAAATGAGAGTCCTCAGAAAACATGGGCTCCAGCAATTAGTCACCTCCTTGAGTGTCCATAGGACCCTTCGCCAACATGGACATTTTTTAAGTTAAATGGGCAATTAGTTTAGGAATTATGAGAATTTATTTGCAAAATCAACACCTATGTATTGATTTACAGCAAAATTTGGTAGGCTTCAGTGTAAGGGCGTGTAGATGGGGGGTCTCCAGTTTGGTTGATCGGACATTGACTTCAGGAGTTAACATTAGGTGATGGAGCATTACGCCTGCGAACGTCAAGTGTATTGACTACATTCTGGGTAAACAGTCCGTGAGCCGAGAAACGCATATATGCGGGTGACAGCTTTGGTCAACACCCGGGAACTGCATACGTATGAGAACGAGTGCGGTAATCGGTATTTGCGGTTCCCATCACGTGACCTAGTAGGTCAGGCCTGCATATATGCGTTTCTCATCAATAAGAGGTCACAGGACCTTGGTCAGAAGATGTAGTATGAGAACTTTAAAGCTAATAGGTTGCATCATGCTGGAGGAGCTCGTTTAGAGATTTTACAAGAAATTCAAAATGGCTGACAATCAACCCATGTGCTAATGGGCGTGGATTATACGGAAAGATCATATATATGGATCAACAGTTTCCAGCAACAAAAATATATACATATACATTTTTGAGACCTATTTCAGAAGTTATAGAGCAAAATTAAATTTGCTATTGCAGCAAAACCTTGCGGTCAACTGATCAAAAAATAGCAAAATTGCAAAAGGCACTAAACTGCAGCAAATGGTTGACCTGAGCGCCAAGTTTTAAGGGGAATTGAATGGTTTTCAAATGTTTACAGACAGACGGATGGACAGAGCAATACCCATATCCCCCCTGCATGAAATACCGAAGGTATAAGTGATCAGAGGTCAGAGCCTCAGTCTCACAACTAACAAACTTCCAATAATCCAAGATCTTTCCCATAATCAAACATCCCCAATTCTGCATAGACCTGTGGACAGTTGGTTTCATCCAACAAATAACACAAAGAAAAAGTACAAGACACATCTGCTGGTCAACATATAATGCCCTGGGGTTTATTTTCTTTTTTTATTAGAGTTATGCCACGTTTCCATCTTCCAGGCGGGGCTATAGAACCTCCAGGATTCCACCATGTCAGTGGACTGGGCACTCAGATTGTGGAGCGAACAGGACACCAGGCATCAGCCCTGTTCGGTACCGTCCTCTTCACAGAAGAGAGCTCAACATTTCCAAAGGAAGGCACCCGATATGCACGGCTCACACCTCGCAGCCTTCTGCAGAATTTCTAAAAAGGGGGGGGGGGGGGGGGGGAAATCTGGCCGTTGTCTTCATCGTTTTTTTTTCTTTTTTCTAGAAACTGGATGTTGATGATACATGTGCAGCTGGCACTGCAGTTTGTCCCATCTCCCTTATCCTTTTTTAAATCAAGTAACAAAACAGTGAAGTCTTTCACTGCCAGGAGAATACTACAATCACAGGAGGAAGAACAAAAATTCTGGACATCTCACAAAAATAGGGGGAAACTCCCATAATTAGGGACAGGGAACCAGAGATAAATCATAGAAAAGCAGCAATTAAACCAAATAGTGCTTGATTCAGAAGCCCCAGTGGCTTCTGGGAGGAGACTTCATCCCAGGTTTGTTACTAGTATTAGGACAGAGTCCACAAAGGGAGCCCTGGTAAAAATTACCCCACCCTTTAAACCCCCCACCCCACCCCCGGCAAAACGATGCCTAAATCCATGCCAAATGCACCCCCCCCTCCCCCCCATTCCCAAATTCTGTGTCATCATTACTTCCACATGATAGATTTAAATGCACCCGGGTCCAATGTGGGAACCTACCAATTTTCACGATATACAAATTTACCAAGGATTCCACAGCTACCTAACACAGTTAACTACAGCACGGGAACCAATGAAGGTACAGTGTACAAAAATAATAGAATAAAAAATAAAAAAAGGCAAAAAAAAAAAATCCTGTAAACACAGCACAATAAATAGATAAAACAGCAGGCTCCTCACCATGCACCGAATGATGACAGTTCAGCTATACAAAACCTCTCTCCCACTGCCTCTCCCCAGGTGCATTTTGTCTATTTTTTCCCCCCAAAGTGCAAAACATCACAATGAACAGTTTCTGTATTCAAGTAACGTATTTACAAAGGAGTCTGGGGTGAGAGGGGAGGGTCATTACAAATATGCAATACTGTACATATAATAATAGCCATATTTATAATTTACAGGTGTGTTTTTATTACCTCTTATTAACAGTAACATAGAAAAACAAAACAAAAAAGAAAGCATGAGAGATGAGCATTGCAATCGAGTCCCGACGAAGTTGCCATGGAAACAGAACGTGCCGCATTCCGCCGTCGCCTTGCATTCACGATGCTACGATGCATAGCAACCCCAGGCCCCCGCCCACAACCCCGTAAACCCCGCCCCCCAGGGCCCGCCCCTACGTGACCTCCATGGCCACTGTGGTCTCGGATATACTGTTCAGGGCAGGCTTCTCTTTATCGTGGGGTTCCCTGCGGGACGAGACACACAAGCAGGCACACGTCAGATAAACCTCTCAGGACAGAAAATATCATGCTCCCACACGCACAAATCTACCCATCTACACAACTGACGTCACCGTGCGCATGCATTAGTGGAGTTTACTCAAGCTCCAAAAGCAGGGAATTAAGAGGATCTTTCACGATCCTGAAAAAAGGGCTTAAGATCATTTCAGAATATTTGACAATGATTTAGCTAGCCTCCCTATTTATTCAACCATTAAGATATGAAACAAGTCAAGTGTACTGGTGTATAAGTACTGAAAACCTTTTGTTAAACTATGGAGGCACACAGTCTTCTCCAAGAAATATGTCTGACAGGTACTACTAATTTTTACCCATAATTCCAAACCACTTCAGCTTAGAGTGAGGTTGGAGGAAACCCAACATGTGCTGCTCAGAATTTTACTCACAAGCGCCTGAAAGGCCAACACAAGGCGCTTACGCAATGAACAATGCTTACCCAAACCGAATGCATCCCTCCCATATCCCCACGCAGCACAAAGCCAATCATGCGCTGCTCTCAAAAGGGTGGCGTCGTGGCACTGGAACTCTTAGGAAGTTTCTGGATGATGCTGATTTTTGTCCATAAACAGCCTTTCTGGACTAACTTTCATTCCCCATTAAAACCAAGTGGATGAGGAAGCTCAAAGTGAGCGATGCATGGTGCTCACCTTGGCCCCAGATCCATCGCGGATGAGGTGGCGACCTTGGGCATTTGGCGGTTGGCAGCGGCGGCGGCTGCAGCGGCCAGCTTTAAGGCAGATGGGGGGACGGCGCTGAGGGCACGGGGCATGTGGCGGGCGATGGACCCCACCACGGTGGCGCCCCCTGCAGGAGCAGACGGCACACTCAGCCGGATATTATTCCCCAGCAGGACCTGAGAGGCGGCGGAAGTTGAGTTGGTGTTGGCGTTTCCATGGCGAATTGGTGGGTGGGCAGGGCTGCTGCCATGGTTACTGTTGCTGTTATTGTTGGAGGGATGGAAGAAGGTGGGGCTCCCTGTGCCAGAAGACTGGGTCGAGGGGGTGAGGGTAGCAGGTGAGGAACCGGTGAGGTGTAAGCCCTTATATACTCCTGCAGAGGAGACACAAACACAAGCTTTAGGGAGGGGCATCTTTGGGCCTGGGGCAGGTAATGGAGAACAGTGCTCAACACAGTGAGGATGGGGGGGGCGGCGTCTTTAAGTCAGTTGAGGGTCACGAGGACTGTCGAGAGCAGGAGAAAGGAGAGGTTCTTTGGGACAATGAAGAGTGGAGGATGGGAGGGGTCTTTTGGACTGCGGAGAGCATGGAAAATTGAGGTTCCTTGGGGCAGTAGAGCGCAGGAGAAGTTGAAGGTCTTTAGGGCAATCAAAGCTGAAGATGGGTGCCTGTCTTCAGGACAGTAGACCGTGGAAGAAATGCGAGAGTCTTTTGGACTTGACAGAGGGGAAAAAATGGGTCTGGAAGACAGTTGAAAGGGGAGGGGAGGTGAAGGTCTTTCAAGATGTCAAAGGTCAGTGGGGAGTGGGAGAAAGGAGAGGGTCTTTAAGATGATGGACAGCGGGGCAAGGGTTTTTAGGAGTCGAGAGTTGGTTTGAGTCGATGGTCTTTAGAACAGCAGGGTAAGGGTTTTTAGGAGTCGAGAGTTGGGTAGAGTCGATAGTCTTCAGAACAGCAAGGTAAGGGTTTTTAGGTGTCGAGAGTTGGGTAGAGTCGATAGTCTTTAGAACAGCGGGGCAAGGGTTTTTAGGAGTCTAGAGTTGGTTTGAGTCGATAGTCTTTAGAACAGCAGGGTAAGGGTTTTTAGGAGTCGAGAGTTGGGAAGAGTCGATAGTCTTCAGAACAGCGGGGTAAGGGTTTTTAGGTGTCGAGAGTTGGGTAGAGTCGATAGTCTTTAGAACAGCGGGGCAAGGGTTTTTAGGAGTCGAGAGTTGGGTAGAGTCGATAGTCTTTAGAACAGCGGGGTACGGGTTTTTAGGTGTCGAGAGTTGGGTAGAGTCGATAGTATTTAGAACAGCGGGGCAAGGGTTTTTAGGAGTCGAGAGTTGGGGAAAGCCAATGGCCTTCAGAACAGTGGAAAATGGGGGAAAGGCAAGATGTTTTAAGACAGTTGAGATGAGGGAAAGCAATGATCATTAGGACAGTGGAACAGAGCGGGGAAGGGCAAGGGTCCTGAGGACAGTAAAGTGAGGGGAAAAGCGAAGATCACGAGCACAGTGAAGGGGTGGAGAAATGGAATGGTCTGGACAAAGGCAGAGGACTGGGGGAAAGGCGAGGTATTGTCGGACAGTCGAGAGGAGCACATCTGAAGGGTCCTAAGGACAAATGAGAGAGGGGGAAGGGGAGGGTCTAAGGGAAAACATCAAAAGCGGGGGGGGGTATGTCAAGGGTCTTTGGAACAGTCGAGAGTGGGGGAAATGCAACGGTCTTCAGGACAATGGAGAGGAGGGCAAGGGCGACTTCGGGATGACCCTTTCGGATGGGACTCTGTGAATCCGTGGGGTGTTGAGCAGACTTACCGGAAGCCTGCAGGATGCCGTTGACTCCGGACCCCAAGGCCGGCTCATCCTTCGACTTCAACATCACCAGCTCCTCAGCCGTGACCAGAGCGGAAACTGCAAACTGTGCGCTGGCGGAGTCCAGAGTCTGAGAGAGCAGTCCCTGCAGGAGGGGGGTTTGGAATTAGTACCAAAGCCAGTCTCATTACAATTATGTCTTCAGTTATGAATGCTAATGGTAACAAAGGTACCAAATGCACAAATGACCTGGCAGGGGCTGCGTACTTTAACAATGCGTAACCTCACAGTCCTTGAAAAATTTCACGTAAAACACCCTCTGGACCAAGGAGCAGAGACCTCTGTGGCTCAGAACATGCAGTAATGGGCAAGGATGGTGGCCTTGAGAACCACACAGGTAGCAAGTGACTCAGGACCACACCTAGAATATGGGGTCCAAATTCATGGCTGGAAAGCCCCTACCCGCCCCCGCCTTTTCCTGCAGAGGCCCAGAGCCTCCGAGCCACTGAGCTGCTCTGAAGCCGGGGAGGGCTGACCTGGGCTCCGGCGGTGGCTCCGGCCGCTCCACTGGCCTGCTCCTGCTGCTGCTTCTGCATGAGGACCAGCTGCTCCTGGTGCTGCCGATACTGCTCCGGCGTGAGCGCTGCAGAGGGACGGGCGGGGCCAAAACACACATCACAACAGGGTCCGCAGCTCGAAACGGGGAGGAGATGAGGACCCTCAGGAAAGCCAAATGAACACAGTAACATGCAGAGGCCAGCCTTTAACCTTTGGTACTCTTCCTCCAGGCAAAACAGCCACCCATAGAGACACTGTACTGCCCCAGAGATGCAAATGGAAAAAACCGGAGGCAGTAAATATGCCTTCTGCTCTTAAGACCAGCTACCTACATAAGAGCTACGTGGTTTTGATGGCGTACTGCGTTGGCATCCGCATAAACCATAACCTACCTCTTCAAATCTCACCAAGACTAACCGGGTTGAAAAATGTCTCCCCAACAACTCCCTACTCAGGAGGACAGCCTAAGGTCCCACGTGTGAGCCTGAGGGAGCCAGGACCACCAGAGGATGTTAAGGCAAGGATTTAAAAAAAAAAAAAAAAAACCCAAAAAAAAAAACAAAACACATAACTCAGGATGTCCGCACTTCATAAACACACTGCATAGCTAGAGAGCAGAGTTTACTGTTTAGCAGCTACTGACACCAAGACGCTGCTTATGTTACCATTTCACCCCTTAAAAGGATTATAAAATAAGAGTTTACAAAAAACCCTTTTACATGTAAAAAAAAATTTACATGCAGCATGGCAGACCAAGCGGACACGGTAGCGCAGTGGTCAAGTGTGCCTGACTCGGGATCAAAAGGTCCTGAGCTCAAGTCCTTGCCATGGATTGCGCGGGTGTGTTCTTAGGCAAAACACTTCACTCCCACAGTGCCTCACTTCCACCCAGGTGTATGACTGGACACCTGCTAACTGTCAGGCAAACATGACTAAGAGCTGGGGTGTGACCTGTGATGGACTAGCATCCCATCCAGGGGGGAGTAGCAATACTACTAGTCGCTTCACGCAGCTGAAACCAGGGTTAAGCACCGGCCTGATGAGCCACTGAACAGATTACAGACCTAAACTCACGGCACAACCACAACCTCCACACGCAACCAGCAACAACCTTCTAAACTGCAGAAAAATAAAAAGAAAGTAGAAACAAATCCATTAAGTGAATGCTTTCAGCCAGAAAAACACAGGAATGAGAATCAGACTGATCAAAATGACCAATCAAATGACAAGGTCAGATAAGGAATAAGAATGTTCAGTGCAGCAGTGAAATGCATATTTTACACACACAAAAAAAAAAAAACCCCAACGGAGGCTCAAATCAATAAAAATGCAGCAAGGCCAGATTTCATGCTCTGAGGCCTTTTCCAATTAAATTCTTCTATCACCTCCTGCCACTGCAAATCTGGTTCTTTCATGAGACTTTTCTGAGGTTCTGCCAGGAGAAAAAAAAAAAAAAAAAATCTTTGAAGAGCAAATGGCAGCCGCTCTGAAAAGCTCCCCAAAACTCACCAGCGACGCGTGGGGGGGTGGGACGGGTTTGAGAAGAGAGTCCGCCGGACTGGGTCCCAGGTTGCGTGGAGGACGAACGGGTGAATCCCCGAAGGCGTTTCCCGACGGCATTCCGACAGTCCGAATTGTGCAGTGGTAGTGTCCGTGGTCGGAAGTGTCTCCAGCGACACGCTTTAATGTTCGACAGTATCTGGCTGAGGTCTGGGGATGTGGCTGTTCTGTCTGAGGAGGTCCGATGTGTTTCTGAGGTACTGGCCGGCTGGTCTGCCGGAGAGCGTGGTGGGGAAGCGAGCGAGTCCGGATCCAGCCGATGAAATAAGTGGTCCAGGTCGGAGTGCGCTCTGTCCAACAAAACCCTGCGGGAGGACAGTGGATGAGTACACAATACAACGCTCATCTGGAGTCACGAGCCACACTCCTCACCGAATGTTGAGCAGGTTACGACTGGGCTTTGCTGCGAGTCTGGAATTGGCCAATGCATCGTGTGAGTACGCAGGACACAGAGGTTAGTTCATCTAGAGCTGAGGTAACTAGCAGAGCTAGCCTCTACAACCAATGACTTTCTGGCAGGATTATTCCCAACCTCGTCTTTCAAGATCCAAGGTGCAATCTCACACAACCAGAGGGAGCTTGATCCAGACACTCCATTTCCCTTAACACTACCGCTAGACTCAACAACTGACGTTAGCAGCTTTGAGGGTTTGCATGTTGACTTGAAAATTTTCTGCAGTTTCTCTTTAGGATTAACAACTTTGGCCAACAAGTCTCTAGAATGCAGCTTTGCGCAGCCTGACACTAGACTTGGCAACATTCTGCAAATTGTTCTGGATATCAACAAGTGTGAACTTTAGGCTGAACTTCAGATATTCAATAACTGGGTAAAGCATTTTGGATCAAAAGTAAGCCCAAGCACTTTGCCCAGCTACTTATATGGTTTTCCCACCCAAACAGTTCTGGTTCTAGAGCGGGTTCTGTTTAAAATTCTATGGACTTTGGTTTTGTCTCTGGAACTACCCCGCTTTCCCACCAGTTTTGAGTGGAATGAATGCATCATTAATGAAGTGCATTGTACAAACAGAAGTATAAGGCGAGCAAGATGATGGATTGCATCAGTTACCTGAGAGCTTCTGCTCCGTCATTACAAATATTTGTTTTATCCAAAGAACAAACATGGACTATCCTTCTCCATCCGGCCTACAACAGACCACTCGAAATGTTCACAAACAACGCCTCGCATGCCCAGAGGTGGCAGATATGCCTTCAAGAATCGACTGAAGTGTGAAGTGTTTTAATTTTTACGATGGTCTCCAGCAGTCCTTCCTGACAGCAAACAAATGAAAGGTCGTTCTTAGAACGACGACTTGCCGTACGATCTCGGCAAGTAACAAGTTAGCTAAATGAATTCAATGCAGTCAAGTTATTTTTGCACTTTGTCATCAAGAAAAAGTCATGTAAGAAGGCAAACTTATGCTTAACGATCGGACGAGATGAATACAGCCTCTATCCTTTCCGTCTTTTCGGCAGGCGTTTGACCCAACTACGTCCCCAAAATATTATGACCCCGTCAGTTCCTCAGTGAGCTCAGTCAGCACACACTCACCGGCCCCCCCTGCCCAGGCGTCGGCGTGCGAGCCCCGCACAGCGCTGGGGGGCAGTCAGGGAGGTGAGGCAGTATCTGTAGCGTGCCTCTCCCAGACCACCGTCCGCAGGACTGCTCCACGGCCAACTGCCGCTTTGGTCCAACCGAGACTGAGAGAAGGGAGAGGGAGGGAGAGAGAGAGAGAGAACACAAGTGTGAGAGAACTGGCTGAGAACTAATAAAACCCATCAGCGGAGGGCAGTACAACTTATCACTTTCAACACATAATAAACCAATAAAGCCAGAGGAAAAGCATCTTTAACCCTTCTGCACTCGCATACGGACATTTCTGTATTATGGCAATTGACTCCTCAGCTCAAATATGAGATTTTCAGTGTTTTTCTATAGCCTTGGGGTCCCAAGTCTTATCCAGAAAGGGCCAGGGTGGGTGCAGCTTTCATTCCAACTCAGCAGTTACACACCTGATACTACTACTCAAGCTCTTCAGCAAAGACTCAAATTCAAACTCCTCATCCATCTCTGACTATTTGCTCTTGATATGCAAAATCTGCAACGTTTTGCTGTAAATAAATGCATCCAACTTTGTGCTAAAATGTATGAGCAACATTTAATTTCACCATTCCATACCATGACATGCTATGGTTAAGTCAGAATCTAATAAAAACTTGGAGAATTTCTGAATTGGACACGAGTGATATTCATTAACTTGCGCAGAGCAGTCATGTTTGGTTTAGTTAAAGCTGGGTGCCAAAGGGTAGAATCATTTTACTGTTTTATAAACAAAACAGCCTTTCAGATCTCTTCACCGCGTACGCAGAGCAGCAGAAGGAAGAAATGTCCCGATCGTCAGGAGGGCACTCACAGCGTAATACTGACAGCCCGCCTTCCGTCGGAAAGCGAAAATGCCGTCAGGGTCATTCTCTTCGTCCACGTCAGAGGATCCCGACAGCATCTGCACCAGAGGAGAGGACGGTGTGGTCACAGGGGGCATCATCTAATCAATCTCCTCAGAGGCAAATGCCCTAACAGAAACCTGCCCCCTGTGCAGAGGATACCCAATAATAAAGGGACGCCTCTACAGAGCCCATAACCCCACAGCAAAAGCGCCGCGGTCCGTACCTGAGTGTCATCATCGGAGCTGGGGAAATCGTACTGGTTCAGGTCCTTGGCGTTGAAAACGGACGGTCCCGACGCCAGGGGGGCGGAGCCTGACAGGGGCAGCGCTTTGGGCTTCTTCTCGTACTTCCTCTTCGTCCGCACGACTTCCGTTTTCTCCGGCTGAACAGACGCGCAGAACACGGTAATCGGTCGATGGATTTGCCAAGCCATTTACCCCACAATCATGCAACTAAACACCAGTGTCACTTCACAACTCAGACAGAGCAATAATCCATGACATGCTGCGAAATCTACAGGAAATGTAACTACACGATGTGGGGCAAACAGACACCCTGCCACCTGCACAGACTAACGGTCATTCTGGGTGGCCAGAAAATATTGCTGGGTACTGCAATTTTTAACCATTAGAGCGCTGAAATAATTAAATTTATATTTAAAAAAAAATTTCAAGAACCTATCATGTGGCAACTTGTTTAAAAGAGCTCCCCTGCCCTCCCAAAGAGAAGGCACATGACTCTCAAATGACCGACACCTTAGCCCCCAGTGACGAGCAGCAGTTCAAAAAAACCATTGGGCGGGCAGGAGTGGTGAGGACGCCATCTGAAGGTGATAGATGCACCCAGTCAAACTGGCTCCACCCACAGGCCCCATCAGGCTGTACCTTCGGTTTGTAGTCCTTGTGCTCCATGTGGTCCTGGTGTCGGTACTGGCTGCTGGACAGGGGAATGACGGGAAGGGGGTAGAGCGGTTTTGCCAACGCCCTCTGGGCCAGAACCTCTGCCATGACCTCCCCGCCGAAGTCCTCCATGCCGTGCCTGGAGTCGTGCGACAGGAAACGGTGATTTAACTGACACGAGTGCAGGTGGAAGGGTGACATTTCAATTACACCGAACACAGACCATTAAAACACATCCCTCTGCTGTTACGTTACACTGCATCAGTTCAGTCCATACTTCAACACAAGTAATTATAATTAACAGAGGCTAACCCCGCTGGCCAGTCTGAGGACAACGGCCTCGCTCAAGAGCCCAGCAGCTACACTGATCTCAAATCAGCTGGATCACAAACCAGCCAAACACCCTCAGCCCACAGGCCGCGCAAGCAATACGGATTCCAAAAGGAGGATTTAGGATGCATTTTTTGACTACGTGAATAATTTGTCATCTTTTGCTCAATCTCCACATGTCCACCATCTATCAATAATTAGCCCTTTCATTAGGTGGGACTGACTGAAAACACTGCAGCCCATGGCACAGCTCACCAGCCTTACACCCAGGGTTTTCCACAATTGAAAATTTAAACATGTAAACTGATGAAAAGTTGACATCACAAGCGCAAAGTCCTTGTGGCCGGGGTCCAGGTCCCGCTTAAGGGCCCTGGAAGCTCTAAGGTTTCTAGATGCTCTCTGGTGCAATCTAGACCTATTTTTAAACATAATACATTGGATTAAGAATCAAGATTTGAGGAAATAATTTTGCAAATTCATGTATTTTTCCTCATTAAAATGTGATGCAATGAATTGCTTTCTTTCTGAGTGATCAAATTTTATGTAAATGTGTGATTCACACCTTGACAATAAGAAATAGATTCTTCACTAAATGATCAGAGACAGACTTAGAGTAGATTTCTCAGTAGTCCCTTCTTCCAAGTAGAATTTTTGAAACATGAAAAACCAAAATCAATTGCTGATTGCAGGTGCTCAGCCCTTCCCGAAATCTGCTCCCATGTTCTTGGCCTAAATAACAATCAAGAAATTTAGCCAGTAGCCTATAATGATTAAGACGTGATGGTGAAAAGCTGACAAACCTAACAGGGCTACGGTGTTAGATTGAAAGAATGCCAATTTGATTAATTAGAAAAAATCTTCCTCTGAATTACATCTCATTGTAGCATTTTAGGACATTATTCAAGATTAATTTCAAACAGATTTGTTATAAGATCGCCCTGGATTTTAAGCGTCTAAAAAATACACAAGGTGGAAAACATTCTGAAAAGCGGATGAAACGTGAATGTGAGATATAAATTATCACAGTCGCATGAAATGCCGTGGCAATGGCAATCGTGTTCATGCTGTGCTGTTCTGTGCCCATTTAAATTTCAAAACGCAGCAATCAAACATGCTGTCTTAATAAACAGCTCTATTCATTCAACTTCAAGAGTAAACGCATCCACCATTTGATTGCTAATCAAGCAAGTAAACTGGAACAGGTTACTTTTCTTAGAGTAGCCTAATTGGTTAATAGGAGACGATTCTGTAGTCCTTTATTTGGCTCCGTGCAGCATGTTGCCGAAAAATACTGATATCGGTCAAGTTTTTTTTTCCCGGAAGAATTTCAGATGCCCTTTGATGTTTGGCACTTTCGTTCAACCTGCGTCGGGCTTAATAAAGGAAAAGGAAAAGCTCAGATGTGCGCCCCATGGCAGCAGGTGGTGGTACTACGCCTTAAAAAAGAATTGATTCAGAATCGTCCCAGCCCTATTCACTAGCATGTATTAAGTTAGCGGGTGTGGACACATAGGTCAGCCGGTGGGTTCACTAGCGTGCGTTAGGTTAGCGGATGTGGACATATAGGTTAGGCGGTGGGTTCACTAGCATGCGTTAGGTTAGCGGATGTGTAGTTAAGCAAGTGTTAAGGTAGTGGATGTGTACATTAGCACATTTTTTCACTCAGCGGGTCTCACCTCTTTTCGATGATCTCTAAGGTCAGGTGTAGCAGCTCTCTCTTGCTCTTCTCCCGGCGCTTGATCATCTCCAGGATGGTGACGGCCCGGCTCAGGTCTCGCCGAAGCTTCAGCATCTTCTCGTATGACGCCTCATCATTCTTACGGTTCTGCCGACAAGAAGCGGCCCAGTTCAGATTGCAGCAACCCAATCTCACAAAATTAGAAGCACAGCCATGCCATTTATTTTGCAAGTCACCCATTCACAAAATAAATCAAAGCAGGTGAACGCAAGATGCAGATGCAAAATATCAAACCCCGTGCACCACAGTTAGCATTTCAAGGTGCACTGAACCCTTTGCTGCATGAATATTATCCTCAGCCTACGAGGGGTGGTGGGTGGGTTTGGTCAATTTAGTAACCACTATGCAATAGTCTTAGAGGATTATGGAGAGAACAGGCTATACTGTTAGACGGGGCATGAACGCATGAGGCAACCCTTTTAACAGACGCCCAATAAGCTGAATTTTTTAATGCTTATAAACCTGAGTAATAAGATGTTTATAAGCAGGCAAACCGCAGTAATAAGGCGTTTGCGAGCATGCACGAGCGGGTACCTTGCGCGTCTGCATCTTCTCGGTCCGGCGGCGGAAGGCGACGTACGGGTCATTGGTGCTGGAGCCGTCGCGCTTCTCCTGCTTGACGGTGGGGATGAGGGAGGGGCTCTTGCAGCTTTTCCGCTTGCGGGTCCAGTACTCAAACACCTCCCTTATCAGCTCATCATCCTCCTTCAGAAGCAGCTTTGCTTCCGGCAGCGAGACCATCTGAGCAGGAGGAGGAACAGGGTCGATGCAACAGGAGAGACCGCACTCGCCTACACCGCTCACGATTGGGTGAGCTAAACCCACATACAAACACCAACCCTCAGAAAAAGACTTGACCCCAGCAAAATGGCTGCCAGTGCCCCAACTACCATCGAAATAAAACAAAGAAATGCTGAAGTCCTAACAATGTGTCAGGCCCTCTCTGAAAAACAACGGAGAATAACAATCAATGCTTTCAGAGATGTAGCATTTGAGAGCGTGCACAGTGCCCGTGACACAGGACGGGGGGGCGTCTGTGACCAGGTGGGCGGGGTCTCAGGGGCTTTACCTGCTGGCCGCTGCCCTTCTCCAGTCGGTCGATCATTTCCTCGAACTGCAGGGGGGAGATCTCCATCTTCTTCCTCAGCTTGGTGATGAAGGTCTCGTCCTCCGAGTCCAGGTCGTAGTCGGGCTGCTCGGTGTCCAGGCTAAAAGCTGTGGAGGGAACGGGACGCCCAAATTTTTAACACTCCGTTCTCTCACTGGGCCGCAGGACAGCCCACAGCCCTGCAAGAGACACCCATGCACTTGCAGCAGTGCAATCGACTTGAGATCATGCTCACAGGAATGATCAGACATCCATCACAGCTCCCAGCGTTTCAGACACACTTCTGCTTTTAAACTGGAGTTACTGGTTCTGACAGTGACAGTGTAAACAGGAATACAGTCCAAACACAATATAGATCTCAACTCCAGCTCTAGGACTCTTCGTCCCCAGACCTTTTCACCCTGTGGACTTTTCATCCCCATGAACTTTGCACTCAGTATCAGCCGATACTCAAAGCCCAGTTTTTGGGATTGAGACGGGAAAAGTTTGATCAGTTCATCCAAACTACACCAAAACTAAATCAGTCATTGACAGATGACATTAACACACGATAAACAAACTACATTTAGGGCTTAATTGCCATTTGCAAAGTATTCTGTGGTCAAGGCAATCTAATGTAGCTTGTCAACTCAGCATTTTCTTTGCATTTGCTTCCTTTAGGTGAAATTATACACGTGTAGAGAGAAAAGTAATGGGTAACTTCAATTCAGCCCAAATTTGGATTACATTTGTAATCTCTTGCGTTTATGGGGGATGGAGCAGGGGCAATTGATTTTAAGTGAAAGCTGTTTTATGAAGCGCAACTTTCTTTGATTACAGCCAACTTGCCTACTTCTGCTTTAGGGTGGTGAGTTTTACAACGATTCAAATGCAGCCAATTGTTCAAACTTGTTGAAAAATTCTAGGTTTGAACTCATCAGTCTGGCATTGCCAGACCAAGTCAAAAATGCAAATTAGTCTAGAACCTCTCAGTTCATTTTTTCTCCCAGTTTAAATATGCTGAACTTTTCAGGACTCAGTACAACAGAATAACTTATGCATTTTGAAAATATATCAATGAATGCTCACCACTCAGAACATGCTGTGATGCAACGTTACCAGCAAAGCTGACGGTTCGCTAGCTCGTTTAGCGCGATTTGGTCACAAGTCACCATTCTTCGCAAGCTAGGTAGTTGTAACTGGCGTGAAAACAAATGTTAGCATGTGCTCAACTGGTTAAGGCAAAGTTAGCTCTCAAGCTGCCGGTGTTCCAATGCCTAGCTCACACTGCACACAATGCCAATCACTTTGTCAGACCTGTATTGCAAGAAAATAATTGGCAGAAGGGGGCCAAACATGCACAAATTGATTGAAACTTTAATTATTGGACTGAATATTTGTTCAAACTAATAATCATTTGAATGGGATTTTGTGAAAAAGCGACAGCCTTCCTTGCTGCTTGGACTGTGTTGCTGCAGTCCTTAGGTCAAAATGTAAACAAATCCAGCATTCAGCCATGAGTGAAATGTCTGTTGGCTTCTACGTACTTATAGTTTTTGACCTGTTTAGGGGTATATGCACTCACACCATAATTAAGATAGTAGGTAGGGTATCCAAGTACGAGAGGGGAGGCAATGCGGGTCAGCACTCCCAACTTCTTGCTATCAGGCTGTGTGGATCAGTACTGGTAATGGATGACAGTTAAACTAAATAACTGTCCACCCCTGGTATCCCTGCCGTTTGCCTTGGTACGGATGACTTAATGGATTGGATAACTTGAGGTTGTGAATTTTGCTCTGTACTACTCATTGTAGCACTACCCTAAAAATGGCGTCTTGGTGACATCACAGGTAATATGCACACTAACACGCAGACACGCGTGCGACTGTTAAAGACCGATTAACCTCCCTGTCCAACAGACAGTGGAACTGGAATACAGGACTGTATTCTAAATATCCATCACGCAGTGGTCTTATTACAAATTTCAGCAATTTTTTAAACAGCATTTTTACATGAAGACCATCTTCACACAAACCACTGACACTTCACGGAACACACACAATAAGTGCAAAGCCAACTGAAATTCACTGAAAAAAGACCCCGTGGCAGATGGACCCTGTCTGGTTCACGCAGGGTAACACGCTTCCACATCCTAATACTGCTCTTCGCTTTGAGCGGATGCCAGACTCACTGCACCCCATGTTTGTGTGGGAACAGACTGTCCTCCTCAGTCACATACACACTTCAGCAGAACAGCTCATTCCTCCCTGAGACCAACTCAATTCAGGAGCACCAATCTAAACACTGAAATTACACCCACAATCAATGGGAATATTGATCATCTGCATTCCACAGAGGATCCATCTACAGTTTTCACAATGCTGAGACAAGTTCATTTGGTAAAAATAGACTTCTCAAAGTACTACTTACATTTTCTGAAAAGAAACTGCAATTGCCTGATAGATTCACAAGTTTCTAGACACAAACCCGTACTGGCAGCTGTTAAGATTCTGCAGCTGTGGACTCTGTGCTGTTTTAAAGCCCTTTTCCCACCAGAGTGCACAGCATGAACACTCCTCTCTACAGGACCCAGAGGAAACTCTTGCATGAGGGAACAGGGCTTCACGGAGCCAACAGGCTCCTGTTTCATGAATGAGACTCCGGAGGAGAAAGGAGGTGCTCCTTCCCTGTGTCATCTGGGCTGATGTGAGTTTATCACAGCCGCAGACATCTGGCTCAGCTCAGCACACCAAACCCTCTCAGCCTGAGAGAGAAAATACTTCACACACACTCCCGCAGAAACACTCTCGCTCATACACCCCCCCCCACACAAACAAACACACACCCTCTTTCAAACAAAACCCCCTCCACATACATGCACGCACACACAGCAAAACGAACAGCTGAGACCAAAGATGCAGATCCATTCAATAAAGATGTGTGAAACCACAGTGTGTTTTCACTTGGGGGAAAGAAAGAAAGAAAGAAAAAAAAAGTCCCTCCCTTCCTCCAACAAAGAAAAAAAAATCATATTCCCACACACCCCCAAAAAGCTAAAGGCACCAGTTTTTAAGCAGATCAATGCATGTAGAAAATCTGGTTTAGAAGTATTGAGGGGTTGCTGAGTTATGGTCTGGAAACACTGAAACTGACAGGAACCAAGACAAAAATGGTAAGAGGCGTAAAGACAACAATCCAGATGGGCAAATAACTAACTCTGAATGTGTTACAAGGACTCTCAAAGCAATCAAGCACCTGCCATACGTCCTACAGAGCGATCTGATCAAATACAGTCAGTCCAAACAGCGTCCGGCCATACAAATGCAACGGATGACCACCACTTTAACACAAAAATGGCTCTAAAAATCTCTGATCAAGTTGCCGACTGCACTGAGCCTTTCCACAAACAGCAAAGAGGACCTGCTACTTCTAGTTTCTTTCCGCAGACACTGAAAATAAACACATTAAAAATACATGAAAGATCACACTTCCACTCTCAACACTTCACAGCTCTTGCAGCCGACGGCGTTCCCGGCTCAGTAAATACAGGCAGGGATTGCTCAGGCAGGGAGAAGCACACAGAGCCTCTGATTTATGACACCAACTCTGGAGTTTCACACTGAAGAGACGCTGGGACTGTTTCAGCATTACACAGCAAGCGTCCCCGTGAGTTCCCCAGAGGGCACAAGAGGTGGCTTGCACCACCTTCCCTGGGAACACACACATGCAGCCTCTCTCCGAGGAGATCCGGCTCATTACAGCGTACACATTTAGCACACTCATCCACTGCAATGCTCAAACAAACCCAACGGGAGGGTTTCCAGGTACCATAACAAAACTAGAGGCTCCGGAGAGCCTGAATCTATTCACCTGCTCACTTTCAGGACTATTGTCATCGATGCCATCGTCAAATACGACAGGAATCATCATGTTCGATGTTTTACGGCCAATAAGTCACTCGGCAAACCTCAGCCGATTCGTTCCTCATTAAACCTCGGATGTGTGACTGTGGAAGCCATTAGCTGGAACTTTTTTTTCTGGATAAACATGGCGGCATTTAGTGGCAGCAGCGCTGGGTTTGATGTCAAATTGGTGAAAACATTGTGTTGCCTCTTGTGTCAAGACATGAAGAAGCGTCGCCACACAGATTTTGCGAAGGTCAGTTTTGCCTCCATTTTTAGGTGGCAATGTAGTGCGCGGATTCAGACAACTGCGTGAAAAGGTCTTCCGGTAAATAAATGTCAGGCGGAGCAGCATATCAACTTTCTGTCACAAATCCGGGCTTGATGAGTCGCGCAATCTGCCGAGAAGTTCCGGGTGGCCAATAACTGCTACAAAGAGCCACTGTACAATTTCAGTCTAATGGAGACTTTTGTAGAGTTTTATTTGCTGATCATTTTAGCAATTGAAAGTTTCTCTCATAGTTTTCATTATATAGGCCAGAAAAACGCAAAATCAACATATTTGACAGTTCAAGGTCAATAACTCCTACAGCGAGGCACTGTCTGATTTCGATCCTACGGAGACTCTTGCACAGTGTGATCTGCTGATCATTTTGAGGAAATGGTTTGGTTTTTTCTCTCGCTGCTTTAGTTCCTGAGATACAGCTGAAAATAGGTGGTTTTACCCCCATGTTCGATTTTAAGTAACAGCGGCCATGTTATTCAGACAGCGGGCACAATCCACACAATGTTTAAAGTAGACCAAGGATGCTTGAGGCTAATTTTAGTGTGGATCTGTTCGGTAGTTTCGGAGGGGAAGATTTTTGAAAATGCAACGACAGACGGCAAGCGATGACAATAGCTGAGGAGGACCTTTGGTCCAGGTGAGCTAACAAAAGAAAGCCAGAGCTATGCATATGGATAATGAGCACATTGCCTGAATGACGGAGCCCAGTCAGTAGATTTGCACCTGAACTACAGGAGGTTTCCTGTTGGCACAAACTTACTTTCAAGTGAAGACGCTCTTACAGTGGGAACTGAGTACAGTCCTCACCAAAACACTGCAGGCCAGATCACCCCAGCGGCAGGACAGGCTGTGACCCATTCACTAAAGGATACAAACATTTACCCAGACGAGAGGACTAAACACTCCACAGGGAGCATAGTTTACTCCAACACTGGATAACTGTTTAAAGGAGAGACAGGGGGCCTCTAAACTGCATATCAGCCACACAGCACCCCAAATAATTCCGTCCAATCAGTGCACATCTCCAGAGGGAAGTTAACTATTAAACACAAGGGTAAGACTGCTAATAACAGTCCAGCATCACCCAAACTGGTGCACAAAGTTTACCGCAGTGAGCCAAAAACATTACATGGGGAAACACATTTAAATGCCAGAGGGGCGCCCCAAAATACACTCACATCCCCTCCCACCGTCTCCCACACAATACCCCCCACTGTCGCAGCTCTGACCCCCGTCCGCTCAGAGGATTAGACCCAATTCATCACTGTGGCTCCCTCACAGCAGGGCGCGACCCCGACACGCTCTAAACCAGCAGCAGGGGGCCCCAGATCAGCAGTGCCATTTAAACCGTGTGTCGGGGGAGCTGCAAGTGACGGGAGTGCGACAGGCCGACAGAGGGTCACATGATTCCCAACCAATTAATTCCCTCTGCAGCAAAAACACCCACCCAATCACATGGAGCACTGGGCTCTGGAGCAAGTCACATGATATCACATACCACTGACGAGCCCAATTGTTTACTAGACTTTCAAATTCAACAAGTAGACATGGTCAACAACATCCCCCGTCAAAATGTCTTTAAAGATACTATGAACAGAGGCTCCCAAAAATGCCACAAGGGCAATAACTGTGGGAGAAATAATCATGTGCTTCTTATTTTCGAACTCCATCAGGGTCTTTATGGTCTTAAGCTACACACCAAATTTGGTTGTCCTATCTCAAATAGTTTCTGAGAAAAGCTGTCCCCTTGATCTCGGACGGACGGACGGACGCACGCTCAAACCTATATCCCCCTCACACTTCGTGGCGGGGGATAAAAATGGGATTTTGCAGCTTCAGGATTAAAATTCATTTTAACTCAAGATTTAAAGACTAAAATTTACACGACTCAAGTGCGCTTCTTCACAGAGAACAGGAAATGGAGAGAGAGAGAAAAAAAAACGAGACCGTCCGCTCGGCCGTGACAGCATGGGTGCAGCCCCCGACAGCCCGCTACTCCAGCCTCTACTGCGTCCACAAGGAAATCTCTGTTTCAGCACAAATTTGCAGGATTGCACTTTGGCATTATTTGGCCAATACTGTCACCATGGCAACCAAAGTCTATAGCTGTCATAACGGAAGTATAACACATGACCATACCAAATATGAAAGTAATCCGTCAAAAATTACAGCCCCTATAGCGTCCACAAGTGTCTACGGACACGGACGTGGAGGCAGAGACGACAAGCATGAATTCGTAGTAGCCGCTGGACTTCGACCGGGGGTGACAACAATCCTCACAAACACAGCCTGCCATAATGACCATTTCTAACTCAGTTATAAAAATGCAGAGCGGAGTGTGCAAACGCACATGCATGTATCACAAATCTCTGCTCACTCATTACTGGCAGAGCCTTCGAATGGCTTAATGTTTCACCAGCAAACAGAATTTCAAAGATCTTCCACAGGCAGTCAAACTCAACAGTTATCTGGAGTGATGTGTGTGATGCAGTGACGTACCCCACCCCAGATCAAATCTACACAATTGAAACAGTTTCAGAGTTCAAACGGTAGTGTTTCGGACCAACAGTCAAGGAATGACGGACTGAACGTAAAACAATGTCCTCTACTTTAACGGGGGACATAATCACACTTCACTTTTAAGTTTAATTAGTTCAGCACTCTGAGGGAACAGACCGTTCCAGCACCTCCACAGTACTTTTACAGCCTCACCGTACTTTAAATTACACATTACCAGTGAGTGATCTGCAAACGCCACATGAAAAACCAAATCAGCCCATATTTCATGACGATACGCGCTCACGTTTCACAACACCTACTAACTTACCTAACAATTCTCACATGACTGCATGTGAAGTGCAGGAAAGGACTACAGCAGTTAGTCTGTAAATATTTGAACAGCAGCCATTTTAAATGGCCGCAATTATCCTCACTTTGTTCATTTGGTTTGGCTCAAATTAAAGCACAGACACGAACATCAGACGGCGCCCTAAACACGCATACAGAGTGAACTGTGCATGACTGCAGCCCTTAACTGCGATGCTGTCCACAATTATACAAACACTGCCGTACGCTGGCAAGAGAAATGGACACGTGTACGTGAGTGAGTGTTCATGAGTGTTCCTGATAACCGAAATGTGAAATTACTCCCATATCATGCCAAAACCCTTTGGAAAGCACGATGAGTCTACGAGCATTTCCACAACAGGTTCACATCAATATGAAGCCAACGGTGCAGGAGAGTACACGCAGACAGATGTCTCCGCTACAAGGGTAACATGAGCCTTTAAAGCAGCACACAGACACTTGCAGGGTAGCACCCCCCTGTGGGCAGTACTCACGCTGTATGTGAATGAGCTGCTTGGGCATTCTGAACTCCCCGGGGTACAGAGACTCGTAGTAGGCGATGTTGCTCTCGGCCTCGGGGACGGGTATGACCATGTTGTCTCGTTTCTCCCCGTAAACCTGCTGCGCTGAGATTGCCCTCTGGAGATGGTGCTCCTGCAGGGAGGGGAGCGGAACATGCCGGGTTAGAGCGTGGATTGTGTGTGTGCGCATGCACAAACACCAAACTGCACACACCTGAACACGCACGTCAATATATGCGCGCATCCACGCAAAACCCCATAAACCCCCGCGCGCACACACCAATACACGAATGCACAGCAAACTTCACATACCCTCCAGCACACATCCCAATGCTTGCATGCATAACTGCACACATCAAAACAGGCGCACAAAACAGCGCACACACAAATGCATGCATGCACTCATACCTGCACATACACAAACGCACAACTACAAACAATTATACGTTCACGCAAAACAGCAAACATCAATGTATGCACACAAAGTACCCTCAATATCTGCTTGCAATCATAACTGCACATACCAACATGCATTCAAAACGGCTCACATCAATATTTGCAGGCACACATCACCGTAAACGCTGTTATATGCCAACTAACACGTGCATAAATATACACAAACATGCACGCATGGCTGGCTACGCCTGCATGCATACGCACCAACATATCATGCACTCTCAGGTGACTAAACATGTGCATGCATAAATGCCTGCACAAACCTGCACACAAAACTGATGCACTAACGCACAGATGCATGCCCACACTTGTTAATGCATAAAACTAACATCCTCAGATAAGTGTACACAAGCCCAAACATGGGTCGAATGCACATGCTCAACCTAGCACATACGCAAAAGGCACACACTTACAAATACCCATACAATCTAGCATTAAAACACAGCATGAAAAATAAAATCAAAATGACACATTCACGCTCACACAAACTCACAGAAATTCAGAAACCAACTTCCAGCCACAGAATTCAAAACCGATCGCTAAATGAAATATATTCCTGTTCACACGATTTGCACTGCAGATATCCAACTCCACACGCTCAGGCCAACACTGCACTTCCCCAAGCAGGTGTGCTCAGTGTCTTCTAGCAGCAGTGCACTCAACATCGACCGTCACGTCAGCAGTAGAGGTGAAACTGCACACATTGAAGCCAGAGATTGTTGGAACTAAACGTGGCCATGTCTCCTGCCAGGTCACAGAAATCGCCTGGGTCGGCGTATCACACTAATACACATTGAAGCCAAAGATGAATGAAATCGGTCAAATTGGTTCTTGAGATATCGCGTTCACAACAAACGGGACGTGACAGACGGACGGAGGGAGCTGAATACTATTGTCCCCCGCTACGCTCCCTACTGCGGCGGCGGGGGACATTAATCAGGACTGCAGTGAATACAAGGACACTGCTTTTACTTAGAGGGGAGGCGCCCCAGGGCCAATAAAAACACCGCTAGAATAAAAAGCTAACGCCGAGATTGTAGCATCGCAAAACAAACGCATGTTTCATGGCACTTGCCCGTTTCCCCTGGAAACCAAACAGCTGATGGAACAAAGCCACGCCCACAGGCACAGAATCCAGCCATTCTCCATGGCAACCAGGTTCCCATTCCATCCCTGCACGAATGAAGTTTTCACTTCTTACTAAACATGAAATGAAACTGTAATTCCAGGTATTCAGGGCGAGTGAAAGCACCATGCAGTTCTCTCTCTGCAGGTAATGAACCCACATCAAACTGCTGCCCAGTCTCCCCACAGCGGGGTCCAATCAAACCATCAAACTCCATTCAGCCCACTTCTTCAAGCATAGCACTATGGAAGAGGTTTCATCTTTCAGTTACACTAATTAAAAAAACACAATACCTCTCAGCCCCGACAAACTGAATCAAAGGTGAAGGTGTTTGAGCCAGAGTGAAAGGTCATTGTGCTACAAAACCTCAACGAGGCACGCCTGCCCATCACGGCAAGTCCACACGTGCAAAATCAGGTTCCTGACGTGAGTGTAACGGTACAGACGAAATTTTCCTGTCCGTCTGCAAAGGAGACGACACACTACCCCACTGCTCCTCAGTCAGGGCTGAGAGGTAAGAAGGGAATAAACCTCAAATGCATCGCATAATGTGGGGGAGCAAATACAATCATGAAGTCCTTTAAAATTCTAGCAAGAAGGTACCAAAGATCGCCCAACGGGCAAAACGCACTTCATCCTCAGATTTCAGTCTCTAGTCTATTAGGGTGGGGGGAGGGGGGCACACGACAACAAAACATCTAAGATCCAGCAGATAAAATGACCACCCATGTGATCCCACACTAAGTGCAACTAAATGCCAAGCACCTGTGCACCAAGCCTACCCTTCACCTTGACAGAAACAGGTAGTGATGTCATGCGTTGCCTCAGTTTCATGGTGTGTGTAACCCAAAATGCTTGTGGGTCATTTCCAATTCCTGACGTACATCGATAGACTGATAGATGACAGACCCAGACTCCAGCCACCTTACAGGTAACCCGAGTAAAATGATTGGAAACTCTGAAAAAATGGCCCATTTCCACCTGAGACCCAGTACTCAGCGATGATAAATCCAGAAGATTCCCACAGGGAGCATCTCCTGCTTTAAATGCTTTTCTGACAGACTGCATTAAACCCGCAGCCTAACGTCACAGGGCCTTCAGTCCTCCTCTAATACACAGGCTATAATGGCATTATTTCACTCAGTACGAAGGAGAAACACTCCACCTGAAACACTCGGGCTGTGAGCGGCCCGGGCAGTCCCTCTCTGAAGGGCCACACCGGCTGCCGGGTTTAGGCCAGAGACTCAATGACGAGGAAGAGCTGAGTTCATGTTTCCAGCTGGACTGAGTCACTCTGATGCAGAAGCCCATCAGGGCCGGAGGCTGGATTTCCAGCATTCCAGGAATGAGCCGCTACCAAACCTGGACATCTCCTGGTGTCTGTCTGGAGACTTTAACCTGCCTGGGAAAGACTCCAGATGCTTGGAGTAATTCTGGACTCTAAAAATGCTTTTTAAAAATGCGTTATGACAGAAAAATATAGCGTCATGAGAGGCTGATGAAAGTTTGCGAGCTGAAAATAAATTGAATGTGTAGCAGCTGCCACAAGGCAGATTTCCAAAGCGTTTATCATAATCCTCGGCAAGCGGAGGGTTTGTCAGCAGCTGCAGGACACCCGCGAGAGCCGAATGCAAGACATGCGAGAGCAGGGGCCGGGCTGACCTCCAGAGATGGGTTAACCTGTGATGTAACACTCACACCTAAGAGCGGGAGTGTTCGACTCACAGAGGCAGACCAGCAAGCCAACTTCACACGCAACACCAAATATCATGTAACCTGAGATGGCCAGCAGGCTGACTTTTAGAGCCAACACCAATGACCACATGAAGAGCTAGTCAGCAAGCCTACTTCTACATCCAACACCGATTATCCCACAGAATGAGTTAGCCAGCCAGCTAACTTTCAGAACCAGCACCCATCAGGGCAGCCCAAGTCTGGCCCTTCAATCCACATCCAGCTGTAGTTCTTCCTCCTTCCAGGCGATTAAGGGCGCACTCATACTGGGCAATCGTACCGTGCCCAAGCACGTTTGCCCCCTAAGGTCCGGATTCTATGGCCAGTGCGCGTGCCAGTGTACCGTGCTTGAGTACGGTACACTTCCCTGGCCCAGTACGGATGGCAGAGGTGTGCTTGGGCACGGTACACTTGCTCATGCATGCGCACAAGCACAGTTTGTCAGAGGCAACCGTGCTTGAGCACACTTGGGTTCGAGGTAATGTGAGTGCGGGCCAGACTGGAATTGGCATTCCCTGACATTTTACGAAGGTTTACCCTGTACACGAAGCTTGACGACCTGCTTCAGGGCCTCCGCCTATTCTATCACCAGTCTGCACTTCAGAGGTCCATGCTACGAAGAACTTATGAAGCGTTACGATTGACCCCTCTCATGCCAACGCATGTTGGTGGGACAAGGTGGCTGCCGCATTTAAAGAGCATTCACCCACCTGTAGACAGGTTATCCCGGCCGCATTTCATCAGCATATGCTGGAGGTGACAATTCCTTTGCCAATTAGTTTTATTAAATATTTTTGCGACGTATTAAATCAAATTGCTCTATATAATTATGTTCATTTGGAACTGATGTTGTGCTTACTCAACTTAATCTAATATCAACCAGCAGTGCTTGATTATCAATTAATCTTTCTTATTACAGGTGTATTAATGAAAAAAGTATTTTCATAAAAAAGTCTGCAATCGAGAGACTTCATGCTCTTCATGCACGTCCTGCTTGATATTGTGACACCTTTGGTCACATTGTCCCTGAGTCTGCAACAGTAGGCAATATCAATCGTAGAGGTGAACGATAAACTTAAAGCCACAAGAGCCCATCTGCAGACGCTGAAGACACAGTAAGCCATGTTCACTGTATGCAATACTTTCCTCTTAGATTAATGTATTTTTAATTTTGGGTGAAACATAGATTTGAGATATTGCATGTAACGAGTCTAATGTGGGTCAGGCCTTAACCCTTCCTTAAACATTGGCAGATCTGAACCACATGAGAGGAGGATCGAGGGGAAGAGCAGCCATCATGGTATAGATCTTAAAGGAGCTGATGGACACGTCTGAAGGAAATGTTGTATGCAGGGTATGTCTTAGTTTTTATTTGAATTTTGGATTCACGAAAGTAAATGCAGACCGTATGCAAATAGCTGAATAAATAATTTATTAAAACTGGAAGATTAAGGAATTTTTCAAGAGGGGACTTCAGTTATGGGTTCAACAGTATGTGAATATCATATTTTTAGTATACCTCAGGGTGGGATTTCCATATGGTTCTTGATGTCTTCCTTGTTCTTGTATTAATTCAGAGAAAGGACACCCCATGCTCTAGCCTGGGCCCAGGTCAATTTGATGACAAAGATTGCAGAAATGTGCTGTCCCTGATCGACCTGCTACTAACACCACCAGCTACATCGGTGGAACGTGAGCGGGTATTTTCAAGTATGAAGCTGGCAAAAACAGACTGATGCAACAGACTCACTGAAGAAACGCTCAATGATCTCCTGAGGGTTCAGCTAGCTCCAGATGAAAAAGATTTTGACCCCAAACAGGCAGGTTGGTGTAAACAAATTCTAACACATCAATGTGATTTAAGTGCTTAAAATCTGTATACCACTGTTCTTGTTCTGCTTCATGAGCGACGATGTATTTAAAAGAACATGCAGTTTTTAGCAACTGCGCAAAAATAAACCTATTCTGAGAGATTAAAACTTGAAATGTAATGTTCTCACCTTGAATTTATATAACAAATCAACCGATTTGTGTCTGTCATCTATTGTGAAATACTGAAAGTGTGAAATACACTCCTTGATGGTTAGGCTTGTTTTTTTTAAGTATTATGTATCTAACTTTTTAACACTTGGTAACATGGTTTAAGTATGAAATCCTCCCTTCTTGTCTTTAAGTCGCGTATTGGATGAAGAGTGGAATGAGAGCCAGGCGCCCGTGGCCCACTAAAGACATACATTCACAGTGATGGCACAGACGGCAAGGATGACAGCTGTGATGAGCTAGTTCTCTGTTCAGAAGACAGCCTGCTAGCTGCCACAGCACTTGACTTTTAAAAATCCTGTCTTATGTATATGATACACAAGACCTCTTAGTTGCTATATTCTGAGAAATAAATGTTTTGTTCATAAAAAGGTGTCTTTTTGGGTTTTGCATTTGAAAAAATCAGGGCTAACAAAAACTCAGCCGAGCTGACAGATTTTGGGGTTCGCCAGACCGGCTGGCTGACAGCTGAAAAAGTTGAGGTCGAACCCTGGCCAGGTATCTGCTGGTTGCTGTGCTTCACTGAAGCAACATCACACTTTCACAAGGTGTATAAAAAAAAAAAAAAAAAAAAAAAAAAAAATGTCCTTTGAAAAATTGCCCTAAAATTAATATTCTATAATGTTTTGACAATCCTTTTACATAGGCTGATAGACAGCGGTTCAGTGCTTTTTTGTGCAATTGCACATACTCAACATGTCACGCATGAGTGAGCACAGGCTAATTACGTAAATTTTGTGCGAAAAAGTGCTGGGATGAAAACAGGATCTGAGACCATGAGAAGCGACTTTAGGTGTGCCCTTAAGTGTCCTAAAAACTTTCAGGAAATTGCTTTAACCCTTTGCTCTCCAGGTGGCTAACGGTCCAGTTATGTCATGTTATGTAATCCATGAATGGATGTCCCCAGAATGGTGCAACACCAGGTGTTTGCACTTTCTTGATCTCAGCACATCCCTTGACACATTTCAGTTCAGCTGAAATGTCCGCACCTGTCCTCAGTTGTTACATCATTAGTTACATAATGGATTCCCAGCAATGGGATAAATTTGTGGGCCCTGTGTGCCCAGTTTCCTCACTTCTGCACTGGAAGCGAACTCCCAAGGATGGTCAGGCCGCAGTACAGCCCTGAACAGCCATCTTTCATGGTAACAGAATACCATCGTACCAGCAGTGTTGGGGAAGTCCTCCGCAGGTTCCGTCAGGAGTACCCTAGTGTGCGATGCCCACATGTGCGATTGTGGACATGTTGAGGACTGAAAGTGTGAAAGGGTTAATTCACAAGTAACGGCGATTTATGATAAACAAAGGGCACACCTAACGTCGCTTCCTATGGCATCAGATCCCGTTTTCATCCCAGCACTTTTTTCACACAAAACAGATGTATCGCAATTTACGTAATTAGCCTGTGCTCACTCATGCGTGACATGTTGAGTATGTGCAATTGCACAAAAAAGCACTGAACCGCTGTCTATCAACCTCTGTAAAAGGATTTTCAAAGAATTATAGAATATTAATTTTTGGGCAATTTTTCAAAGTGGGACATTTTCTTTGATACACCCTGTATTGAGAGAAGTATTCAAACCAAGGACACCATGTTCTTATGGCCACAGCATTACATCAAATGGAAAATATCTAGATTTTGATCATCATTTTATTCACATTTCCCTGTGATTCAGCAGGACATGTTTGGGATTGTTGGAAACCTTAGGATCTCCTCCAGAATTCAAAGCAGGCCTGCAGTTGCACAGGTTTGAATACAGAAGCTGCAGTTGACAGACCCACATGCAGGTCCGTTGGTTTTATGGGGTTAAAGAAACCATTAGAACTCAAACCACAGCAGCAGCAGGAAAGGAAGTTCAGCAGACTGTGGTACAGGCCACAAACGTTGCTCAGTCCTGCTGATAATCACACTGTAATGTTACCATCCATCCATTCAAGGTACGCAGTCATACATTACTGCATTACAAAATAGGCATGGGCAACGCTCTGCATAAACTCTAATGGAATGCGTAACAGCTGAACTGGGGCGGTAAACAAGCCTCAGAAAACTTATAAAAAAATGATGTAAATACCATTTTCATACAAAAAGAACACCATGGTTTGATTAAAAGCAACCTTTTCAATAGGATACCCGCATTTCATACATGAACTCTGCGTATTACGGCCAATAACGCGATTTGAACAGAGCTATTATTCGCCCGTTGGATGAATGCGTGACCTCAATTTGCACCGTGTTTACAAACTTTCAAGTGCACGGCGTGGCAAAAATACCCATTTTGGAGGTAGATTTCAAACAGCCCGCGCTGATGTGATATCCCAGCTACGGCCCTTATTGCCTTACAGCCATCTAATTTGAGAAATTACGAGTCTATTCGTCCAAACTAGACCTCCAGGGGATGTGAAATAAGTTCGACAGAAGTTGTTGAAGTTAAATCAGCGAGTTCGCCGTGACTTCTTCTCAACAATGGCAAGAAAGGTGAGTGTATTTTTTACTATAACCTACATAGTTAGTTGACAGAATATCCTGTGACTCTATTTGTGAAGTTTCAGTAAAATATACCAAGGAATAAACCAGTGCCAGTATGTTCAAAACCTACCAGTGTTCTGACAAATTTTGCTACCTATCAAAATATGCCACCTCGCGAACACGGTCACAAGATTCATTCACTTATACCCTTCAATTCGAGACTGCGAGGATGGAAATCTGAATAATCAATTAGGAAAAATTCTCGGCTCTCGGTAATTCTGTATATCGTTTAAACATTTTGTTAATCGGATTATGAAAGAAGACTGAAAATAAGCGCCGCTTTTTGTTTGGGTGTAACAGCGTATTTACAGGAGAATACATTGTATATTGATTAAGCATTGAACTCTGCATTAGTCAAACTGTTTTAATATTTGTTGATGACATTGCTTCGGCTTCCTGGAAGCAAGTACACGCAAATCTGCTGTCTAGTGAGCATTTCAGGTTCGATGTACTGAGTAATAACGCCATGAAACTTAAACTGGCCCGTCATTCTGCGAATAGTCTTACTAAACTAGTTAATCGTCTGATTGCTAATCAAGCAAAGGGGAGGTTTCTGCCTCACCAAACTAACCTCCGACTGCACGTCACTGTGTTTTACTATGAATTATTCGCAGTAAAAAGCTAGCCGCTAAAAATTATAGTTTAAAACGGAAGAAGAAGAATTCACAATATTAACGGCGGCGGCAAGCAGTAACAGCAGCGCGAGTGGCGAGGAGCAACACATAGCAAAAAATCGGTCTTCAAAAGTGTGGGAGTTTTTCACTCTTAACCCTTCTAATGATGTGGCACTTTGCAGACTTTGCAAAAATCAGCTGGCGTACCACACGAGTACGACAGCAATGAACGAACATTTGAAGCGAAATCACCCGGGAGCTCTGAGTCAGGATGGCAGCAAAACACCGTAGTGTTTATTTTCCCACCCTGGAATGTGCGATTATCAAGCGTTGACACAATGTGTTTTTGTAGAAAGGTTACGTTAGACTGTTGATTTGTTGTCTATAAATGCATCGCTACTAACGTTCAGGGCTCTCAAGTAGTGAATGCAGGCTAGAGTGAGATTTTCTCTAGGGGGTGCATGATACTCCCGTTTTCAAAGGTGCATAGTTACATTACTTAAGTAGGCTAGTTTTTTTTTTTTTTTTTTTTTTGAGGATTTTGCTACTTAAGATTTTTTTTTAAACCGGGACGTTTACTTTTACTGTACTACATTTAAAAGATAAAAAGTATACTTTCACTTTGTTACTTTGACACTGGCTACCTAGTTACTCGTTTCAAATTAAAATATGAATTTAATTAATCATTTACGGATTATCTGGATTTGGCGTGTTCGAGAAGAACAACGGTGCTCGGCAGGGTATCTTAGTGCAGATGTGTCCACGGAGCTGCAAATGTATGCATGCAGTTACAATATTCTATCACTAGATGGCACACCCGGATCAGTTTTTGAATATTAACAAGCAAGCCGAACAAGGTTTAGCATATGGATGAGTTCACTCCAGTCCCTGTTTTTCAGGAGTTGCCTGAATAAAACTCCTCAGCTAAGCCTGATGTGCAAACTGCTCAATATACTTACCCATAGTATCTATGCAGTAGTTTAAAAAAAAATTATCTCTTGCTATAGAAATAATCGTTGTCCTCTGCAGCAGGCGTTTCAGCTACAGTGAGCCAATGGTATCCCAATCAGCAGTTAAGAAAAATCAGTTTTCTGAGGCAAAAATTAGACATGTTATTGATACTATGTAATTATACTATTAATTATAGTGGTTTTTAAATTGCCAGTAAACTCAAAGAAGAAGTATATTAAGGACAGACTGCCTGTTTTTTGAATACTGTATCTTTCATTCACCTGAAAATTGATTAAAGAGCACAAGGAGAGAACAAAGAGTGGTTGCTTTGCTTCTTTCTATGCGTACTATGAAAAATGCTTTGTACTTGTGCTTTTAATAATTTTTTCTCAAAATACTTTTGGTACTGAAGTACATTTAATGTGAGATTGTATTATTTTCAGATTCAGATTGTATTATTTTGCACTACTCATCTGTCTGCATTTTATTTAATTTTGGATATACTTTTCTTGAGGAGCAATGACTTGCAGGGCAGTGTTTAAGTGTTTAAATATAGAAATGTTTATGTGTCCTGAGCTTGGCTGTTCAATGCATTATTTTACATAGGCTACTACTGTCAGTTCTAAAAGAAGAAAAAAACATGTTGCCTACTTTTTTCAGTTACTCTGCTAATTTGTAAAACACTTATTTTTGTATTCCTCCTGTGTGACTTCTTATTATTATTTATTTTGTTAGATGCTACATCTGGCATCAGAATGCATTATTTTGCACATTTTATTTCATCACACAGAATTTTATTTTGGAGAGATTCAAGTGCCATGCTAAAGAATTGAAATGTTAACAAGAGATGGTTTGATATTCTTATTGTGTGAATCATTACATTGATCAAGTAATGTGAAAGAATTGTAAACAGAAAAATTAATCGTTAGATAAAAAAATATATATTAATCGTTAGATTAGTCGATCAATCGAAAAAAATAATCGACAGATTAATCGTTTGAAAAATAATCGTTTGGGACAGCTCTAATTGATGACTTTAGCATCAATTATTTCTGTTAGGGTACCCTAATGGATAATTTGGCCAGGTTTATTTCTGAGTAGACTGCATTTTCGAAAATGCCCTCAGGCTTCACCCCCCAATTTTCACAATGGGTTTTGTTGATAAATGCCGAAATCAGCCATTTTTGGGACCCTGTGGCTCTGAGACCCTTTCCTGTAAAGGCGTTGGACTTGTGGCAAACTCTTCGTCTGTGTCTTCTGTACTTACCTGCAAAAAATCATTAGAAAATAATAAAAACTTTTTTCTCAGCAACTCAAGAAATGTTGTCATTTTATTCATTTGTATTGCCCATGCCTATACAAAAACAATTCTGAAAGGCCTTCCCCATTCACATCCTATGCATGGAAATTAAATTCAATGGCATCAGCAGATAAACCTGCCACAATAGAAATGACAGAAATGATTTTTGCCTCTTGCACAAAAAAAGACAAATTTTATAGCTACAGAAAAACTAGAAACTTCTAAATGTTAATTTGTACATTTCAATCCCCCCAGTCCAAGCCGAATGCTAATAAAAACTCACAATCACCAGCATTCAGTCAAGAATTATACCGAAGCTCATATTTATGTTCTTCCGGGGTTCTCTGGCCAACCGTATGAGAGCCTGGGCAGGTGAATATGCCGACTTGCGCCACAGAATCACTGTTGGAGGAGCACCTGTACAGTGGGCGTAACTGGTGTTGGATAAATGAAGTGAATTAAGTTGCCCAGACAGCGCAGCAAAGTCGAGCCTTGTCCGCAATCAGACAAACGGTGCAGGTAAACAGGGATTAACACACCATTTCAAATGGGCAAACTCTGAAACAGACATTAAGCCTTAGCATATGCAAATCATGCAAGACCACCTCAACATCAGATCTTCCAAGACCAATTCAATTCCAACAGTGTTTCTACACCTGAAGACGACTCGCAAACCATCGATTCAAACACACTGCAGCGGTGTGAATCAAGTTTGCCTTCCCTCATGGCTGCCGGCAGCTAGTGCGGGTTTCACAAAATGTCCAGCAGGCCCAGCAAACCAGAAGCAAGCAGCTTTTTCAGCGATTTCACAAATATTCGCAGGAAGTATCGAACGCATTTATCCATAACCTTTTATTTCACATGCAATTTCCATTCACCAAGTCCTTATTCACGTCATTTAAACAACATTGTCGGGCAACTAGCTCCGAAGCTAGCCTCATTTAAATGATCCAACAGCAGACAGCCTACTCACACTCAAATCATTAACTTTTTACAAACTGAGTTTTACAAGTCGCTAGTTACTAACACGGTCTCAGAAACTCTCCTTCGCGCATAATTTTTTTACATTCCGGTATTCGTACAGGGAACAAACCAAAAAGTATCGGGAATCCCAATACGGCTGTGACTAAACTCCTCCATTTTGAGACCTGAACTCCATGTCTCCTTGCATGATGGATAAAAGGTTTTTCATCATCACGATCAAAAGAACGTGATTGGCCAGCAGCTGGCAAATGCTGCTCCTCACTGGAGAAACCTTCAGCTCTCAACTTTTTCTCAACTTGCTTCGCCCGTTTCCTGTCGCTTCACTCAGCTGCCGATCCCTCAGCGCAAGGGTTCCCAAGCTTGGCCTGGGTGTTGTAAGATTGTAAGACTTTAAAACGCTGTTGTCTTGTTTAGCAGCATTTGTGTTTATGCTCACTGTAGCTCATTTCCACAGCAAAAGTTAGTGAATGGCTATCTTGTAGTTTAATGCATCGTATTGAGAAAGCGTTTTGCAATATTCTCATAACTAAATTGCGAGCCGAAAAATGTTATGCATTGTTGGCTACACCGCAATAGCGAGCCAGCCCAACAAATATGAATGTCCGTGACTCACCAAGTGGAGTTAGCTCAATGCTAACACATAAATCGAATTACCATTAAGGGGCTAACAGGAATTAGCATAGCAGAAATATTCACAATTCAGCCATATCCTAGGTTTTGACCCACTATCTTTTACACTTATTCTTTGCATAAATGTAGTACGACAAGTTTTCTCATATATTCCTCCCCTTATGACACTCTTCGTGTGCATTTGGTGTCCGGTAAAACGCTGCTTGCCGGCGAGTTATCCATGTCACTGCCGGCCAGTATGGTGGCATACTCTGAAGATCACGTGACTTAAGTGGCGCGAGTGAATATATCTCTATGGAGAGCAAACGGGAGCGCAACTCCGCCCTCTGAAATATTGCGCCATATTGCTGCAATGAGTTCCTACTGTAACAAATGCAAACACCAGGAATGAATCCCCAAATAAGCATCATTTATTTTCAGTGATGCTCATTTGGGGTCCGATTCTTCCTGCTCTCTGAACGGCAGGATTTGTCCAGAAAAGATGCTGAAGGCCGGACTGCACAGATCACTGAACGCTCATCACCCAAACCCACCCAAGCAGACCTCACTGCAGATGCAGCTCACACCACCGGGGTCACCCAGGGTACTTTCCCAGAATGACGAATCCAACTTAGACCTTCAGCAGACACACAAAAACAGACATGCAGACGCTACAGACACAGATCCACGGACACACACTCAGAGACTGACACACTTCAGAAGGGTGCACACATGCATACAGCTTGCAGTACCTCTAGATAACCTGCAGACCAGGCCCTGTTTCATAAAGCAGGACAGCTGCATTAGCAGGATGACTGCACCACTTAAGAACCCGGAATCCCGTTAAATAAAGGTTAAATAAAATACGGAACATGGGCTGAGGCAGAGAGAGCCGTTCAGACCAAGAGGACTGGGTGTGCGACTCTTCAAAACCAAGGCAGTAACTACAACAAGCCTTAAACATCTCCGAAGGGACATGGCCATTTGGACCCATCTTTCACCTGAGAGTAAAGACACAAAAAGCTTATTTAAAGAACATAACTGTGGGATCACCTGATTGATGGGCATTGCAGCCTGTGTGTTATCAGCACATCGCAGGAAACTATAATTCAGTGCCACAACATACCTGCAAACAAGAGTTCCAGTGAAAATCTTCATGATGGTAGATCTTCAGGAACAGGGTTTGGGCCTGGAAGAGTTGCTTACTACTACTACCTCCGTTTTTGTGTAGAATTTATGTTCTTTTGAAGTAAGTCAAAAAAAAAAAAGTTTTTTTTTTTTTTGCCTGGCTAAAGGCTGCTGTCGCAGGCTACATATTGCACACCCTGCAATTGTGTTTGCACACCCCATTACTCATTTTATGCCCAATACTCTGCTCCAGAGGCAGGGCTCCTTACAGCTGTAATCCACAGGGGGGCGCTCAGAGGATTAGCGCTTAACTCCATGGGGGACACAGATGCACTTCACCTCCTCATGGGGGAGTAATTAGGAGCAGGAGGAGCTGCAAATCACCCCAACATGCTCCGCTGACATGCAGCACTGCCCATGAACTCTGTCTGACCCTGGCGGCTTGGGAACAGGCTAGTAAACCTGACACATGGTCCGCAAACCTGGGATTCAACTTTCAGGAGAAGGGAGGCTCTAAAGAGGGCCGACTGAAGCTAGGACTGAAGCACCAGCGCTCGACTGGGACAATCAGCACAATTAGATGCTCTGAAATCTGGTCTGGTGACAGAGTCCCAGCCGTGCTGGAACTGCAAAAGCAGAAGGTCCACATCAGTAAGGCAACAAATAGCACAGCCTCATCAGGGATGACAGTTAACAGTTAATGCCCTCAAGTCTCATCACACTACCGCCTACTTCTGGCCAGTCAGAACCATGTAGGCACGCAAGCAAATTACACGCTGACTGTCATGTTACGACTGCAGAGGCAGTGAGACTGGCAGCGCGACACCACAGTGCAAAAGAAGCGAGAGCTAGCGATCATGCCAGTCAAAGAATAGTGTGCCACAGTTTCCTGTTCCTGAGTCAATGGGAGCAGGTTGCTACGATGGGACTGGACAGCTGGAATGTGATCAGGGTGAGGTGAAAGGGGGAAACCACCAAAAAAAAAAAAGAAACAACATGCCAAGACCCAAAGAGTCTGCCAGCCCAAAGGAAGCAGAGCAGCATGAAGGAAACTGCCGGAAAATAATCCAGTGGATTCATGATTCTGCGGTCGAGTAGCCTATGAGATGTTGCATTTAGGGAACACAAGACGTTACAAATCCAACACCAGACCACAGGTATTCTGAAAACAGTTCGGGCCACAAATTCCTCCATCGTTTGGAACACAAATGTAACAGACGAGTCCAGGCCATCCTTCTGACAGCCCCCCGGGGAATATCAGTTCCAAGGCTTCTTTACTGCCATGACACTGCTGCCAAGGGCCTGTAACAGACTCCATTTCCCCGATGACACTGGACTGTTCATCCTGATACTGGGTCAAGATTTCTGACTCAACCAACTCAAAGAGTGAGCGAGCGTGTCAGAATCGCATCACAATCCCACTGCCATTCCAACACGACCAACAAGACCGGTCCCGCTCTTTTCCCCAAGGGCAACTCAACACTGATCGTCTCAGCAAGGATCAACTGTTTGGCAGTCCTCTCATTTTAATTCTATAAAAATTACCTGGAAAAAGTCATCAGAAAGCATATGCAGGGGGTGCTCTTGACTCAGGATCCTGCACAGCTGTGCAAGGGAATGAATCAGGATTCACTCTTCTGAAGAGGAATCAGGCACAGAGCACATTCACTACCCTGCATCCTCCAGCACTGCAAATTTACCCGTCTGGAACCAAAACATTTCTAATCAAAACCAGGGGGACGAGTTCACACAATCTGGCTGACCAACCAACCAACCAATGTTCAGTTAGTTCAACAGAAGTTCTGCGATCAACTGCACCAGCAGTCACAGTTCAAAAATGAAATTTACATTCAGGTTTTAGGGCATTGAACCTGCAATGTCCTGAATACAAAGCCAATGGTGTTTGCCCAAAGCAGTTTGGGCCTTAGGTCCAGGATAAGTGTAATCTGTCAGAACAGGGAACCACCTTCGAACACCTGCCTGCTTTCACAGAACACCCAGCACAACTCAAACTGCAATGCACCACATCTACCCCTGAAAACGCACTGAACTAACTCAAAAGGTTGCCCGTCACAGGATCCTTAGACTCCACTAAATGATATTCAAAGCCATTATGGGGTCACCTTGAGCAGGTTGGGGGAGGCTGAAACACTTCTCTCAGACAGGGTAAAGGGATTAGCGCAGTTAAATACCACCACAATGCAATGCACTGGCATGGCAGCCGTCCGGCAGGAACCCTACTACTGCATTCAGATCAGGGATCTCCAGCCCTTCTCCCCAAACCCCACCCAAGCATGTTTCCCTTCTTCCAACCCAGGCAATTACATTTACAATTAGTGAATCTGATTGGCCAGGCTTTAATCGCACCCGACTCCTAGCCAAGATAGGGTCAAAAGCCAGCAGTTCCCAGCCCCGGAGGACTGATTCGGGAAGCAGGACTTTAGGTCAACATTAAAATATTAACCTTCAGTCAATGTATTGACAATCAGTAAAACACTTCAAGATTTATACCCATCATAAACCTATGCACATAACTCAAACATACGTCATTCTTGTTAGTCAAAACCTGAGTGACAGATATTGACCACGAGGGAAGTGACAGGACTCACTGCGGGGAAAAAACCCACACTGTGACAGAACACATGTACCACAAGCCCTGGGTGCAACCAGGGAGACCACACACTTTGGAGTTTAAACATTTAAACAGCAGTTTCCTACAGCCACACAGATCAACTAAATCCAACAGAATGGAGTTCAAGAGTTCACTCAGTCCTGCATCTCACACCAACTCAGGCACAAGAATTTCCACACCTCTAAAATAACAACAAAAAAGTATGAGAAATGAGGGCACAACCTCGGTGAAAACAGTATGAAATTGCGGCATCTCCAACACACACACACCAAGAAGAAGAAGAAGAAAAAAAAAACTGATATGACTTTTGTGACAAAATTTCTGGCACTTCCAGGACTGCCATACTTCCGGTGTGCATGACAACAATTCAGCCAGTCTTGAGAAAGTGCAAACGACATAACCGCTAAAATCAAGTCCAGAAAAAGTACTGACTTAATTAATACGGCTTCTACGCTCAGAATCGTACGGCTAAGTATCCGCAACCACGCACAATAACGCAACTGCTTGAGACCGAAAGCCACTTAGCCACGCACCAACCTGTTCCAAAAAGCACTGAAAAATTGATTTTCCTTGCCAGCAGAGAAAAGGCCAGGAGGGGAACTCTATTCAAAAGAATAACCTGAATACTGAAGCCAAGCAAGGGCATATCTCCAGGCTACACTGTTCAGATTAATCCAAACTCATGGGGTCCATGTCAGCATTAATGTGTACAAACACATGGCCCAATTCACAGCAGAGGACAGAGGTAACAAGCACACACTCATTCAAAGAGTGGGAATACAGGCGCCAACAGTACTGTCCCCTGCACAGAGTACGTACCGCCAGCAATACTCTAACCTGCACAGAGCGTGGACCGCCAACAAAACTGTCCCCTGCACAGAGCGTGGGCCGCCAACAATACTGTCCCCTGCACAGAGCACGTACCGCCAGCAATACTGTCCCCTGCACAGAGCGTGGACCGCCAACAGTACTGTCCCCTGCACAGAGCAAGCACCGCCAACAATACTGTCCCCTGCACAGCGCAAGTACCGCCAACAGTACTGTCCCCGGCGCAGAGCAAGCACCGCCAACAGTACTGTCCCCAGCAGAGCACGTGGGTGTATCTACAGAAAAGGGCACAATTACGGTAAAGACGGTCCACCCATTTTTTAGACAATGGAACTTAGCTTTCCTATTCATTTGGGGGCTAGAAACTTTTAAAGGGACACTCATTCCAATAACCTTGACATCCAAGGTCAGAGTATGATGCAAATGTCCATACCGTAATCATTCAAAATCGAGCCAACAGAAAATTAAGTTGAAAATCAAACCCTTTTCACTGATGACTCAGACTTGCCACCAGGAACAAGTCTTCTTTAGTATTTCAAGTAGAAAAGCTATTGGTTCAGGAAAAAAGGGATTAACCCTTTCCCCTCGACCAAGAGCAGGTGTCCTTTAAGTTTGGTTTTCCCTGTCTTTACCGTAATCAGTCAGCTATTTTAGTTCGACAGTTGTCCACCAGATGTCAATCCTGCGCTAAAACAAAAAACTAGAGTGCCAAGGGCCCTGAAGGTTGCCGGCAGTTAAAGCTCCAACAGGAGAAAAGTAACTAGCATCAGCCCACAGATTCAGCAGCAAGCAAACATGAATTCTTGCGAAAGCAACACATTGTCTACATGACATTGCCGTTAAAAAGCTCCAGCTCGGACATCCACGAAAAAATTAAACCCGTTTAATTTTCTCGCGAATTTCGGCGGTGATGGCGAATAGTCCCATACCACTGCGAATCAATTCTTCTCTGCGAAAGAAGAGAACTGTTTCATCTGCACACTTCTGCGGGCCAACGCAGCTCAGTGAGAAAGGGGTTTTAGTTACCATTATCGGGCAACTCGACTGAGCAGTCACACTTTTTCATGAGTGACAGACAGCAACATTTTTGCCATTCAGTAACAATATAATCTTTAAGAAGTCTACATCATGAAATCCGATTAGATTTTTTTCTAACCTGAACTTTCACTGTTGTCTGAAGTCAATTTGTGAAGTGCACCATCTTCTCAATTCACTTCTGGTTCTTGCTCTGCTTTCAGACAATGATTTTTTTTTTTTTTTTACACAACACTGCCACCGAGTGGGTCTAATTAGTATTACTCTTTCTATTCCATGACACTAATAGGAACAAACATCCAAAAAATGGGTTTTGACCAGTTTTTATTTCCGCAATTGATCGTGAAAAAAGGTCGACCATGCGGTTACAATGCCTGTAAAAATGTTAATTATATATAGATTAGTGCCTAATACATATTAATTTCTAAAGACATTATTAAATGAGGAAATAAATAGATTGGTCTTCAAGGTCATGTGACAAAATCAAAGTCAAATCCAATATGGTGTGTTTGATCAGCTTACGTGATTTGTCATTAGTATCCAATCCAAACCGAAGATCTAAAGCCAACATTAAAGGACTTTTAGGCCGTTTTGTCATTACCTGGACCTTGTTGCCCAAGGTCAAATCCAAAATGTCGAAAACAACCAGCATACATGATTTGCTATTAGTGCCCAATACATACCTAAGCTCTACAAACAATATTAAACAAATATGGGCCATTTTTGTCATATAACCTTGACCTTGAGGCCCAACATCAAATTTCACTGACTGCCTAAGAATGTTCAGCATACATGGTTTCCTATAGATGCCCTAAACATACCTGAGCTCTAATTGCCATATTCAGCAAGTTATAGCAATTTTTGCAATTTGATCTTGACGCCCAATGTCATATTCAACTTGCAGAGAATGTCTGGCTTACATGATTCCATATAGGTGCCTCACACATACCTAAGCTCTAAATGCCACATTAAGCTGTTATAACACATTTTTGCCATTTGACCTTCACCTTGAGGCTCAAGGTGAAATTCAAACAACTGAGAATGTTTGGCATACATGATTCCCTTTAGGTGCCTCATACATATCTGAGCTCTAAATGTCATATCAAGCAAGTTATAGCACATTTTTACCATTTGGACTTGACCTTGAGGCCCAAGGTCAAAAGTGACTGACTCACAATGTTCGGCATACCTGATTCCCTATAGGTGCCTCATACATACCAAAGCTCTAAATGCTATATTAAGAGAGTTATAGCACAAAACACCCCCCTGAAAAGTGATGAAGTCCAGACACTTTGCCTAGGTAGCGCTATGAAGGAGCGATTCAATCAAAACGCCGTTTACACTGTTGAAGCAGGTCATGATACTGATTCCATTGCTGCGATTAAAATAAAATTCATCAGACAGTTTTTGAGAAAATTGCACCTAAGTGCCAAAAATGGCCATTTGACATAAAAATGGCCGCCAAGTCTAAACGAACGATTCAATCAAAAAAATTTTGCACAACGCCGACGCCACCGCTGGACGCAAAGTGACGACAATAGGTTACTGGCCTACGGCCGGCAACCTAACAACAATAACACCAACAACAACACAAAAGGAGGCCATTTTGAAACCTTTTGGGTGTGGTGTCTGAGTGCCAAAGCTCAGGTCGTATTCGAATTTTTCCTTGTCACACAAATTAAATGTCTTTGCCGTAATCATGAAAATATGTTTTTGTAGCTAAAGCTTCTTTATGATGTTATGCTTGATTAGAAACCTTTTAAGAGGTAGGAAAAGAGGGAAACTTCAGCCCTCACATTGGTTGCAAATTTCCATGGGGCTGCATTATGTGTCTTTACCGGCGCCTTTACCGTAATCAACTGCTCTGCCAAGGTATCCGGTGTTGTGTATATAAGTGGAAAAAAATCCTGGAATGTGGAAATTTCTTTTTAAATCAGAGTCCGACATGATGTTCTCGTGACAAAAAGGATTTCAAATTTGAACTCTGCTTCTAAAACTAAAAAAAAATATAGGGCACTAGCGGCCCCAGAAGCTCCTGCCGTTAAGATAAACAAAATGTCAAAGTTTTTGTTGACCGACGCACGCATGGATGGAGCCCGATACCATAGCTCCCATGCCACTCGGGTGGCAGGAGCTAATTAGGAGCCTGTAACTGAAAATGTTGATAAAATAAAGCAAATTGTGGAAGTTTTTGATTATATTTTTAGGCCAGTGACCTTGAAAAAGTAGGCCGAGGTCACGTTTAGGCACGTCATTTGTAGGACTTCATGAAATGCATGTCTAATAAAAAATTAGAGCCTGTAACTGAAATCGTTGATGAGATAAAAGCAAAATGTCGAAATTTTTGATTATATTTTTAGGCCAGTGACCTTGGAAAAAAATAGGCCAAGGTCACGTTTAGGCACGTCATTTGTAGGACTTTATGAAATGAATGTCTAATAAAAAATTAGAGCCTGTAACTGAAATCGTTGATGAGATAAAGCAAAATGTGAAATTTTTGGTGATATTTTTAGGCCAGTGACCTTGGAAAAAAATAGGCCAAAGGTCACCTTTAGGCATGTCATTTGTAGGCCTTTATGAGATGAATGTCAGTAAAAAATTAGGAGCCTGTAACTGAAATCGTTGATTAGAAAAAAATGTGTTGACGGACGGAGCCCGATACCACATAAAATGATACATACTGCAGTGATGATGACTGCTGATGATACTGCTGTTTTCCATGTTAAAATTTTTGTGTTTCGAGTTTGCATTTATTCAAAATAAACTTTTTATGCAGAATACTGATTCACTTGTATATTCACTGTCTTAACGCATGCATTGATTGTGAAGGGTGAAATATTTGAGGCTCTGGCAAAACGGACCATTTTGGAACATAAATTACTGGTACTTTACGGTATAGAAAAATTATGCAGGGGCATGTTGGAATATAGTTCATTTGGCATTTGGGCCCTACCCCCAAAATAACAGTCTGCAAAAATTCCTCACCCTTTACAGCCAGTGCATGTTTGTTCAGTAAAGGTGGAAACATGCCTTCTCGCACTCAGACTACAGTTAACAATGAACCTTTCAATGCCTTTGACATGTTTGAATGACCAAAAGATTCATGCAGGAAGTATAATATAGGCATGGGCAATACAAATGAATAAAATGACAACATTTCTTGAGTTGCTGAGGAAAAAGTTTTTATTATTTTCTAATGATTTTTTGCACGTAAGTACAGAAGACACAGACGAAGAGTTTGCCACAAGTCCAAGGCCTTTACAGGAAAGGGTCTCAGAGCCACAGGGTCCCAAAAATGGCTGATTTCGCATTTATCAACAAAACCCATTGTGAAAAATTGGGGTGAAGCCTGAGGGCATTTTCGAAAATGCAGTCTACTCAGAAATAAACCTGGCCAAATTATCCATTAGGGTACCCTAACAGAAATAATTGATGCTAAAGTCATCAACCCCTTTTCTGAAGTACAGCAGCACCCCCTAGGCCCTTTTTAATGGAAAATGCATTGAATTTCACCCAATTATGTTCAAACATTAGGTTTTGCATTGATATTAAAAAAATGGTATGAATGGGTTGCCTGTGAAGTTTTTTTTTGGATCAACGGCCTGCAAAAATGTCAAAATTATCGGTGGGAGGGCAAACATCAACGCTACTCGCCCATTACTATATAAAATGCAGTGAAGTCGCTGATGCCGGCAGTTGTTTGTCCTCCCACTGCTACAAAATGAATCAAACGTTCCCTTCAATAACCTGTGGTGATAAAAAAAAAAAAAAAAAACCTTTGCACTGTTTTTTACTATGTCCATATACCCTCTCCCATGATAGTTTCAGTGAGCTACTGTGAATAATTCATAGTAAAACACAGTGACGTGCAGTCGGAGGTTAGTTTGGTGAGGCAGAAACCTCCCCTTTGCTTGATTAGCAATCAGACGATTATTTTATTTATTTTTATTTGTTTTTTCATTTCGGCATGATTGTACAGTCGTTCCATGACAATTTCAACACAACATGTATCATGACCCGAAAGGGTGCGGGAGAAGCGAAATCGCTTGTCAAAGTCCGCCCCAACTCCCAGAAAAACAGTTTGATTATGGTTAAGATATCATAAAGATTTATAAATCACAACAGAGCTGAGTGTCCATTTACACTACGATTTAAACGTCACAACATAAGATCATAGAGATTTATGAACATCATGAAGAATTTTAATCACAATATAGCTGAGTGTCTATAAACAACCCCTATTGTTTATGCCCGTTATGGTTCCGTTTAATTTATCCAATGCCATTTTGTTGGATAAGTTTATAGTTATTCAAACATGCACATTTCAAAAGATACTTAAAGTCCTTCAGATTGTCTGCCATTCTAATATTGTCTTCAAGTATGTTCCATGCACTGACTCCAGCCACAGATAAGGAGTGCTCACTCCGAGTCGATTTGACCCTTCTCGTTTGCAACAACATTCTGCCTCTTAGGTCATGAATACATTCACGCTGGAGAAATAGGCATTGTATATTTCTAGCAATTCTTTGTGGTATCCTAAATATACAATTTGCAAGGAGTTGAATTTTATTATATCCTGCAATTTAAGAAACTTTGCCTTAATAAACAAATTGTTTGTATGAGTTCCATAGGGAACGTTATGAATAATTCTAAGGGCCTTTTTTTGGAGTTTAAACAATGATTCTATTGTATTATTATAAGTGTGTCCCCATACTTCAGCGCAGTAGTGTAAGTGGGGTGCTATGAGTGCTGAATAGATTATTTTAAGAGACTTGTGTTTTAATAATTTCTGCATTTTCCAAAGAATAGACACGCTTTTAGCTAACTTTCTTTGAACCAAGTTTACATGTGGTTTCCAGCTTAAGAGATTATCTTACATAACTCCCATGACTTTATATTCGTTTACCCTTTCAATGCTGGTACCATTTACCTTTAAGTCTATGTCGTCCTTTAGGCGACAAATATCATAAATTTGGTCTTTGTAAGATTTAATGATAATTTGTTTACATTAAACCACGTGCGAAGTTTAGACATTTCTTTATTAACGAATTTTGTCAATTGTTTGAGATCGACACCTGAGCAAAAAATAGTCGTGTCATCTGCGAATAAAATTAGTTTTAGGATATCGGACACCTTAACAATGTCATTTATGTAAATTATGAACAACTTGGGACCTATGACCGAGCCCTGAGGAATTCCACAGGTAATGTCCAAGCAATTCGATTTGCTATTGCCCATCTGCACAAATTGCGTCCTACTTGTTAAGTAATTTTTGATCCATTTTAATGAGGTCCCTCTTAATCCATATTTGTAAAGTTTTTCAATCAATATATCGTGATTTATAGTGTCGAATGCTTTCTTCAGATCAATAAATATGCCTATAGAATATAAGTTTGAATCTAGTGAATCTTTAATCATTTCAATAAATTCTGTTAGGCTAGTGCTGTCGAATGCTTTTTCCTGAACCCATACTGACTGTCACACAGTAGTTTGTGTTTATCAATGTACTTGTCCAATCTGTCATTGAAGAGCTTTTCTAGGACCTTCGAGCATTGAGGTAAAATTGAGACAGGGACGATAGTTTGAGAAATCATATTTATCCCCACTTTTTGTAGAGAGGGATAACTTTTCGCTATCTTCATTTTATCTGGAAACACTTCGTAGGGAGAAGGATAGATTGCATATATGCGTAAGTGGAGTTACAATTGCGTTAGTGTTTTTTCAGTAATTTCATATCTAATTGGTTTACATCAACAGATGTCTTAGCTGTACAATTTTTCAGAATTGATCTGATTTCAGATTCGGTAACAGGAGTTAGTGTCATTGTGTCTTGGATTTCCTCATCCTTGTCAAGGTAGTCCCATCTTAGGTGTGAGGATTTAATACCCTTTGCTAGTTCTGGCCCAACTTTCACAAAATAACTGTTAAAATTCTCCACGACCAATTCCATGTTCTCTACCTTTTTGCCATTTATATTAAAGAATGCAGGGTACTCCCTCCTCGGTGTCCTCCCGGAGACGTTCTTTATTATATTCCAGAGATTTCTGGTGTAATGTATGTTTTCTAATAAAAGCTTTTCATAATACTCTTTTTTATGTTTCCTTAGTAAATGTGTCATTTTGTTTCTGTAATTTTTGTACCTAATTTCTGCTTTCTCAGTTCTTTCTCTCAGAAACTGTTTGTACAATGTATTTTTCTTCTAACAGGCATTTGCCAGTACTTTTGAAACCCAAGGTTTTCTCTCTTTGTTTTGCTTCAGTTTGTTCGTTGTTTTGACTAGACAGTGTTTATCATACAGGGAGTTTACTGTCCATAGAAAAGCCTCATAGGCTCTATTTGGATCTGTCTCTGCCAATACATGATCCCAATTCTGGTTCAACATATCCGATTCTAGTTTCTTTAGCCTTTTTTCGCTTTTAATTCTGATTTCTGTGTGTTCCAGGGTTTTCGATCTAGCCTGGTCCCTTATATCTAATTTGCAGTTACAAATTAACTAGTTTAGTAAGACTATTCGGCAGAATGACGGGCCAGTTTAAGTTTCCGCGGCGTTATTACTCAGTACATCGAACCTGAAATGCTCACGAGACAGCAGATTTGCGCGTACTTGCTTCCAGGAAGCGAAGCAATGTCATCAACAAATATTAAAACAGTTTGACTAATGCAGAGTTCAATGCTTTATCAATATACACTGTATTCTCCTTTAAATACGCGCTTTTACACCCAAACAAAAAGCGGGCGCTTATTTGCAGTCTTCTTTCATAATCCGATTAACAAAATGTTTAAACGATATACAGAATTACCGAGAGAGCGAGATTTTTTCCTAACTGATTATTCAGATTTCCATCCTCGCACTCTCGAATTGAAGGGTATAAGTGAATGAATCTTGTGACCGGTGTTCGCGAGGTGGCATATTTTGATAGGTAGCAAAATTTGTCAGAACACTGGTAGGTTTTGAACGCCTAGCGCTGGTTTATTCCTTGGTATATTTTACTGAATCTTCACAAATAGGGTCACAGGATATTCTGTCAACTAACTAAGAATGGTTACAGTCAAAATACACTCACCTTTCTTGCTATTGTTGAGAAGAAGTCACGGCGAACTTGCGACGAACTTCAACTTCTGTCGAACTTATTTCACATCCCTGGAGGTCTAGTTTGGACGAATAGACTTCGTAATTTTCGCCAAATTATATGGCTGTAAGTCAATAAGGGCCGTAGCTGGGATATCACGTCAGCGCGGGCTGTTTGAAATCTACCTCCAAAATGGGTATTTTTTGCCCGCGTGCACTTGAAAGTTTGTAAACACGGCGCAAATTGAGGTCACGCATTCATCCAACGGGCGAATAATAGCTCTGTTCAAATCGCGTTATTGGCCTTAATACGCAGAGTTCATGTATGAAATGCGGGTATCCTATTGACAAGGTTGCTTTTAATCAAACCATGGTGTTCTTTTTGTATGAAAATGGTATTTACATCATTTTTTTTCATAAGTTTTCTGAGGCTTGTTGACCGCCCCAGTTCAGCTGTTACGCATTCCATTAGAGTTTATGCAGAGCGTTGCCCATGCCTATATAATACTCCTTTCTTCAGTGCAATTTGCCAAAAACACTTATTACGGTAAAGAGGTATGTCACTTCATCTTTACCGTAATTGTTGATTACGGTAAAGACATCTGACCATCTTAAAGTTTGTTGAAAAAAAAATGAAACCAGCCATAACCCAGCTTTGCCATTTTAATATTGAGCAATAACTGGCAACAATACTGTCCCCTGCACAGAGTGCGTATCGCCAACAGTACTGTCCCCTGCACAGAGCACTAACTGCCAACAATACTGCCCCCTGCACAGAGTGCGTATCGCCAACAGTACTGTCCCCTGCACAGAGCACTAACTGCCAACAATACTGCCCCCCACACAGAGTGCATATCGCCAACAGTACTGTCCCCTGCACAGAGCACGTAACCGCCAACAATACTGTCCCCTGCACAGAGCACGTAACTGCCAACAATACTGTCCCCTGCACAGAGCACGTAACCGCCAACAACACTGTCCCCTGCACAGAGGACGTAACCGCCAACAATACTGTCCCCGGCACAGAGCACGTAACCGCCAACAATACTGTCCCCTGCACAGAGCACGTAACTGCCAACAATACTGTCCCCTGCAAAGAGGACGTAAACGCCAACAATACTGTCCCCTGCACAGAGCACGTAACTGCCAACAATACTGTCCCCTGCAAAGAGGACGTAACTGCCAACAATACTGTCCCCTGCACAGAGGACGAACCGCCAACAATACTGTCCCCTGCAAAGAGGACGAACCGCCAACAATACTGTCCCCTGCACAGAGGACGAACGCCAACAATACTGTCCCCTGCACAGAGCACGAACCGCCAACAACACTGTCCCCTGCACAGAGCACGAACCGCCAACAACACTGTCCCCTGCACAGAGCACGTACCGCCAACAATACTGTCCCCAGCACAGAGCACGTACCGCCAACAATACTGTCCCCGGCACAGAGCCAACACGAAGCGCGTAACTGCCAACAATACTGTCCCGGCACAGAGCACGAACTGCCAACAATACTGTCCCCGCACAGAGCATGCCAAAACGCCAACAATACTGTCCCCTGCACAGAGCATGTAAACCGCCAACAATACTGTCCCCTGCACAACCGCCAACAATACTGTCCCCTGCACAGAGCCCTAAACCGCCAACACAATACTGTCCCCTGCACAGAGCGCGTAACCGCCAACAATACTGTCCCCGCCAGCAATACTGTCCCCTGCACAGAGCACGTAACCGCCAGCAATACTGTCCCCTGCACAGAGCACGTAACCGCCAACAATACTGTCCCCTGCACAGAGCGCGAATCCCCGCCAGCAATACTGTCCCTGCACAGAGCACGAATCGCCCAATACTGTCCCCTGCACAGAGCAACCGCCAGCAATACTGTCCCCCCAGCACAGAAACGCCCTGCACAGAACATGTCATCTCCAACAATCGGTGATTCTCGTGTTACGTGTGTGACATTTGGAAGGTATTCTTGAAATTTTTCAATGCACTACACTTTCATTGAGTTGCAGATGGGAATCAATATAGGACAACTATAAGATACCTGGCCTTTCCCATCAATGTAGCGCATAACCTTGAAATTTGCCTAAAACACTGGCAGTACAGGACCAGAAAGAGGCTGCGTTACGTGTGTGACAGAAAATGGGTCAATCGCTACATTTGATTTACATTCCAAAAGTTCTGTGATTTGAACGAAGATTATGACACTTTGGCTTCATCAACTTAAGCAATAGCTATTCCTGTTTACATTAAAGCTTTAATAGAAATACCTTGCTCATTTGCATACCGCAACCTCATTTGCATGTCTTACGTGTGTGACGCCTTTGTTACGTGTGCGACCGTGTGCAAATCCTGCAATGTGCAAGTCCATTCCATTTAAACAAAATCATATCTGTGGCCATTGCAGGTCCTTGTAAGTAAGCATGGAGGTGTTTAACGTACATCCTTTGTACAAGCCAATGTTCATGATCAGAATATTCGGTTTGGCAGTATTAATATGGTGGACAGAAGTGAACAACATTAACATTTCACAGGTTAGTTCTAGTCACCTTCAAATTGGAATTGTAAACAGCAAGCTTTCCGTCTGAACGTTCTGACCATAAAATAAGCAGTTCCTTTAATGAGTAAGTGTGCTTGCTGATGCGGCTTTGTAGAAAAATGGACAAAACTCTGAACTTTATCACGGAGAAATAGCATGTTTTTGGTTTGGAGAGGGTACTGGTGACCAATGATGTCCAGCTGCGCCTATATCGATAAACTCTTGCTAAATAAAACCAAAAAATCATTAATTCATATTGAATTTCATGCATTGTTTTTTTTTTGTGCTGAAAATGATTATTTTATGATTTGACAGTGAGCCATTTTGAGGGCTGTGTGTGTTTAAGGAGATATCTGGAGAGCTGTCGCATTTGGCTTATTTGGCTTCGAAAAAGTCAAATGAGATTTAATGCTCAGATGAAGAACACTTGTGGTCTCGGAGTTTATGATCCCAAAAATGTATCGTTTTAACCCCCAGGATTTTTCAATCCTTAGAATTTTTTTTTCATTTCAATGCAGAATTTATGATTTTTTATGTTTGCAGCCCCTGTTCTCTAACAAAATCATTAAAATAAACCAAAATACAATGGAATACAAAATGCTGCAAGTGTTTTCTCTCAGTTGAGCCATATTCCCCCTCTCTATGAAGCTTAAATCTTGAATTGTAAAGCATTAATTAGGGTAACACATAAATAGCCATATTTGGCTCCTGTGCAAAGGGGTTAATTTAACCCAACTAACAGCATTTTCACACTACTTTCTGAACCTTACATATTCCACAATATTACATCTAAATTCTTACCTGCTTTGCACATGGGTATACACATCAAAGTTGCAAAAATCTGACAAAATATTTAGGTCAAGTGATGGGGTGGCCGACCTTCATGTTGAAGGCATTAGTCGTTGTTGTTCTGGATTGAGATAACCTAGACTACCTTTTGCCAGAAGTGTGAACTAAACCTTTATTAGTCTAAAGATGAAGGAAACAGGTCATTAATGTCCTGTCATAGCATAGGCTTTGTACTTTGATCACACAGGTGATACGTGTGTTACGTGTGTGACGGGTACATTTTTGGCTGTAAAACAGATTCTATTTGTGGGACTGAGGAAGTTATGCCCTCCAAGCATGGAAGGTATGGTATTAATTTATAATAAAGTTTTCATATCTTCCCTTGGATTTAATATTTTTATGAAAACTTTTGTTGCCATACGTTACGTGTGTGACGTCATTCACCACCATATATTTTGACCCCCTTGAAAAGGGCAACTTTTAAGTCCGCAGGGACTTTTGCTGCAAAAGTTGAAAAATAACCAACAACAGATTATTTCTACTGCTGAGTTTGACACTCATCCTAATCACAGAAAGATGACTTTTCTTTCAAGAATGACCCGTTATCTCAAAAAAAAAAAAAAAAAAAAAAAAGCCCTTTAAAATTGGGAAATTTTGCCCCAAAATGCTATTTATCTGAAATTGGCATTTGCCATCCTTAACTAGAATAACAGTTGCTAGAAACAAATGCACTAGTTATTTGATGGAGCTTATTTGAAAATTTGCCCTTCCAGGCTCTTATTTCAGAGAATGGCCCAATACTATCCCCTGCACAGAGCAAGCACCGCCAACAATACTGTCCCCTGCACAGAGCATGTACCGCCAGCAATACTGTCCCCTGCACAGAACATGTAACCTCCAACAATACTGTCTCCTGCACAGAAAACATAACCTCCAACAATACTTTCCCCTGCAGAGCCCATAACCGCCAGCAAAACCGTCCCCTGCATAGAGCGCTTACTGCCAACAATAATGTCCCCTCCACAGAGCACATAACCGCCAACACTGTCCCCAGCACAGAGCACGTAACCGCCAATACTGTGCCCTGCATGGAGCACGTACCGCCAGAAATACTGTCCCCTGCACAGAGCAAGCACCGCCAAGTGTCCCCTGCACAGCACACAAGCGCAAAAAAATACTGTCCCCAGCACAGAGCATGTACCGCCAGCAATACAGTCCCCTGCACAGAGCAAGCACCGCCAACAATACTGTCCCCTGCACAGAACACGTACCGCCAACAATACCGTCCCCCGCACAGAGCACGTACCGCCAAAAATACTGTCCCCCGCACAGAAAACATAGCCGCCAACAATACTGTCCCCTGCACAGAGCACGTAACTGCCAAAAATACCATCCTCTGCACAGAACACTTAACCTCCAACAATACTGTCCCTGCAAAAGCACGCATCAATACTGTCCCCAGCACAGAGAGCGTGCCCCCCAGCAATACTGTCCCTGCAGAGCATGTACTGCCAACAATACTGTCCCCAGCACAGAGCACGTACTGCCAACAATACTGTCCCCAGCACAGAGCACGTACTGCCAACAATACTGTCCCCAGCACAGAGCACGCACCGCCAACAATACTGTCCACAGCACAGAGCACGTATCGCCAACAATACTGTCCTCTGCACAGAGCACGCACCGCCAACAATACTGTCCCCTGCACAGAGCACGTAACTGCCAAAAATACCATCCTCTGCACAGAACACTTAACCTCCAACAATACTGTCCCCTGCAAAGAGCACGCACCGTCAATACTGTCCCCAGCACAGAGCACGTACCCCCAGCAATACTGTCCCTGCAGAGCACGTACTGCCAACAATACTGTCCCCAGCACAGAGCACGTATCGCCAACAATACTGTCCTCTGCACAGAGCACGCACCGCCAACAATACTGTCCACAGCACAGAGCATGCACCGCCAACAATATTGTACCCTTCAAAGAACACTTTCTGCCAACAATACGGTTCCTGCACAGTGCACATACGGCCAACAATACTGTCCCTCGCACAGAGCACGTACTGCCAACAATACTGTCCCCTGCATAGAGCACGTATCGCCAACAATACTGTCCCCTGCACAGAGCATATACCGCCAACAATACTGCGCCCTGCACAGAGCACGTACCGTGAACAATACTGTCCCCTGCACAGAGTACATACGGCCAACAATACTGTTCCCTGCACAGAGCACTATCTGCCAACAATACTGTTCCCTGCACAGAGCACATACGGCCAACAATACTGTCACTCGCACGGAGCACTTTCTGCCAACAATACTGTTCCCTACACAGAGCACGTACCGCCAACAGTACTGTCCCCTGCACAGAGCACATACTGCCAACAATACTGTCCCCTTCACAGAGCACGTACCGCCAACAATACTGTCCCCTTCACAGAGCACGTACCGCCAACAATACTGTCCCCTGCACAGAGCACGTACTGCCAACAATACTGTCCCCTGCACACAGCATATATTGCCAATACTGCCACTGCACAGAGCAGGAGGCCTATTACCGCACTTTGGATGCACACAGTCAGAGCGACACAATATGTTTCAGGTAAAGTGAAAACAAAAACAATGACCACTGATTATCCCAATTTGGTCCCTGTATGTAAAAGCCAGAAAACAGCGACACAACAGATGCTAATGCATGTATTATTACTAAAGATAATCAAATTAGACAAAAATTGTTTGATACATCATTCCTGAAATACAGCGCCAGATCAATCAAACTGCATTCCAGTTAAAAGCAGTCCATTAGATCCTGCAAATCTCACCTACACACAGTTTCCATAATAACACACACAAATCTTGGGCCTGAACGGTCTGCCTCTGGTGAACAGCACAGGCAAATAAGACTTGAAATACTTGTACTTCAAAAAGTGGACTTCCCAATCAGGTGTCATATACACAGGACAGCCAAACAATTTCATCTGAAGCAAAAAATGTCCCACAGCAAAAATAAATCAAAAGCAATTACAAAGAAACAAAAAAAAAATCTGAAAAATTACAACTCCAGCATTTCCCCTCAGCTTTGGTTCAGCAGTAATGCACAGGCCAGGTTATGTGAGGGTTCTCATCCATTCAACTCAATGTCGCGTGAACATTAATGTTCCTGTCAGAGCTAGTGTTGAGGGACAAGCACCGGGTCGCAGATTGATTTCAAGAAACTTCCCAGACCAAGATCCAGCAGCACAAAACTTTAAAAAGAATTTTGAAGTGCCAGACATTTGCAAGAGTGCCAACACTGGATCTAGAGCTGGGGAAAATGACAATATATCATGCAGGAGATATTAAATATTACAGTCACAAAACTTCATAGCATCATTTGCAAGCGTCTTATTTGCATTTAGTCTCTCTGGCATGAACTTAAACTGCTACCGCGGTAAAAAGAACTAGCTTTATGGTTGCTTAGCTTCGGTCATGTGTATAAAACACACATATGAAGTGTTCAGGACATGTCTATGTAAACCAAAAGTGGCAAAGAAAACAACAACAAGCACCTGTATAAAATGCATGGGAGGGAGACAATGTTAGGACAGATAGACGGATGGACAGACAAACCTGAAAACAGAATGCCTCTCGCCCACCGTGTGGGACGGAGGAATAAAGGAAAATCAGAAAATTTTGAATTTATTGTTTAAGAGTTGTAGGTCAGATAGGTTTTACACACCTATATTGCAATGGACATAAGGGCAAATAAAAACCATCCAAAAATTTCTTATAGAAATCAACACTGCATACATTACAATCATAATTCCAAACAAAAACTACATTTTTACTTCTTTATTTTTATTTAACCTTTATTTAACCAGGGAAGTCCCGATGAGATTGAAATCTCTTTTTCAAGGGGGCCCTGGGGGTTGAGGTGGGGAGGGAGAGGACAAGTTGCACAGCCAATTAGATCAGGGGGTGATTAGGTGGCAGGTGGAAAGAGCCAGGTTGGGACTTTAGCCATGACACTGGGGAACCCCCTACTCTTATCGATGAGTGTCATAGGATCTTTAACGACCACAGTGAGTCAGGACCTCGGTTTAACGTCTCATCCGAAAGACGGCGTCTCCTTCAGTACAGTGTCCCCATCACTGCACTGGGGCATTGGGGATTATTCCACCAGAGGGAAGATCGCAACCTACTGGTCCACCAACACCACTTCCAGCAGCAACTTAGTTATCCCAGGTGGTCTCCCATCCAAGTACTGACCAACCCTACACCTGCTTAGCTTCAGCCGCGGGGCTGGAGCAGATTGAGTAGTGATATGGCTGCATAATAACCTAAGATTAGTGATGCACGATATGCAAAATTTCAAGCGATAATTTCCTGCTTCTCATGGCCAATACCGATAACTGATAAGTTCATATTTTTATATTTAATATAATCTTCATATAATCTGCAGTTTGTGCATCCAGGAAAATAACAAATCCAGGATGCAGTGATGAAACTGATATTTTAGTAGCTCAGGCCTATCTATAACAGCAAACAAAATTGTTGGCTCTTCAAATGTTCATTTATTTTTTTCATGTCATATCATACAATTATTTGTGGTCATTTGCTGTAAATAACAATAACAGCAGCAAAAGACACTCATAGGCCAAACATTTACCATATGAAATGAACAACAACCACACTGGTGTAGCCATGTTGATTATTAGTCTGGCAGAGACGAGGCCAGGCTTGGGTCCTGCCAGAGCCATAGATATTCTCAGAGTTGCGACCACAGAAATAAAAACACTAGAGTGGACGAAGTCTTCGTTTCTGTGGCAGCACCAAGGGGGTAGGAATACACCCGGAAGTTGAAGCTCAACTGAACGCTCTAGAAGATAGCAGATGACCAACTAGCGGTAGCTTCTCCATTCACCCCCATTAATTTTTTCAGACTTTTGACATCAAAAAACTTTACACTAAAAACATTATGAGCCTTCATGTCAGCAACAATATTTTCTACAGAGAAACTACATTTTGTAGCAGACGTCTTTACCTCATATGTAGCGTTATGGTCTAATACCAAGCATTTTTAGCCGATGGCACCAGGCTAGGCTAAAAGTGAGGTGAAATGCCGGCCACTCTGTCGCACAGGAGGTAAATAACCGTGCTGTTTAGACCAGAAGCCCATAACGAATCATTGACAGAAGACGATTGAGCCACATCGCTAATGAAGTGAAGTACCTATGAAGTAATAATAAAATAAAAAAGTAATAATAATAATGAAAAACATAATAACATCGAACGGAATCAGACTATACTGACAGATGCAATCGCTTGCTCGCTGGGAATTATGTGTAGGGTACATCTACCAGACGAGTTACCGCTTCTCAGGACGTTGGTTTACGTCAGCGAGCTGACTTCAAGCCTGCGCAGTAGGCGTGGTGCCCAACTGAAAACTCGTTCAATTGAGCTTCATCTCTCTCCCGTTGAGAACAGCATCATCCCGCCGTGCACTTCTTTTACTGTCAATGGGCAGCACTTGGCCGCCATCTTGTGTATGTATATCGCGGCAGACGCTCATAGGAAAATACACTAGAACGCACCTCAATCGTCCTCGTATAAAACGGAAACTCGCTCAAACCGGACAACAGCTGATGTCCCGATTTTTTTTCTGTAATGTTTTTCCATGAAACAAACATCGAATATACCAGATTTATTATAAAGGATTTTCGCTTACCTCGGACAAAATGTCCAGTCCCGTCACAATGCATTTCCATTCAAAAGCACTCGTGTATACCGGGCAAGCTGGTTTGCACCATGCACATACGCTGTCGCAACAGAGCAACGAAATGAAGTTCGGCTTTCCTATACTGTTATAAACTGACTGAATTTAACCATCGAATTAAGGCAGTCTCCTTGTCATTTAACTGTAAGAGGAGTCCTGCGCGCATTTAACCGTGTTTTACTCTGAACATGCACTGAACTCTGTGGCAAGCTTTTTGTAAAATTACAGTTAAAATAACTGGCAAAAAAGGTGCCAGTTAAATTACATGGCAAAAAAGGCTTCAGTTTATTCGTTTATTATTAACAGTGTATTCGCGGAAACTGAAACTGGCGCGGTTTCATTTACACACTTTAGTTTTGAGACTTCTACATTGATCCCAGGTGGGGCAACACGCAATATCATCCTGTTATCCATTGTCAGGGCAAAGAAGGATTAAATGAAGACAACAAGTAGGTATGAACACTTCGGAATGAAGTTGTTCCAATCGTAATACACAAAGCATACATCTGAGTAGTTACACTTATTTAAATTATCACCACATCACTATAAAAGCACGACCTCTATAAAACGTATGTAAATAACGTAATTCATTAAGAGAAATACGTTTGCGGCAATTGTGTGCGGTTTAATTTTATATTTACTGTTCAGTAACGCAATCACTGCTGTCTGTCCCATAGGAGATCATGACAGCGCGGCGTTTGTTTGGAACTATAGCGCTTCCCCATGAACCACTTGACCATTCAAGCAACGAGGTCAATGAGTGGCGCCACTGAGTTATCTATCACTCTGGGTCCTGCTAGTAAGACGCGATAGATGACGCAACCAGCACGTCATGGCCTGTTTTGGGGCTACTTGGCCTACAAACAATTTACCCAATTTCAATAATTTATTGGACCTTTTATCGGATAAAATGTACCAATCAGATCGATAAAAAATGACGTCATTTCTCCCCAAATCGGCCGATATTTTATCGGTCCGATAAATATCGCGCATCCCTACATAAGATTATACCCATATCTCACAACCCTGATTGGATCTACACAATTTGAAGCATGACCGTCTTCAGGGACACAGACATGTCAATAAATCTTATGAGTTTGTAAGTGGGGTCCAGAATCCAAATGGCAAAGAGAAATTGGCATGGATGTTGGACATCATTAAACAGAGTCTCAAAAAGGTGACTGGCCAAAATGAAGAATTTACTTCCAGACCTGGCGGGACAAACCCACTTTCAAGCTTTGGCACTCCACTGAATACCCCATTTACACATCAAAGCAGAGCTGGTTCCCGACCCAATCAGGTCCTGCAGAGAAACTGCCTACTCATTTTCAATCCATCTTCTCTCTTAGTCAAGGCTTCAGACAACACAATGTGAGGTCCCAGACATTTGCCCTTAGAGAGATCGCAGCAAACTTCAGGTTTGGTCCCCTAACAGCAAGCAGCTCTTCAAATTCTTCTGATGCAAGTCAGATATGATCAGTCTGACTATAGTTATTTCTGCTCGTATGGAACATTCACTGGTATTGAGAGAGCACTGTGTCATTCAAGGACACCATCCTCCAACTCACAATAATATTTCTGTATTTAAAACCGTTCAATAGCTCTACCTCTACCTACATTCAGTATATCACTTAAAATAATAATTCCAGATTAAAACATTGTATATCAGAGCTTATTTCATATTGCCATTTCAGTTGTGTACTTCTACTTGTTAGAACTCATATCCATGAGTGGAACCAAAGACAAGTTAAACATATCAGCAAGTGTTCGCAAGACACCTCACACCAATGACTGCCTCTGTCCTTACATGCCTTTCAGAGTGATGGCAAGAACAAAAGGAAAAAAATAAACCCAATTGAGCAACAGTCAGACCTGCATGTGACAGAATCAACAGTGCTCCGGGACACTGCCCTTTTGCGCATCACTGAAACACAAGCAACCACGTCCCCTTTATCACGACACAACACACAGAGCTCAACCTGTCTGACTAGCCACGATCACTCATGCATCAACAGCAGACATCGTTTAACAGGGCACACCAGACACCAGCGCCTCCAAGGGCAGTCCGAGGCCGACAGTGCAACCTGATGCTGCCTCCATGCAGGTGAATGAGCGGTGGAGTCGCTGCGGTAATAGGCCGTCCATTGACTGTGAAAAGTGCATTTCTAACATGGAGCAATCACGCCACAGGATCAGGCCGTTTCAAAGCCTGGCAGGCAGGAGCTGAGCAGTTTCAAGTGCATCCTTGAGAACCAAACTGTGACATTCAGCACAAGTCAGTGAATCAGGACAGGAAATTCTGACCTCCGATTTCAATCCCCACTAGCTAAAATCAGCGCCTTCCAGAAAGTATTAGGGGCAAATCCCACTATATCGGAAACAAGGTCCGAAGAAGCGTTTAAGAGGACCTACGGGAGCAATGAGGTAGGAACCCTTTTACATCAACTTCAACACAATGGCTCTGCATCTACACGTTTTACATCACCAACACCAATCCGAGCAGACAATCTAAAAAATGATGGAAATTGCATTTGAAAAAATTGTCTCATGTTTTGTGACCCCAGTGGTATTTTGAAATGATGATGTTTGCCCTTCTCTCTCACACTGCCAAGCCTGAATGCGTTATGGAGGAGGAAATATCATTTACCTGACCTGTTCCAACTTTGACAAAGCAGCTTTCATAATCAGGCATGTGAACAACTAGAACTGATCACTGTTCAGGCCTTAATTGCTGGACCAGTCTATAGCAAATATAGCCCAAAGCAAGCCAAGATATTCATAAATCAATTCATTTTTTTTTTTTTTTTATACTAGGATTTCCCAACTTGTCCCCAGGAGCCTTTTCACATGAACCAAGATAACGAACAGTCATTGGTCAGTAACGGAATTTATGAAAATGACAATGAATTGACAATTATCCTACACATAATCCTGGATCAATGGGCGAAGTATTCCGTGGTTAGGAGTGGTAGCGTGGATGATCTCAACGTTACGTTTATGACACAATTTGGCCCAAACAAGCGCACGTGGGAGAGGAGTAACTCATCGGAGAGGCGGTGCGGGGGCAGGAACAGGGTGGGAAATTCGCACCCTCCACTGGCAAAATGCGGGTAAATTTATGAAGTAGCAGGTGAATTTGATCAGCCCACAAGCCACTGTGGCAGGTAAATTTGGACAGGAGCTTCAGAGTCAGAGCACTCGAGTTATACAATTGACCAATGGGGGCAGCACTGCGCTTGTGCAGCCATCTGTCGCAGATACCATTATTAGAAGAGGAGGGGCAAAGCTCGGTAAGCACTTAAATCTTAAACTGAGCAAAGTTGCCAACAGAGTTGAGGGGAAAATGTGGCGTTTCATTCCCGATGCAAAACGGGTGGCAGATGTCAGCAAGCCCTCTCAGGAGGAGGCAACGCCGGACGAATCTAAACTGAAAAGGCATTTTTTTTTTTAATGAAAAGTGGAAATGGGCTAATAATGGGGAGTTATGTGACTGGCTAGTTTTTGATGAGAGCAGTCAGTCAATGTTTTGCTCCCACTGTCGGCAGCACACTCCTGCCAGCAGCTAGGCGAATAGCTTTACTGTGGGCACAAAAAAATCTTAAGTTGGAGGCTATCAAGGACCATACAGGGTCTAAATGTCATATGGAGGTGATTTGCACGATTAAAGGAAAGTCTGCTCTGGCGAGAACTCCTGCAATGAGGGCACTATCCAGCCTGAAAACAGCTCATCTTGAGAAGTTAAACGTACATGTCAGAACTGCACGCGCCATCGGTAAAAAGGCAGGACACTTCCGCGACTTCGAGTGGCTTTGCAAGTAATTATGACGTTTACAATTTACTGATTATTATAATATCTTAGCTCACTTAAAGTTAGAGCAACACTGAAAAGTCGCGCTGCATGGTAACCATGTATTGTACACAGCGTGTAAGTTAGCCAAATGTGTACTGTACACATTTCAATGGAGCACTCAAAAAACTTCAGTAACTTTCAGTAACTTCGCTCATGATTGTTCAGTAATGACAGTTCGTGAGATGACCAAATGACGCCATTTAATAAAGTTTTTTTTTGCATTTCATCATAGATTAGATGGGGAAAAAGGGGAATAAAAACAGGCAGCACCTATGTGGTTAATGCTAAAATATTGTATACAGATAGTGCACTGTTCATTGGGAGGAGGCGAGCAACTTTGCACACATTTAGTAAAATTCAACCATTTCCAAAACCCCCCAAAAAAAAAACCAAAAAAAAAAAAACAAAAACACTGATACAGAGAATTAGACCGGTATTTATCCCCTTAGGAGAAATTATTGAAAACAAGAGCAATGTGGAGCGTGGCATATGTCCCTGCCCCTATGTTTGATTGGGGTTAATATTGAATAGGTTGCTAGTTTAGCATGGAGAATAGTCAGAGTGAATAATACTGAAAGTTAAACATGTTAAAAGAAAACTGGTTTTCGAATGAAGATGAGGAGTTCTTTAGTTACTGCGTGGAAACTGAAATCAAGATGGCTGCCGTAGCGGCCATATTGGATTCACGCACGGCGCTGGTTTTCAAGAGGAACCTTCCTCTACCCACCCCCCATACACCACCTAGAAATGTGATGGATCGGATGAGGTGTTCTTTAGTTATTGTGTGGAAACAAGAAGTTTACGGCTGGATGCCCGGACAGAAGGGGCGTTGACATAATGCCCCCTGCTCATTTAAGGCGGAGGCATAAAAATGAGAAATGCTTCATTAATTTGGATGTCAATTAAAAATGGATAAACAAAGATTTTTCAATAAACATTTTTCATTGGATGGTATTGCTGAGTTTTTTTTAAGCCAACACAAATGACAAACAAATTATATAAAAGTCCCACTGCCAAATAGTGGCTAGTAAAAAATTTGAGTGGCTGGTAGAATTTAGAATCCACCAGACACAGTGGCTGGTGGAAGAAAAAATTAATTTCCCACACTGTGCAGGGAGCTCGGGTTCGCTCAAACCGGAGCACATACATCCGAAGAGCTGTTAAAGAGCGGAAAAATGCTTTCGACAGTCCCATTTTAAGCGTCTGAAACTCCATAAACGCAGCCCACATTCAAACACGACCGTTATCAAACAAAAGCAATTTACCGCCTAAATTCATTTACGTCAACAACCTGCAAACACCAAACAACCGAGAATAACAGAGTAAAATTATCGTTGCAATTGAGACGGCAAAACTAGCTCAGAGAATCGTTTTCAGACAGGCTGTTCACTGGGTAACTAGTTAATCATCGCCAGGATGAGGTGACCGCGAACCACTTGCTTCGGTATCCTAACCAACTAGCCAACATTAGCAAGCGTTAGTTAAGCTGCTTTCACACCAGACGCGAAACGAATTTTTCGCACGACAGATTGCATTCAAAGTCAATGCAAAGACGCGAACACACGCGTTTCGCGTGTATTCGCGTCTTTGCATTGACTTTGAATGTAATCTGTCGCGCGAAAAATTCGTTTCGCATCCGGTGTGAAAGCGGCTTTACTTTGACCACCGGAAGTCATTTATTCACTTTTCCACAAACACTACTAAAAATCTTCAGTCGCTCGCCGCCAGTGAAGTTGTGCTATCTGAACACACGCAAGTATGTCTAACTATATTCGCTCGTTTGCTCGGGACCCTGCATGTTAGCTAGAATCCGTTATCCGCCTAATTCAAGCTGAACACCACTGAATGCCACCCGCCCAACGTAGCATTACCAAGACAGCTAACGTTACCATTACACAGGAGTGACGGTCTACATAACGTTACCATTACACAGGAGTGACGGTCTACATAACGTTACCATTACACAGGAGTGACGGTCTACATAACGGCTTAGGTTTCCGCACATCCAGTAACGACCGCGTCGCCATATCAGTGTTAACCTGAGATACCGGTCCCGTTAAGTTAAACGCGAGCACTGGAATGACAGTCGTGACGCGTAACGAATGAAAGATCATATAAACTGAAACAGAAATCCGGTCATGAGCACGGGACCGATACAGCAGCAGCTCGAGCCCCAGTTATCATCATCATCATTTACTACTACAGACACGTGCGCCAGTCAAAGCAACGGCAACAACCCCAACTGCCAGCTGTCATATCTGCTCGAGGCATCTTCGCCCAGGACGCAGACGCGCTGCGCCGCTCGGCCCGCCAGCGCCCCCTGGCCCCGTTTCTGCGCATCTGCACCAACACAAGGCCCATCCCCGAGCACAGACACACACACAAAATGGCGGATTCGAGCGTGGTCACGTGACTCCTTTGTACTTTAAAATCGATTTCATCGCCAAATAAATGGCTACAACCAGCCAAAAGCACACGAAATGGAACCGATACGCTCCCATATTCACGAAAACGAAATTTAATTCGACGTAGCACGACGATCAAACGGCAAACGACTAGTCTTTCTGGAACAAGAAGGCATGGCGGCCATTTCGTGCAACTTGCGCAGACATGAGGGGCGCCCTGCATATTGTGAAAACATGGCGATGTCAAAAAAGGCAGGCTTTTGAACGGTATAACGTACCGATTCCTCCTCTTTCTCCATTCCCGTCGGCATCTGCGGCACTGCCCGGTTAATACAGGCATATTCGTGCAGGTCGGGTAAATCCTCGCAGCGGAAGACGGGTAGAGGTTTGGAAGCGTCCAGCGCCCGTGCCCGAAACGACAATTTACTCATTTTTATAATTCGAGATGCAGCATATATCTATCCGATCCCCTAAAATTCACAACTGTCCCGGTTTTAGTTCTCATGGATGGGTCTGTGGCGTTCTCCAGGTGTCTATAGATCGACTGGTAAAAATATGTTTAAATGGCGAAGGCGAACGGAGCCGGGAAGGCCCGGATCTTGGTCGCTCTCCTTCGGTCTCTTTTTTCAGTCACTCCGCTCACTCTCCCCGGTTCAATACGCCATGGCCAACATGGCGGACATTAAAAACTCTCTACTCTCCGCTCGCTCCTAGCGGCCCAACCCCCGATAACACAACAGCCATTCCCACGCGGTCCCGCGCGCGTGCGCGTCCGCGGCGCCGGGGGGAGGGGAAACCCCCCCTCCTCAGTAGAAAAACAGAGCGCGCCTCCCGCGGACAGAACCAGGCTCGTTCACAACAAGCAGAAATTCAAACCTAGCATGCCGCCGCCAGTTTCCATTTCAAATGACAATCCGTGCAGGTTTATCAGCAATGAACAACTAAGGAGAGGAAAACTCGCGAAGAACATGTACAGCTGGACTGCAGTGACTGTCAAATTAAAAAACTCTTTGACATGCAAGTAGAAAAGTTATTTGGACGTCTATTTTAGACACGAAATCTGACAGAGTAACAGCATATGCAGTTAATTTACCCCATTAAAATATGATTCGTTACAAGTCGCCAACTTCATCACTCTGAATGGACTAAGAAGGCCATTAAAGTTAAAGCACCAGCACCTACGGTAATTGTAGTGAGACGCCATAAATGGACGATAAATAAAATAATGTTCACACGCGTGGAAATCCGTTTCACATGCATATGTTCACCTAAAATACAATTTACGGATTTTCTCGAACCGCATCAGACAGGCAGCAATCCGCCCAGAAACGTAAATCGTGGGCCAATCTTTGAAACTGATGCCCTCTTCTGGCATAAATTCTTGCTGCACGGGACATTGAATTTGTGTGCCAATTATCGGGCTGCGAACGCGCAAAATTTTTAAGTGCACTTCAGATGAAAGAACATCTGAACACAGGGTAAATTTACTTTCAGCGCACGCAACATCGAAATCATGCCGTTACAGCACTGCCAGTGATATTCAAAACTTGCGAGTAGGTAGGGCTCTCAAAGATTTCCCAATGCACAGCAAAAATCATTACTTTTACAGGTATATGCAAAAAAAAAAAAAAAAGTTTCCGATAACATCAAGTCCACACTATTTGGACCGCAGACATTGGGCCTCATGTACACAGAGGCACATTGCAACCATTTTTTAAAAAGCAGCTGTGATGGAAATTTAGTCCAACTTAAGAGAATGGCTCAGTTTTGGGAAAACTGGAAAACATGAATAAAGATGGGAGTCTAACAGAATGAGAGCACTGACATGTCGGAAATAGCATAAAATTAGAGACGAAAATAAAGGATGCAAAACAATTGCTTCCTTGCTGAATTGGGTAAGATCACCAGAAACAATTTCCAATCCAACAACAACAACAGAAACAAAACACACTGAAGTTCTACTTCTACACGTGAACATTCTCTTAACCAAACATATTAAAACTCTCTTGAGAGACATAACCCCAGGACTGGTGGCCATGCAGTATTGACTGAGCAGGTGCAACATTACAGTCCACCAAGTAATGACAGCACTTGTATTACCAAAGACAGCGTTAAATCCGAGAGCTGTGATTGGATCATGATCAAATATTTCATACTCATTGAAAGCAGCTTGTAGTGTCCGCCCAAGTTCTTCCACATCAAAAATTAAACCTTCCACTTGACGCATAAAATGCAACCCAAAACGAACCCCTTCCAGTAATTTGCCACAGCCAACTACATGCTTCAAAAGCCAGGGTTTCAAACAAAACTTCCAGGGTTTGTGGGTCTCAGCTGCAAGCAAATGGACCCAAAAGCTTATGGATTCCTGAGCCAATTGATGGGGCTGAATGTGCCCTGATCACTTCCTTACAGACAGGAGGTCTGAATGTGCCCTGATCACTTCCTTACAGACAGGAGGTCTGAATGTGCCCTGATCACTTCCTTACAGACAGGAGGTCTGACACTCGTGGTTTAAGAGATGGACATGCAATCTACAGAGAAGGGAACACAATATTGGGAGCACCCATTAAAAATGGCTTTAAATTTGATGCATGTAAACCACAATACCAAGAGTACCTACAAAGGCCATTACTATTCATTTGAATGCCAATTAGCAGCATGCATCTACAACCCCAATTCCAAAATAGTTGGGACAAAGTGTAAATTGTGAATAAAATCAAAATGCAATGACTTTCAGATCACATGAGCCAATATGTTATTTATAATAGAACATAAATAACATTTCAAATGTTGAAACAGACATTTTACATTTTTATCCACAAAATGAGCTTATTTCAAATTTTCTGGCTGCAACAGGTCTCAAAAAAGTTGGGACACAGGCAAAAAAGGGCTGAAAAAGCAATATATAAGAGAATCAGCTGAAAGAACATTTAGCAAGTAATTAAGTTAACTGGCATCAGGTGTGTAACATGACTGGCTATAAAAGGGATGTCTTAGAGAAGCTGAGTCTCTCAGAAGTAAAGATGGCCAGAGGCTCTCCAACCTGTGAAGGCTTGTGTAAAAAAAATTGTGGAATACTTTAAAAACAATGTTCCTCAACGTCAAATTGCAAAAGCTTTGAAGGTCTCATCATCGACAGTGCATAACATCATCAAAAGATTCAGAGTAACTGGAAAAATCTCTGCGTAAGGGACAAGGCCGAAGACCTTTACTGGATGCCCAGCCGAAGACCTTTACTGGATGCCCGTGATCTTCGGGCCCTCAGACGCCACTGCATCACTCACTGGCATGATTCTGTCATTGACATTCCTAAATGGGCCCAGGAATACTTCAAGAAACCACTGTCTGTAAACACAGTCTGCCGTGCCATCCACAGGTGCCACCTAAAACTCTATCATGCAAAAAGGAAGCCATTGTTGAGCATGATCCAGAAGCGCTGCCGTGTTCTACGGGCCAAGGCTCATTTAAAATGGACTGTAGCAAAGTGACAAAGTGTCCTGTGGTCAGTGGAGTCCAAATTTGACATTCTTGTTGGAAATCATGGGCGTCGTGTCCTCCGGGCTAAAGAGGAGAAAGACCACCCCTCCTGTTATCAGCGTTCAGTTCAAAAGCCAGCATCTCTGATGGTATGGGGATGCATTAGTGCATATGGTGTGGGACACTTGTATGTTTTTAAAAGCACCATGAATGCTGAGAGGTATAAGAAGGTTTTAGAGCAACATATGCTCCCCTCCAGACGACATCTATTCCAGGGAAAGCCTTGTGTATTTCAGCAGGACAATGCAAAACCACATACTGCAGCCATTACAACAGCATGGCTTCGTAGTAGAAGAGTCCGTGTGCTGAACTGGCCTGCCTGCAGTCCTGATCTTTCACCAATTGAGAACATTTGGCACATAATTAAATGAAAAGTCTGTCAAAGGAGACCCAAATCTCTCCAGCAGCTGGAAGCCTGTATTAAACAAGAGTGGGATCAAATTCCAATGGCTAAACTCAAGAAATTTGTCTCCTCAATGCCCAGACACCTTCACTCTGTGTTAAAAAGAGGGGATGCTACACCATGGTAAACAGGCCCCTGTCCCAACTTTTGAGACCTGTAGCAGCTTTCAAATTTGAAATGAGCTCATTTTGTGGATAAAATTGTAAAATTTCTCAGTTTCAACATTTGCGATGTTATCTCTCTTCTATCGTGAATAAAATACTGGCTGGTGTGATTTGAAAGTCATTGCATTTTGATTTTATTCGCAATTTACACTTTTTCCCAACTATTTCGGAACCGGGGTTGTTCCTAAAAGAGGTGCAACTTGCAGCATTTAGCAAGGGAATTCTCCAAAGCAACAAAGGGTAAAATGGTGCCAGAACAGGTTCGTTGGTCCAAAACCAGCAAAATCGTGTCAGGTGGCAAGGCGACAAGTGTCAAAAATTATGAAAAACATATGCCAAACGATAAAAACTGCAACAGCGAAACAGAGCTGTGGCCTCAAGCACTCTGAGAGGAAGGATAGCTGCCAATAACCACAGGACTTCAGCTCTTAAAAAAACTCACTGCAGGACTCAATCAACCCATATCTGAACCAGTCTCAAACTTAAGCGATACATCCTCAGCCTCCAAAAGTGGGTATTTATGTTTCTGATTATTTGATCACCCTCTGTATTCTTTATCTATGCTACAGCACACAGTTCAAGACTTGGGAAAGAATAAAATGCGCATGCTTAAAATTAATTTTGGGAGTATAACCATTAGAGCGCTAAAGCAGCTATTGTTGCTCAGTGATGCAAGATATCAGAATCAATGCTGTTGAAATCCTATCATGTGGCAACTTGTTTAAAAGAGCTCCCCAAGTTGCCACGATAGGTTTTCAATAGCACAGGATCATTTATATACATTTTTAAAATTTCTATTAGCACTCTAAGGGTTAACATCATCCCAACAATGCTTGGGGAAAATGATATAAAAACATAAGACAAAGCTATGGGCTGATCTGCTGAATGATCATGTGTGCCGAGGAGGGTACAGTGCAGTGAAAAAGTATTTGCTCCTGTCCCAATTTCACCGGTTTCCATATTTGTCATATTTAAATATTTCAGATCATCCAATGGTTTTAAATTTGAGACAAAGACAATGTGAGTGAACACTAAATGCAGCTTTTAAATGACCATTTATTAAACATAAAGAGTAATTCAAAACCTATATGAGTCGTGAAAAAATAATTGCGCCCCCCCCCCCCAAACTTAAATACTGGCTGTGCCACCCTTTGCAGAAACAACTTACATGTTTGCAATAACAGGCAAGGAGTCATTTACATCGCTGTGAAGGAAATTTTGCCCACTGTTCTCCACAGAATTGTATTAATTCACCCACATTTGAGGATTCTTGAGCATAAACTGCCTGTTTAAGGTTGTGCCACATCATCGCATTCGGATTCAAATCCAGACTCAAGAGTCGCCACTCCAAAACCTCCATTTTGTTTTGTTTGAGCCATTCAGAGGTGGACGTGCTTGTGTGCTTTAGATCGTTGTCCTGATGCATAACCCCACTGGGCTGGAGCTTGAGGTCAGAAACAGATGGCCGAACATTCTCCTTCAGGATTTTCTGGCAGAGAGTATAATTTGTAGTTCCATCAGTTATAGCCATAGACTGGATAAAAAGATGGATGCAGCACCAGGGTCTGAAAAGTGAGGCCAATGCAGAAATCTCTAAAAATTGCATTCTATTTTACAGCCAGCAGATGGCGACAACGGTGGTTGCAGAAAGAAGTTCAATTTTATAGAAGTCCATGAGAAAATGACCCTACTTTCCCACCTTATTTATTATTTCAATAATGATTTTCCATATGATTTTATGGTATCTATCGCAAGTTTCAAGTCTCCTTCGATATTTCATGATGTTCATTTTTGTAAATTATGGTCCCAAATAGACTAGAATAAAGGATAAAGCCTGAATATGCTTTAGGGGTGTGGCTATCCTTGGTCCTAGTCAGATACGGGCAGATCCACTCGTAGATCCACCCCTCGCTCCTCCCTGGATCTTCAATTCACACACTCGTCCAATATGAATCACATCCGGTTTCAAAATGACAAAATGGCGCTGTTCAATTGCCAAAATCAAGGCTTCCTAAATGGTATGCTGAAACCAATGGGTGACCTCACACTTGCTTCATCCATCTTTTCATACAGTCTATAGTTAAAGCATGTTGCCCAGGTCTCAAAGCATGCCCAGGCCATCACACTGTCACCTCTGTGTTTCACAATTGGTATGATGTTATCGTGGAATGCTGTTAGTCTACCCCAGATGTAACGGGACCCACTGCCTTCCAAAATGTTCCACTTTTGACTCCTCAGTCAACAGAATCTTTCCCAAAAGTCTTGGGGGTCATCAAGATCATCTCATCAGATTTTGCAACGAGGAGGTAATGGAGCCACTACGGACAAGTGATCATTCAACAGTTATTAGACGCATCGTGACAAGTTAGTCTCTTCAAAAAGCAAAATTTTTCAGTTTTGGCGAGCAAACTTTATCAGGATGTGCTCATATTGCAAGTACCATAGATTGGATGAAACTCCTTGATTGCAAGACTGAATGAAAAGAGGGGGTAAATTTAAGGGAGTTATACATTATGCACAATGTTTCTTTATTCCAAAGGTGTGAAAAGTAAGTTTAAAAAGCAGAATCCTCAGGGGATGACTACAGCAATTCGGAAGAGTTCGAGGAAAAAGTGTACTCTTTATGAAAATTCCATAAAGGACAGTAATGAGAATACTGAGGAAAAGTAGAAGACTATGAGGCGCTAAATAGCGGAGGCGCAAAGACTAATCCTAAGCACTGTAAGTACAGTAGTACAAAATGGAAAGTTAAAGAAGAGGTCAAGAGTATCCAGGGTTTCCCGCAGAAAATCGGTTAGTCAAGGTGGTGACTGGGGGGATGGGGGGGTGACAGGGGCGGCGGCAACAGTCAGCGTTTATTTACTCTTTATAAATAAACAAAGCAGTTAAAGTGCAATAACAAAGTGACAAAGTCAACAGTCTTGCAACTTTATTGATTGACACGCAGATATAATAAAATGCATGTATTATGCTTTCATGGAAGTGAGATCAAAAACTGCAGTTTGAATGGGTTTCTGGGTTTCAATGGCACATTTTTTGCACTTAACAGTCTGAGTGTAACACTTGCTCGTACACAGTGTATTTCAGCCTTACTGTAAGAGCTGAGCTGGAAATAACAAGATCAAATAAAAACACACAATCTTACCAAAATTCATGCTACATGCATGAACACAGCCAAAATTATCAAAAAAAAAAAAAAAAAGAATGAAAAGCGCGTAAAATGGGTGCAACCGTTCCAAAGGCTTAAACGAAAATTAATGTAAGAACGGAAAATGTATTTGTTATCCATTTTGACTTCAATTCCCCAAATACTTCGCGGTTGTGGTTATATTTCAGGAGAGGAGAACGGTATTATGTACGGAAGCGCATTGCATTCACAGGATTAAAAAAATATATACACCTTATCTCGTAATTACGAGATCTAATTATCGCGCAGATGGTGAAGAAGGCCGGCTTCTTTGAGTAAAGTACCCTGATATTTTTGACTGCTTTTTCCCATCCCTTACTGTACACGAGAGAAAACCACGTGCAATTGTCAAACATGGCAGAAAGCCACGCGCAAACACATCGGTGGCCTTGACAAGAAACTAAACAAATTGCACATAGCCTATCATCTTAATGAAACAGAATATGTGGGCAAGCAGTTGAAAGGAGACACTATTCCAATGTTTAGTTTAGATGAATAATTATCTTACCTCCACATGTCCTTCCCACGACGACGACAGGTTATTGTATATCCGGATAATTTGCTTCTTCCAGACACAAAAAAATAATGTTGGCATAACAACAGGTGATAGATGGCGCAGTAACATATTTAACCAACAGATGCCGGCCGCTATTCGGCCTCATTGCAATGCGGCCTTATTTTGCTGTGTATGCATGCCTGGATGCAGAAGAATTTTTTTTTTTTTTTTTTTTCCGGGCGGACGTAGTCAAGGCGGGGGAAATTTGTAGTCAAGGCGGCCGCCCTAACTATGAAGCGCTGCGGGAAACCCTGGTATCAAGAATATAGATGGATTGTTGCTGGACGAGAAAAAGGATATTGCTCATGTCATAAATTGTTACTTTGTTGAGTTTTGCCAAGGAGCAGATTTCTTATTGGCCAGAGGTCATTTTCAATGCTCAACATTTTTTTAAGCAGAGATTAAGATTGGGGATAAAGAAGTACCAGACGAATTGCATAAATTACAGACAAATAAGGCAGCAGGCTTGGTGACTTACACCCTAGCGTTCTCAGGGAGGTAGGTGAGATCATCTCTAAACCACTGAACACTGTCAGTCATTTTTACACAATCTTTAGAAAATGGAGAAATACCTAATGACTGGAAGCAGGGCAATATAATACCAGGATAAGACAGGGGAAAGCACTGAGCCAGGAAACTACAAGCCTGTCAGTTTAACTTGCACTGTATGTACAACACTGGAATCTATCATTAAAGAAAAGTTGGAGTTATTTCTTGAAGGTAATAACATCCTGAAGGACGGCCAACATGCCTGACAAAACTTTTGGAATTCTTTGAAGAGGCCACTAAAATTTATGATCAGAGCAAAGCCTATAATATCAAACATTTGAATGTTCAGAGAGCATTTATTTGATACACCACATGGGGCTAATTTTTAAAATGAGGACTGTAGAAATTAGGCATTTTGGAATGGATTCAAAACTCGTTGCGGGACAGAACAGAGTTGTGGTCAGTAGGATCTCATCTGAGCTCGGCGTTGCAGGAACTGGAGTCCCTCAGGGATCGGTGTTGGGACCCTTGCTGTTCCTCATCTACATTAATGATCATGACAGGAGCACTGAAAGAAAATTTGTCAAATTTGCAGATGACACTAAATTGGAAGGTTTAGCTAACAGTTTAGAGTCTGCTCAAGTGATTCAGGATGATTTAGAATTAGATAGCAGGGTGCTACAAAAATGATTTTTCTCGCTTGTACCTTCAGGCAAGTGAGTCAAAAAAATGGTTGCCAGAATTTAAAGGTCACTTGCCTGAAAAAGAAAAAAAAACTTTTTTTTTTAGAAATATCAATTATGTTTATTATGCTGACTGAATGCATTAAACAATCTGGAGACAAATCTATACACCAAATGACATTACACAACAAACCTAACCTACCTGGCATTTAACAAATGACGAACCATGCAACAAGATAAAATCCACCTACATTTCTGGTGATCTTAAAGGGACATTATCATGGTTCAGCAAGTCTCACTCAATAGCTGCATAAATATACAAAATCAATCATATGCTGGAAATTTTGCATGTAGGGTCATCCTTTCAAATTGTTTATGTTTTTGATAAGTTTATGGAATGCGCAATGACACTTCTAGCAGACGGTATTTTTGAGAAAATACCGTTAGGGGCGCTGTAAATGGTGACGTCATCCCGGCTCACTATGGTTGTCATTTTCATCTGTATTGCATTCACGCATTATGCATCGCGGTAATACTTGAACATTACACGTCTTTTGTGTGATATCCGACTATTAAAACAAATACATTTGTTGCACTTGTTGCGAGCTTTATGTTTGTGCTGAGCTTCATCACTTTGATATGCCGTGGTGAGTCACAGACATTCATGGCTGAACTTGGCATGGTTTTTAAATTCACAGTCAACACTGACTAGCCAGCGAGCTTACAAACTTATGTTACATAATGGTTATGGAAAGGTACTCTGTGCACAATGTCTAGCTTGCTCATTTCATAAAAATAGCAGAGGAAAGACGGCGATTGTACTGTGTGTGTGCTGTATGTAGCGTATATGCAGAGCAGCCGCAGTAACGTCACAGCTAAGCACCGAAAAAGAGACTGCTCTAATAAAATGGCCCCATTCCAGGGGGAATAGCCCGTTTGCTCACATCCTTTGTTCGATATTTGAATTTCATGGGGGTTGAATCACCCGGAAAAGGATAGAAGTTGAATGTATTGTTATCTGGGAATGATTTACTCTGCAAATTGTATTGGATGATAAGGTTCCTTTCACAACTCCAAGACTTGCTTGTGCTGCGGAACTTCCATATAATATACAGTTAAACCAAACAAACACCCACCAACTGAAAGAATATGATAAAGTCAGGTGCAAGTTAAGATGGCACTGAGAGTCTGAACCGATCCCAGCAAACATAATATTCAAGGCAACTGGATTCTGAAGCACATAAACCAATAAGATGACACTCACAAAGTGATGGGCCATGCAATCAGATGAAGTGATCAATAGAATAACTCCAGCACTGGCTTTTGTGCTGAAATCATTTCAAGTATTCGATTAAGGAAAAATAAAAGCGGGCAAGTTTCCGCACACTTAGGCTAAGGTCAGACCCAAACGAATTTTGACATGCGTAATACGATCAGGAGGTGAACGACATAAAATCAATGTGCGTCTTAAACCCTGGGCCCAAGCTCTGCTTACTAAAAAGATGCCGTCATTTTTATTAATTTCATATTTTATTTACCAGGGCCTAAAATTGAGCGCGGGATTGCGGGTATCGCGCTTACTTTCATCAATTTGCGCAAATCTGAAATTTTACCGCGGGACAATCGCACGGCGCCAATTAGTTGCAGCAAGTGCGGAACGGAGCTGGATGCCGCTGCCTGGACCTCTTTGACTGACGGACTGATTTCCGATGGGATCTGTGCATAACCTGCGGGGCTGAAAAGTGAAGCAAATATGGAAGTGCCAAAAGCTGCAGTTCCTCGAATGGCCACTTGAGGCTGACTGCAGAAAGGAGTCAATCCCCATCGACGCCCATGTTAAAAAGCCTAATTTTACAGCAAAAATAGACATGTTTACAGCCTGATTCAAAATACGGTTTTGGTCTCTATGGCTAATTTTCCTCTCCGTGAAAACTATGGGGGGAGTGAATTCTTTTGTCACTAACATTTACATTGTATAAAGGCTTAAATTTCTGCATAATTAAGGGCGTGGCCACTTGGAGTGACAGAACTAGAGATGGGATTTATGGCTCTTTGAAGGGAGCCGGATCTTGAGGAGCCATTCCTTTCAAAGAGCCGTTCAAAAGACTGGCTCCTTGTTATATTTATTTATTTTCTAGAAGTCAACCAGGGGTAACTCGTTTTTATCAAGGAAACAATCACTGGTAGCAGTTATAAGATAAGATTTAGATCAGAATAATTCAAACTTACACATCCCACCAATATATACTCTATTGGTGGGAATTATTCTGAAATATTGATTAGAATTTAATTTGGTTGTGTTTTCATTTGTAAACATTCCATAAGGTGGTGCCATATCCCCATGCCTTGGCAGTGAGATCACCATTTTGAATTTTCCCTCACCTAAAAAACTTTGTGGCACAATTAAAAACTACGCAGGCTACAGATAACTTCCACGCAAAACAACTTTACTGTAAAATTTTCCACACAAGAACATTTTAACAATACAGAAAAAAATATAAAAATAATAAATAATGAAAAAAATATATGTATATAAAAATATAAATAAAACTAGATCAAAAATTAGGACATGATAAAAATGTGAAGGCAAAATTGTACTACCCTACCTGGTGTTTGTACACCTGAACTATTTTTACAAACAGGAGCTCAGCTCCTTGACTCGAATCCACATCAGAACAGATACAGCGGCAAATGTCTTCAGTCCAGTTGGGGCGGCGACTAATATTCTCCTCCCCTAAGTTAGCTGCGCATATATAGCTGCGTTCACGTAAATGGAGCATGCTGTGGACAACTCAAACTTGGAGATGTCATTAGTCGTTCACGTGAAGGCAGCATGGACAACTCAGACTCATGGGGCACACAGATGACACATGAAGGCAGCATGGGCAATTTGCATAATATATTATATTATATATTCTTATATTATAAGAATGGCTCGCAACTGCGAATCGGTTCTCATCGTTCACTTAAAAGAGCCGTTCAAAAGACTCGACTCGGTCGCGAACGTCACATCTCTAGACAGAACCTTGAATTACACAGTCTCTGGGCAGGAGTCGTCTCATCCGGTTATGTTGTGGCTAGGCTAGAGCACAGGCCTACACGGCCCCGGGCTGTAGAGTAGGAACGCCAAGCCCTGCCGCTAACCACGGGCCTAGCCTGGCTGTCTGAGGGAGGGGGGTTACTACAGCTCGGCTAGCCTAGCCACTTACCCTTGGCCTTTTCTAGTCGTCTGTAGACCGTTATGCTACCTAGGCTCATTCGAGTCACGGAACTTGATCCACTGGCCGCGTTTCTGACTGGAGATTTTTAATCGAAAAATCGGATGATAATGTCTTGCTGTGTGGTTAGGAATCTGTGGTCTATTTTCTAAGGTGATGAAATTCTAATATTATTTCATATAACATTATATGATTACACGAAGTAGCGTTAGTTCGTTCACTAGCCAACTAGCCAGAGAATGAATACAGTAACCCCCCCGGTAAGTTTTTGCCCAAGATGCCCAGCTGTGCCAGCGGGAGTGTACGCCTGCCACAGTTATTATACAGGCATGCAGCGAAATAATAGTGTAGTGAAAAGTGTCTGAATTCAGGGTTAACATACTTTTGAACAAACGCTGTCAGTCAGGGGTAGGAAAACCGTCACGGATTCCCCAACAGGTTGCCAACGTAACTGGCTAGTCGGCTACAACATCAGAACCACGATAGCATGCTACCAAATGACGGGGTCCCTTAGCTGATTCCCCGGAGTTTTTGGAGGGCTTGACCGTAGATTGCCGTGCTCATACACTCAATCGACTCACACAGTAGTATCTTATAAAACTGCATATGCCACAAATGGATTCGTTCCATTTTCAGTGCGATGACTGATGCGGTATCACTGCAAATAGAAAGGCTAGTTAGCTAGCTATATAGCTAATTTAACATATCCCACGTTATCTTTCAAGGTAGCTAGCTGTCGCTAAATGTGTTTCTTCATTTAAGTCCATCATCCACCAGCTAGCTAACAACATTAATGTAACTAATAAGCCAGACAGAAACTGAAAAGTGTCACTAACTAGCCACGTTCGGCTATATTTGCCGTCGCTAAGAGTAAAGGTTTTTTTTCCCGAAAGTAACATCAATTTTACGACGCGATAAAAAAGTTGCGCGTCGCAGTGGTATCGTTCGCTAATATAAGGGTCAGAGATAAGCTGGGCAGCTGATGAAATAACCATGGAGCCTTGGAGCCCGACGCCCAGGTGTGTGAGCATTGATGAGCCCACGTATGCTGGCTACAGTAACCAATGAATTCAGCATTCACCGAAGTCAAAATGTAGGGTGAAAATACTTGTGATCAAAATGTGCGAGAGTGTGGTAGGAAAATAAAGGTCCGTCAGGTTTGTCAGTAAGGTTACGTAGAGCAATGTTATTGTTTTACTGCCCATACTACCGTTAATGGGACCGGGCTAAGGTGCATACAAGGGCTAAAACGAGCACCTGCTGGCACTATGTGGGGATACTGATACTCAGTGAGCCAACCGCCGCATCTTCCCAGCGGTGTACGGCGTTCGTTGCGCTACTACCTCACGGACGAACAACGTTCGTCAGGCAACCACTTCACAAATATAAACAGCGTTCGACCCGCCACCGCAAGCTACTTAGCAGGATCCATTGCTTTACTAGGACAGATATTACCCCGCATCTCGGCCTTAGCGAACCATGAAGCATCGAGCTCAGTTGGCTTTTCAGTAGACTATGGAAGCCACAGGTAGCTTGGTAGCTGCAGGCTGAGAGGGCGCGTTTCAGCAAACCGGCTCCATTCGGCCCGTCCACTGGGTTCGCGTCAGCTCCAGCAACGGCCCATCTTTTTGCCCATTTTTGGATTAGCCAGGAGGTAGGCGGAGTCAAATAAGTGCCAAGATGGCAACCAAATTTGCTTCAGAATGGATATTCAGAAACCTATGGGTGACGTCACAGAGGCTACGTCCATGTTTTATACAGTCAATGGTGCATAACCATAGTTCGAATTACTGGGGGGGTATTGGGGGGTCTGATCCCTCTAATCAAGACTTGAACCCTCCAAGAGGGGTCAAAACAACTGGTTGGGAGGTTCAAAACATTTCATTATTCTACCCATCATCATAAATATTACAATGTATTTCTTATATTCATGCCTGGAAGAATCAGTAATACAGTTTCACACACTCCTAAAGTGGGCCATGCCATTTCTTAACCTTGACGTTTGTTGAACATCTGCCTGTGTCACTCCCACCATTGGCTCACTTGTTCGCGTGTGTTGCGTGAAACGGTAAAGGCTAATGAAAGTAGCCACCCAGTAGTTAGTTTAATACACTTTACTGTCTTACCCTAAGAGTTTCTGAATTAAATCATGTCAAGTGTCTACGCATGAACGCTAACGTGCATCTATGGCTTGGCATTTCAGTGTAAAATGCCATATCCAGTAGCGGTCTGTCGGTAGTAACCTCACCTTTTAATGTTTAATTGCCTAATCCTCTAGCAGTTTACCTTGTCTGATTAGCAACAGTTGCCAAGACGAATCGGTAGAATGACCGTCAAATTTATTTCTGATAACTTTGTGATGCAACGTGAAACAAAGTTTTCTTCGGCGCATAAAGGCGTTGTTAAATGTCAATACGCCTAAATAAATTATGAAGTCATGTAACATTGGCTCACGAAATGGCTCAGATTTGCGTAAATTAGCTTGCAAGACTCATTAAGCAATAAGGTAGAAGAACTCTTTCAACATTCTGAATATAGCCGCAGCTAAACGGTGCTGTGAGGCACGACGCACGGAGTGTGTAATAATCCCAATGAAAGTTGGTGAAAATTTTGGATGTTTTGCAGTTATTGTCATCCTTGTAGTGTCACAACAACTTATTTATTATGTCATTTGCATTTCTTAATTATTACTGGTCATGCATTGGTCTTGGTTGTTCAGTCAATAAATTGTTTGATTGTTAATCAGGCGAACTTGATGCGGCGAAGGGTGATGTTACTTAAGGCCTTCTCACTGAAGGCATGCCACTGGTCATATCTCACCCTGGATTTACACCAGATGTATGTATAGTCTGCCTCCGCCCGACTGCGTGTTGGCTCCGACTTCGCCGTCTGTCAGCGCCCACCGGTCGCGTACTGACTGCGAACGGGTGCGCAGCAGGGCGGACGACAAGAGACGCGAGACTGGCAAGATCACGCAGTAATTACAAAATAAAGCGCGATTGCCAGAGATGAAACCATACATTTAACGCAATTTCAAACAGGCAACAGGCTTTTTTTCTCTATCAAAGAAGTTGACAAATGGTTTATTTGTTAGGAAAGTGCTTTGTCAATTCAGTTAAAATATTTTATTACATTTGTTGCTGTCCTAGCCTACTATACGATCTGGCTTCAACACTGGGTGTTTTTAATGCTGCATTTGAGTCCTGGTTGACTTGCTCTATGCCAGGGGTGGCCGACCCTGGTCCTGGAGAGCCGCAGTGTCTGCTGGTTTTTAGTGTTACTCAGCACTCGATTGATGAATTAAAGCAGTTGATTACACATTTCACTTATCTCACTGGTGTTTTAGGTTTAAATCGAGTGGAGAAAACCAAACTCAGCACACCCTCTGGCTCTACAGGACCAGCGTTATCCACCCCTGCTCTATAAACTTTTATCTGCACTCTGTACTTCTACTTTGTCTGCATTACAACTACACTAAATATCCAACCACATTGACAAATCTTGGTTAACACGTAGATTGCTGTCACAACCTGCAAGTCTGCTTAATTGGCTCTAGGAGTCTTGTGGGTTGTTCCTGCTTATTGCTTGATTGGCTCATTATTACCAAATTAAACCTGAGACACCAGGTGAGATCAGTCAAGTGAGTAATCAACTACTTCAATCCATCAATCGAGTGCTGAGTAACACCGAAAATCAGCAGACCCTGCGGCTCTCCAGGACCAGGGTTGGCCTCCCCTGCTCTATGCAGATAATAAAAAGTGGGGTCGTAATTCTGTGGTTTTCCACCCACATTCTGTTGGGCTGTTGTTTTCAAACCTAGCTCCGCCCATTACTACATTTTGTTGAAGTAGTGAGGTGAAATCATTGGTGAAAAACGTACGAGGGAGAATTTTAAACAGGATGTACACACCCAGCTTCCTGTCGAAGTGCTGCGCCATGCTCTGCCATCCGGCAAGAATAGAACCATTGCGTATCGGTTGTGAAGGGCTGTGCAGTGTCGGAGCTGGGACGGAGGCGACACGCAGTGCGGCGGATCCAGTGTAAATGCACTCATCGACTAAAGAGGAAACGTATTTGCTCCAACGGCGTGGCGGAGCCGAGACGGACCGAACACGCATCTGGTGTAAATCCAGGGTAAATCCAGGGTAATGCTGGCCAACACTGGTGCTCAGTCATGATGAGCGGTGAGACAATGGAGGATTAGTTGTACAGATAACTTTACGTTTTGACATCAACATAAACCAGTGGTTCTAAAACCTGGTCCTGGCGCCCCACTGTGTATACTGGTTTTTGTTCCAACCACAATTGAACTCTTAGGATTTTAACAACCTGTTGATTTGTCTTAATTCGGTACATTTATGTTTAGAGCAGTTATTTATCATCTTAAGCCACATTTGACAGATCTATACATGCCATGAAGAATAAAAATTTCACATCCACATTGAGACATATTAGAAACTAGTATAAATAACTGTAGAGGGAAATAATTTAACCAAACATTTAATCAATGTAAACAATCAGTAGGTTTCTCATGCCTGCCAAGGGACTACAGAATTAGCCTGTGGCTATAATCTGGCACATTTACACGTGTTCATTAATATGCACTGTCCCTTTTTTCTAAATAAATAAATAAATAAATAAATAAAAAATAAAAAAAACTGTTGACACATGGTTGCAAAAACTAACAATTTATTTGGCAAACAGTAGAGTCACACCTGTTTTGTGTCGTGTTCATTTTATTAAGTTCAGGCAAATTATTTTGAAAGAACTCAAAACACCTGTGATCAGCAACCCAATTTGGAGGTTACTGATTTTTTCAGTCTTAATTTGATCTGTTTAAAAATGTTTTACCTGAAAATCCTCACAATATCGAAAAATAAGCACTATATGTTCAAGGGTTTTTATTCTTCATGGCACAATGGATATGTCCATCAAAATGTGGCCTAAGTAGGTACTGCTCTAAACATGGAATGCAGCCAATTAAGACAAATTGACAGCTTTTTAAAATGCTACAATTGCAATTGTGGTGGGAATAAAAACCAGCATACGCAGTTGGGGCAGCAGGACCGAGTTTGAGAACCACTGATATAAACAGTAGGGAAGAAGCACTCAGATCCGTTACGCAAGTAAAAATATCAATAACCTAATGTAAAAATACTTAAATACAGGTCAAAGTCCTGCATTTAAAATCCAACTTAAGTAAAAGAAAGATATTAAAGTACTGGCTTTACAGAAAATTGTACGGAGACTGATGTATTGAATAAATTTAACATTGTTAATGCTGATGAGTAAAGGCATAAGCAGTATTCAATCTGGAGCTGGTTTGCTCAGCTTTGAAAGGGTCACAGAGTAAATCTGAGAGGTTGCGCGATGATGGATTGGGTAGAAAAGAAGAGAAAAATTCTGCTACATACATTTGGATTAATTTTTCAGATATTTTTGCATTTTTGTAACTGGGCCTGAAGCAGTTATGTATTTAAAACCAGGTGAATGGAAATGTTTCAAGTACCTTAAAATATAAAAGCATGGAATTTGTGCACTGCTAACAGCTCTGGGGAAGAATAGAGAATGTAATTTAACCCTCTATTAACCACCGTAGCATATCTGCTACATAAAGTGAAAGGGTTAACAGCCTGGACACCCTGCTGGTTTTGCTTCTTATTGCCAAATAAACATTTGAGAATAACTTGAATGGTCCGTCACTTTAATTTTGCCATTAGATTATTACCCAATGTAGCAGATCTGCTACATTTTTGGAAAAGGTGGGCTAAAGGGTCGAATTTTTTTTTTTTTTTAACTATTTTTCCAAATATTGGCCCACAATCAACATATTTGCCAAGGGAAATGATTTTTACACAGTTGGAAAGGTACTTGGTTAACAGAGGGTTAATGCAAGTTAATAGCCCCCCACCCAAAAAAATTTCTCCAAATCCCCCCTATTTGGAAAAAATAGGGGAATCCCCCCCAGTTTGAAAAATTAATTTTAGGCCCTGTATTTACTGCATTTAACTATGACACGTGGTGTCATTCGGGTCTTAGTATGCTACTGGTCATTTTTCTGCCAGATTATCCTGACGAAGTAGGAATCAAACTAATAAAAAGTTCAATTGGATGGCAAAGCAACAACTTACTAGAATATGGTCTCTGAAGGTAACTGCATGTTTGGCAGGAGTCCTTGAATTTTTTGTTCTTGAATTTCTTTAGACTGAGGTATCATGTGCTGCTTCTTGCCTACTTCATATTGTCAGACAGGTTCCATTTAAGAAATGTTTAGATTCAACAGGGCTGGCAGTAATCATGCCTCGGCAAGTCTCAGGGGATAGAACTCAATTATCAATTAAATCTATTCGATTTAATAGCTAAGGGGCCAATTACATTTTCAAATAAGTCTGGGAAGGGTTGAATAGCTTTTTTTCCTTCAAAAATGAAATCATCACTGAAAAAAATTTTGCGTTGACTATTATCTTTATCCAACATTAAAATTAGTTTGATGATCTAAAAACATGTAAGAAGGATAAGAAGAAATAAAATACATGTAGAAAGGGGAAATACTCGCTCACAACACTGTATAGGTGCAACACCTCCTCACAGGCACCACGTGCCGAGCGGCCGAAATCCTGTTCTCGCTCTGAAGCGCCCCGAGATACTGATGTCTGTTCGGACAAATCATTCAATCACACCGCACCCCACAAGAACTACATTCCCAGCAGCGTAGAACACAGTGGAACAAGCGACTTACCGCTTCCTCCCGCCGAACACTGATCCTGCCATGGTTTCCGCGTCACAGCAAACAAGTGCAGGAACTGTGCTCGGGTCATCCGCAAGGCAAGTCCATACACAGCCTGTGAATGGGAGGAGAGGAGAGATGCACAAGAGGTATGACGTTCCTGTGAACATGCATTGAGGGGAAGCAGAGTCGTAGCGATCTGTACATTTACATTGCTTGAAGCCACTGGTCTCAATTCAAAATCACAGCGATGGAATTCTTGCAAAGGGGACAGTTTTAACAAGTTTAGTCTTTGGCAGTTTTCCTCTGGCTGCTTGGGGCAAGACAAGAAACACTTTCCTGAGTTGGACATCGGGGCGTAATGTTACCTGAAATGAAGCCTGTATTCCAATTCGAGATCCAAGAGTCTGAATGTTTGAATGTTCATATTACATTTCCATTTCATGCGTGACCAGTGGTCCACACATCCTTTATACACATACGCCCATCAACTAATACCGACACGGAAACTCCTTTTGCGTTTGCTACAGCAACGATCTGGGTGAATTAGTATCTTAACTTGGCAGTTGGCACCTCCTGGCTTAGTTTATCATGCACTCAGATGTGTGCAGGTGTCACCGTCCAATCAGGAACTGATACTGCCCTTTGTCGTCATCTTTCAGACAGGTCAGCAGGTTTTGTGCCAAAACACCTTGTTACTCAGAGCTCCAGTTCTCATGGTAAGAGTGCCTTTCCCAGCTGAAGATAAGCCTTCCTAAAGTGTGACGATGCCTCCATCACACTGCAGTCAGCCTGGTGTTCCTCAAACACGTGGAAGGTGGAAACCCTTACTTGCTAAAAAGAAGATCCAAGCCCCTCCAACTTATGCCAAAAAAAAAAAAAAAACCTTTCAATCCCTTCAAACCATGCACAGATGTTATGGTTGGATGAGAGAAAAGTTGACCTTTTTATCCTCCATTCAAAAGGGTATGTTAGAGCAAAGAAAATACAGCTCGTCATTCAAGAATAAGAATTGAGGGAGAGGGTTCCACCCCTCACTTAGCTACGAGGACTGGATTTGACAACAGGACAGAACTAAGGCCAAAGATTCGACATGTAATGGTCCAATCCAGTGAAACATAATGTATTACAGGCCAACCCTGTTCCATCCAGAAATCTGGCAATGCTCTCGCGCTTCCAGCTCTCTTACAGTCTACCTGCACCAAGTAGAGCACGTCCATTCTCCTCAGAACAGGGCCAGTGCAGCTGCACATTTACAGTTTTAGCCCAGCACTATAACCCTCATTTCCACTCTCCAAAGTTTTGACTGAAGGCCTAAGGAATGAGTGAATGAACCCAGCTGAATCTGGTGTCTTCCAACTGGGAAAAACTAGACAGTCCAGTCGTCCGTGACCGCATGGGTGTAGCCCCCGGAAGCTCACTTCCCCCTTTTTTGCGCATTATTCGGCCAATACTGTTGCCATAGCAACCAAAATCGATAGTGTCACAAGCAGTGGCGGCTGGTGAACTGGCGATAGGGGAAGCTCAAACCCATCCCTTAAAATTAATGATTGGTCACGACCTGTTTTCCATCATTCATTTAAATTACCATAACAGAAACTCTGAAAACTCAACATTATCAGGTGTGGTCAGTTTTCATTAATAACGCATACCTGTCAACGTTCACGCATTCCGCCTGAGTTCAGTAGTACGTTCCCCTGCTGTTGTCAGCAATTATTCAATCAACGCATATCTAAGAGATTCTCAGGTGGAATTGAAGTCTTTGTGCATGGAGGTTTATCAGTTTCACCTGCTTTCTGACTCCAGACTTCACGCTTTTCTTTACTCAGGGGTTGGAAGCGATGCATGTGTTTCATTATCATTTAAATAGTTTAAATGAAATAAGATCATTTGAAACGTCTTCTTACGATTCCACTGCTTCCATTGATCTTATTTCATTTAAATAGTTTCAACGATCATGAAATACACTCATTTCTTCCAACCCCTGAGTAAAGAAAAGCGTGAAAGTCCGGAGTCATAACGCAGGTGAAACTGATAAACCTCCAGGCACAAGGACTTCAATTCAGCGCGAGAATCTCTTACACATTCGTTGATTGAATAATTGCTGACTACAGCAGGGGAGCGTGAATATACCACTAAACTCACGCGGAATGCATGAGAGTTGACAGGTGTGCATTATTAATGAAAACAGACTACACTTGATAATGTTGAGAGTTTTCAGAGCTTTTGAAATGGTAATTTAAAGGAATGATTGAATACAGGTCATGACTAATCATTATTTTCAAGTGATGGGTTTGAGCCTCCCCTATCGCCAGTTCATCAGCCGCCACTGGTCACAAGTGAAGTATAACACATGCCCATACCAAATATGAAAGTAAATCAGTCAAAAATTACAGCCTGTAGAGCGTCCACAAGGAAGAGTCTACGGACACGTATGCGGCGGAGACAATATGCGCGACTTCGTCCGGGGGCTACAATTAAAAACCCACACCGACTCTATTTGGCAAAAGATTGGTCCCCAAACGCTCGACATCAAGAGTAGCCAAACCTCGTCCTGAAGAGTCTTCGTGTCAGCTGGTTTCTGCTGGTACTCTGCACTTAATTGTAGCCCCCGGACAAAGTCGGGCGGCTACTATGGATTCACGTGTGTCGTCTCTGCTGCACTTCCTTGTGGACGCTCTACAGGCTGTAATTTTTGACCACTTCCTTTCATATTTGGTATGGAAAGGTGTTGTACTTAACTTATGACATGCATCCATTTTGGTTGCCATGGCGACAGTATTGGTCGAATAATATGCAAATTAGCAGCAAAACAGATTTCCTTGTGGACGCAGTAGAGGATGCAATTTTTCGCCAATTGCTTTCATATTTGGTATGTTCATGTGTTACACTTCACTTATGACATATCGATTTTGGTTGCCATGGCAACAGTATTGGCCGAATAATATGCAAATTAGTGGCAAAACAGATTTCCTCGTGGACGCAGTACAGAATGCAATTTTTGCCAATTACTTTCATATTTGGTATGAACACGTGTTACACTTCACTTATGACATAAATTCGATTTTGGTTGCCATGGCGACAGTATTGGCTGAATAATGCGCAAATTTGCGCTGAAACATACACACTTCCTTGTGGGCGCTGTACAGGCTGTGATTTTTCACCGATTTCTTTCATATTTGGTATGGGTGTGTGTTATACTTCACTTATGACACCTATCAATTTTGGTTGCCGTGGCAACAGTATTGGCCATATAATTTGCAAATTAGTGGCAAAACAGATTTGGACACAGTACAGGCTGCAATTTTGGACCGATTACTTTCAAATTTGGTATGGACATGTGTTATACTTCACGTATGACACCTATCGATTTCGGTAGCTATGGCGACAGTATTGGCCGAATAATGCCCAAAAAAAGGGAAGAAGCGGGCTTTCAGGGGCTACACCCATGTGGTCGCAGCCGACCAGACTGTCTAGTTATATCTCTGCAATAAAGTGTTGGCGGGTATTATGCTTTTGGCTTGCCAGCCGCCATAAATCCTTCGTGTTTATAGCACAAGAACTCAAACAGTTTTTATGAGAATCACAGAAAAAACTTTTGGAGTTCATTCCTGGCATAAAGACGAGGAGCTCCGAGCTCTACATCCCACAACCTTTCCTTTAGCGCCACCACCAGGTCAAACTTTTCATTTATGAAAACTGCAATAACATGACCATTTTTATGATAATCGCCTGACTTCTTGTGTTCATTCGCAGAGCATACAGGACTAAACACATTGTTTAGTGTGACCCTACCACCTTTCCTGTAGTGCCAGCACAGGTCAAACTTTATATTTCTAAATGCAATAACTCAAGTGTTTTGCTGGGAATCTTCTCATTTCTTGTGACCGTTTCTCATGCGCAGAGGAGGGTTATTTTTAATGCTGGTCACCCTATGACCTTTGCTGTAGTGCCACCACAATATCAAACTATTCATTTTTAAAAATTGCAATAACTCAAACAGCTTAAATGAGAATAATGTCAAGTCAGCCTTCAGCAGTGCTAGTGCTTGGAGGAAGTTTTGAATTGTGCTGACTCCAATATTTCCCGTGGCACCACAGCGCTAGCCTGACTCCGCCAGCCTTCGTACTTCCGCTTAATTTCATTTCGCTTCAGTACTCAGTCTGGTCACTCGGAGCTCTGCCTCGTTTGCCTCGGCAGAAAATACGCTGGACCAACCAACGCACAGAAGGCGTGGCCGAGAGCCATGATGTAGCTGCTGCGCCAAGTTTGAAATTGTAGTCTCTGAAATCAGCAATGGCCACGGACATAGATACGGGAGGTCATTCGCTCTGTCGTGGAGAAAATCCCGGGTATCAGCAATTTATAGCAACAACAAGATGAATGTTTGGTTAGTTTTTTTTTAATGAAAATGATGTTGTAGCGCTACTCCCTACAGATTGTCATATCTACTTAATATCCATCGTGAAACATATGAAATTGGCACCCTGTTCATCTCTGTGAGAGACAGCCGAACCACCTCAGCTAGCTTGTAGCTTCAAGTGTTAAATAGTGTGAAATTCGCTGGCAATGTAAGTTAGCAGCGAACTTTTTAAAAGCCGTGTTTTTGTTCATGTCACAAGACCTATTCGCTGTCTCAGTGTTATGTTGTCATTATCCATGAATGAAATGGCTGTCTGAGACAGCCAAACGCTTAGAGCCGAACTATGTTACTATAAAGTTAGATAGCGAGCTCGGTATGATGTTAGCGCAAATATGGTTAACGGTTCAGTTCTCGTGTCAACGCAGATTTTGTACTGATGTAAAAAATGCGTTATTTTCGCCGATTCTGCCGTTGGTTTCGGGTCTCTTACATTTTTTTTAACAGCAGCAGTATCTGCAGGAAAAATGATAGCTCAACAGTTTGTTTCTTGTAAGGAGAACAGAAAGAGCACCTTTGGTTCTTTTAAGTGAATGAGTGAAGGCTAAAATTTGGTAGATGGGCATATGTATGGGTACAGTATTAACTAATGTACTGATCAGTTTGTTTTCGCTGCATTCCTGGTATCAAGGACTGTGTTTACAGCAGAAGTACTAGGCGGCTGAGTCGGCGCATAACATATGTCATCGCCAAACGTTAGTGATTGATTTACGGGTACACCAATGATTTTAAACTTCAGACAAGCACCCACCCACCAGGAAGTAAACACTTGTCATTGATGACTGTCCAGACTGTGTGTACGAAGCAAAGCGAAGTAGCAGAGTCTGGATTTACCAGGCTACCACAGCGCAGCCAAATTTAAAATGTGCAAATGCAAAAACTCAAATAGTTTTGATCAGAATCATGTCACATTTTGTGATTGTTCCGGGTACATAGAGAAGCGCTGTTCTTGATATTCGTCACCCCACAATCAAACGTTGCTGCGAACATTCCTGGAGCTGAGAGTAGTTCTCCTGTCGATTTTCTGAACCTGATACCCTTTCCTTTTTGTGCATCCATCAGGCCAAACAATGAACTCTGCCAAAGGGGAGAATGCCATCGTTTCAGGAACATACCCTACTGTCGTCCACCTACTGCATTTGTCAAGTTGGGCAACAAAACCAGCTGAGTACGCGGTCAACACATCTCAATCCGTTTCTTAGGTTCCTCTTGGTTTGTGAAAACAAAAACAAGCGGACATCGCTGCTTTCCTGGACCAGCGTTATTCACCCCTGCTTTAGATAAATGCTGCAGTCCACCAACGCTAGGTGAACAACAGAAAGGGCAGTATGGTGGCTTGCTGGGTTTCAGAGAAGACTAGGGGCTTATTCAAATCACTTATTCTTCACGGCCTTCCACTCCTTTCCTGCTCCAAACTCCATTCATCATGGATACAAGAACAGTGCATGCCACGAGACGAGCGCGATCGCACCGGCGCCCGTAAATGCCCGTCAAGTCCTCCTCACGGGCGTGATTTAACAAGCCCGTCAGTCACTTCAGGGGCGTGCCACTATTTAATACAAGCACTAGCCCATTTTACCTTCCCCAGTAGACCATGACAGGGCTCTCAAGTCTCACACATTGAGCGTGAGACTCACGCATTTCAATAAGTTCACACGCTCTCACACCACACATGACATTTCTCACGATGAGAAGTGATAAAACTCGCCGCACATGAGTAACATAAACTGTATATAAAAGAGATTAGTAATCTATGAATGGATGAGGCAAAGGCAGACTGCTCTGCTTGAATCAGCAACCTATCAGCCAATCAGAAAATAGTATTTCTTGTTGCCAGGTGAAACAGCAGCGCCGTATTCACGTCTTCCACACGCGCGCGAATGCTATTGTGTGCACACGACAAAGAGCTGGAAGTGGAAGCCCAAAATCAGGTAATCACTTCACTTATATTTTTTTTTCAATAACTGCTTATTAAAGTCGAGGAACTATGTAGGATATTTGCTTTATGGATCATTTTTTACCTCAGTTTAACAGCTTTGGACGGTTATGGTTAGATGAATTGACTTGTAACTTGTTACGGGGAGAGTGGGGGCTCTCTGCCCTCCATGTAGTGTATTTTGGCTGAAGACAAACCCTGCTCCGATCCGGTGTCAGAGGTGGTACCGCAACATCTCTTGTTTGTGACTGACAAAATGATACAAATACACAAAAGAATTATTTAATTTAGCCTTTATTATACTGGGGAGTCCCAATGAAATTAAAAAAGCACAGATATTGGGGGGAATGAAGAGTCACTTCTTATTTCAGTTTACTGGCAGTTCTGAATATTCAATAACTGATCCTGGTGTGCCATCTAGTGATAGATTATTATAACTGCGTGCATAAATTTGCAGCTCCACGTCCACTGGCGGACACATCTGCACAAAGGTACACCGTTGTTCTTCTCGAACACGCCAAATCCAGATAATCCATAAATGATGAATTAATATTTTAATTTGAAACGAGTAACAAAGTTGCCAGTGTCAAAGTAACGAAATAAGTATACTACTTAAATACTGTAACAAAGTACATGTGCACCTTTGAAAATGGGAGTATCATGCACCCCCCCGAAGAAAATCTCACTCTAGCCTGCATTCAAAACTTGAGAGCCCTGCCATGACGATTACAACAATGTCATAATCAAAACTAGCAATTGCAACATTCTCTCAGATCGAGGCAACCAGAGCCAGCTGTGAGGAAGCATGCTCATATTCAGTTTAGCATATCCGACCCATCATGTGGGTGTTCTCCTAACCCTTGTAAATCTACCTTCAAGGAATGGACACATTCTCCAGAGTCTGATGCGATCGGGTTTATTGCAAGTCGCTCAAAGTGAAGTACAAAACCCAGGCTGGTCTGCGCAAACCACATAGCATTCATTCTTCTTCAATCACCCGACACAGACTGACCACTGACTGTCCGAACCCTCACATTTATTACCCTTTTGGCACGTTCCTCTAGGTGGGATTAAACGTGACTCATCCCACCTTATCCAACATGATTACTTTCTGATTGGTTCATTGTCATATAGCAACCCTCCACCCTTAGTAACAAGTTTGCCATTACATCATAGTGTAAATTAATTTTAAGCCTCCAGGGACGCTCGAAGACCACGTATGAGCCTCCCAAACCTTGGGTTCAGCGAAAGTTCAGTAACTTATCTGGGTCATGGATGGTTCCAGAACACTTAGGTGCGCAGGCTCAGGTAGTGGGACCAGGCTGACCGATATGGTCATTCCGGAAGATTAGCTCATCTAGCTAGCCTTGGTTTGCCTGCTAAGGGCCTTATCATCTTGTTTTTTTGACAGATTTATGAGTTTCTGTTTCTTCTCAGCTCCACAGTCTTGCAGCAGTTCTAAGGGGCCATTAGAACTGTGATAATAGTAATACTCTGAATTTAGAACATTTTGGCTTATTTTTCCCACCACAATCATCATAGCTGTAACTAGCAATCTCGGATCTCGGTAAAAATTTTAGAGACAAAAAAAATTTATGTCTTTATCATTCAGGTTTTGTTCTAGGTATCTTAAGTGTAACCCATGTGAACATGCAGTGTTACATTTCACCGAAAATCAATTACTGTTTGCTCATTATTATTCTTTTCCTCTTATCTACGCATGTATTGTTTTGGGGAGTTTTCTTTAATTCAGTAGAATTTTTTATTAATGCCGTTTGATCTTTGACATTTTGGCGACGTAACTTTCTCCAAACTCGCGGTATTCTCCTCAGTATTGAGCTCTGCTGTGGAGAGGTAAGATAAAATAAGTGCTCCTTTCAATGGTTTTCAAAAATGTAGTAAAATGCTAAACGGAGGCGAAGATACTTCTTTGTAGAGGTCAAAGATTTTGTTCATTACTGCTTCAATGGTTACTTTGGTGTTTATACATTTTTATTTTATTGCGTGCAGCACTTTTGTGGAGCATGCTAATTTAACTACTGTAAGTCCAGGCTAATGGAGCATTAGGTGGTTTCTCATGCGGTTCGCCGTTTCTTCCATCTCTAATTTGAAAGGTGCGCTTGTAGAAACGTGACATGCGAAGTTGCTGTACTGACATTAATGCGTTGCACGCAGGTGCGTGAGCTCCCGATTTCAACATTACCTCCGCCATCTAAGGTAAAAGGAGTTTATGTTTTCAGTCCCGTTAACTGGAAAATGTTGCGATATGCTGTATACTCAGTTAGTATTAAGCTCTGTTGCGGAGAGCTGTGGATGTAGAAACGTGACATGCGAAGTTGCTGTACTCATGAAAGCGCTGCATGCAGAATAAAAATCTGCTGGCTGGCAAGAGGGGAGTGGTCTTCGCCTTATTATTCATTACACGCAATGCAACGCTGAACTATAAGACCGGCTATATAAGTATACTGAGCAACAAAAGAAACGCAAGTTAGCTAGTTAGTTAATGTAGCCTACTCCTTATGGTGACTCAGTCAAAGTGACCGCAAAATAAAGAAAAAAATTGATGAAACGAGTGTAAATGTGCACGCGCTATTTGGTTTTCTGAAATAATTACGCGCAAACTTATAATTTTCCAGTCTGCCTTTAATTAACTTGCATTTCTTTTGTTGTTCAGTATATATAAAATCGTGTATCTCATAAAGAAAGACATTACTTTTCAAATTCACTATGTTATTAATGTGTTTTTCGGAAGGTACGAAGTTTTATTACCATTTAAAAAAAAAAATAATTCAGGGGTCTCTTTACCTCTCATCTCAATATATCTGAACGAAAATGGTTTTCTAGAGTCCTGACGATGGAAAATCTCACTCCCTCCTCTCTCTTAACATTATGGTTATTTTAAACTTAATGCATTTTGGGTCTGGGTGAGGATGGATGGATGTCGGCTTGGAAGCAGTAGTTAAAGCAAATCTGCCTTTTTAAGCTTGGTACTTGTACTGGTAACCATGGTAACTGATACAGTTGTGAGGTTATCAAAATAAAATACATGTATGGACAATAGGCTACACTCTTTGCAACATACTAAAGGCAGTCTACAAGCTAAGGACAGGACAGGACACCTGGACAGGTGAAGAATGGAGTAGGTGGCTTCGTGCTAGCAGGTACCATTACATGTGCAATATGGGTACACTTATGAAGCAGAGAAGAAATAAAATGGGGTGCATATACCGTACATGTGCAGTTAAAGCTGAGGCACAATGGGAGCCGGTAGGTGAAAAACGTGCCCGCCAAACATATGGCAGGAGTGAAAAAAATAGTGCCCGCTGGAGAATTGGTGGGAGTGATTGATAGTGCCTGTGCAGTTTTCTCCTGGCATGCACTGCAAGAAACAAGAGCAATCAGAGATTGCAAACTGAACAATCCCCCATTCGTCAACACCCCTGCAAAGGAAACAGCGTACCTCATGTTTCTTCATCATCTAAACAATAATATAACGGTGGACGGAAGTCTCCACTTCCAGTAGTTACTTTTCAGTGGTGACATGTATACGCACCCCAATCTCACGCAGGTTGAGTTTGAGTCCCTGTACGCAGAAGGATGTCCAGATCCTGATTGGTTTGTCATTTTCTTGATATCATTGAGCTAATGCCTCTAAATTTTTCCCATTTCAATAGTCATGCATTTGTGAGGGCAGGACTCAAAATGTTAAAATTTTGCCCTCACTCGCAATGGAGAATAATCCTTCTTAAAAAAAAAAAAAAAAAAAAAAAAAAGTCCATAATCCAGATTTGAATCACTCACAAAATATAATCAGCACCAAGTCAGGCCAAAAAAATCCACCTCTGGAAAAAAATCTCATGCATATCCATCCATTAGTTTCTGTATGACCTGGAACATAGTCCAGCTAAAACAAACCAACCAACTAACTAAACATATCACAAAATCTCCATTTGGAGGTAATAAAAGGACAAGGGAGAAGTTTTAGAAATGTGTATTTGTTTAAAAACAACCGTCAAATCAATTTTCAAGTGACATCAGATACGAACTGCTGCAAGTGTGGCACATGCCAGACTGATAGAGATTTATCGGTTATCATGCGCTTAGGACATTCCTTTCCTAAAGTCACACAGGGAAACGCTTGATTCCTTTCTCCCAACTTATTTAGCGGATTGGAATCTGCTTGGTAATGGCAGACCTAGAAGGATGGAGAGAGTGAAACTGGCGAGTGGGATGACCCCACCATGTTCGCGCCTAAGAGATTAGATCACTCGTTTGTCCATCATAGTTAATGACCAAGGCGCGTCTCATGCTGTTGGGTTTTGGTGAGTGCTCAGGTGACTGCACAGACCAATCAGTACCCAGAATTCTTTGTGGCACACTGGACAAGCCAGAATGAATGTAGAGCTCTGAGATGCAACCACATGTCCTTTCTTGGCAGATTTATGCAGCCTATTTAGCACAGCACAGGAGCTTTTCCTGACCTCAGAAGACCACGCCCGGCTGGACTTCTCTTCCTCGGGCAGGTCTGTCCTGAGCTTAGGCATCTTCACTTTGCAGGTCAAGTCCAAAACACTTCAATGAGGCTTTCTTGGTATCCTTGTAGTGATTTCTGGGGCCACCTTGCACTTGATTTTTTTCCCCCAGTGAGCTGAAAAATGACAAAGACTTGTTTTTGCAGTCTCATGCAGGGAATTTTGGTCACATGACCAGTTCATTTGAGTTGTGCCTTCGCAAGCAAGGTGCAGATGCTAGGAATATTGACCTTACAGAGGAGTATCAGAGTCAGGGATTCAATCCAGCCACTCAATCCTCAGCAGTCTCCCCAGACAGTCACAGCTCAGATGGAGAGGTCTCTGCTCTCTGGCATGGCACTGGTAGGCTGTCCAGGCTTCTCAGCGATAGCAAACAGCTGGTACAACAACAGCCTGTTAAACCTTGAGTTCTGCCTCCAGCTAGACGCCAGTGCCATCCCATACGGAGTCAGGTAGACATCTCGAGGCTGCACTGACCATGACAATCCTGATGTTAACTTCATCCATGTCCACAGCAGGAGACAGAGCACTTCCAAGGTAGTAAAACTTGCCAACAACTGAAAGCTGTTGCCCATTCACATGGATGGTGGGCTCAGTGTGGTGTTTCCCAGGCACAGGCTGGTCAAGGACTTCAGTCTTCTCTGTGCTGACTGTTAGGGCAAAGTAGCTTCAAGCTGAGGAGAAATGGTCCACACTGGCCAGTGGTTCTTCATCTGAGCCAGCAGTCAGAGCACAGTTATCAGCAAACACAACGACTCAAACAGCAGCCTGCATCCTCCACCGGCTGAATAGCCCACCATCAAAACGGTCCATGAGGCCAATTCCAGGTTTGTCTACGTGGAATGAGTCTAATGCCAGAAAACACCATCCTAAAGAGCGTTGGCACCATTACAGCCTTGCTTCAGCCCGCTTGCGATTGGGAACAGATTGGAGAGTTCTAGCTGGTCAATGACACTGACCATCATGACGTTGTTAAGTTTGCGCAGTATGTGGATAAATTTCTCAGGACACCCATAGCTGGCCATGATCTCCCGTAGGCCCTCCTGACTCACTGATTCAGCGGAAGCATTTGATGTGGTCAGAGCCATATATAGATCAGTTTTTTGTTCTTGGCATTTCCCCTGTAGCAGTCAGGCAGTAAATACCATCTCACTGGTTCCACAGTCTTTCCTGAAACCACATCAACTCTTAAACAGCAGGCCAAGTTCTAGGTGGGCCATTAAATAGCTCAAAAGGATTCTGGCCAAGACTTTGCCTAAAATACGTAGAAGAAAGATGCCGCTGTGACTGTCACAAGCCTGCTGATTGCCTCTCCACAAATAGAGGCATCCTTAAAGAGCTTATGCCACGTATTTATAACAATTTATGATTATGTATGACATATAGGTTTTTAATCCACGAACATAATCGGACAAAATCTGACCCATTTGTTGAATATTTGACACATTTGAACTTACCGCCGCAAAAAAAAAAAAAAAAAAATCAATAGCCTCCGAGGCTCAGGCCAGTGAGCAAGAAGGCAGAAATGACGTAAGCGTAAGAACTGTTCCTGAGTTGTTGACAAGCTATCAGGGCCGAAGAATACTTTTGCGGAGTACTCATTTTAGTATCTCTTTAAAAATGCCGTCTCGCTGTGTTGTTGGATTTTGTTCAAATACAAGGGAAAGGGGTTTTAGTCCAAAGGATTCTGTTTTGCATGATCAGTGGGAGAGACAAGTCAGGAGAACCCTCGTTGCCAGTTGCTCTTCTAGCGATTCTTCAGTCCTGTGCTGTGCCCATTTTGAAGAGGAATGTTTTGATCACATTTCTGCTCTGAAACATCATTAGTGTACTGCACACGTGTGCCCTGTCACTTTTTCCAAATAGGTTGTCCGATTCGTATTTTTATCCCAGAAATGAAAAGTCGGTGTGATACAACCCGTGAGACACGTTTGGCATTATACACGTGTAATTACACATTGGCAAACATGGATGTGTTTCCAGTCCTCCGGCTAGGAACCGGTAACCATTGCTTAGCATTTGTTTCTAGTTTGCGGTTTATTCAAGTCAATGGGACTAATAATTTGCTATCCAGCATGCCAGCCCTTTTTGCCATTAAAATAATAAGTTATAAGAGTTACCGTTTTTGCACAAACTTGAATTTATTAATTAAATGGCAAAACGCGCTAGCATGCTAGCTAGCTTATTCCATTGACTTGAATATACAGCCAGCTAGAGGCTAACAGTTCATTTAATTTTCCAAATAATACAGCACCAACATTTATGGAATAAAAAGATCCCAAATCTGTGGACCACGCATTGTAGTTGGTTCATGCACAGTACAAACCTCGACTCCGATAATTAATGGAAAATGCAAATAAACTCAAACAGCAGTGACTTTTTCCTGCAGTCAGTGATTGAATTAGCAAGTTCTTGAATCCAGAGCAATTTACATGAAAATGAATAAATCCTCAAACACCGTCATAAACGCAACTTAATAGAAGGGCATGGGACAACTTCGGAGTAAAGCATATGTGCTAAACAAACAATGGCGTCATCAAATATTACCGACATTTTTTTGCAACATTAAAACCAAGTCGGCGCGAATGCTTGCAACTCTGTTTTACAATATTGGCAATTTATTTTATTTTTATTTAACCCTTATTTAACCAGGGAAGTCCCGTTGAGATTGAAATCTCTTTCTCAAGGGAGCCCTGGGGGTTGACGTGGGGAGGGAGAGGGCAATTTGCACAGCCAATTGGATCAGGGGATGATTAGGTGGCAGGTGGAAAGAGCCAGGTTGGGACTTTAGCCATGGCACCGGGGAACCCCCTACTCTTATCAAAGAGTGTCATACGATCTTTAATGACCACAGTGAGTCAGGACCTCGGTTTAACGTCTCATCCGAAAGACGGCGTCTCCTTCAGTGCAGTGTCCCCATCACTGCACTGGGGCATTGGGGATTATTCCGCCAGAGGGAAGATCGCCACCTACTGGCCCACCAACACCTCTTCCAGCAGCAACTTAGTTATCCCTGGTGGTCTCCAATCCAGGTACTGATCAAGCCCACACCTGCTTAGCTTCAGCCGCGGGGCTGGAGCAGATCGAATAGTGGTATGGCTGCTGGCAATGTTAATCATTTATCCTGTTTGTAATTCATAGCACCATAGAGACTGGACATAATATGATGAGTGCTAGTATTACGAGACATTACAAACGGGAATGACAATCTTGACGTACTGACGACTATGCAGGCCTATATCCGTATAATAATGATCTAGATCCTTAATCAGAAATACAGGGGTTGCGCTAGCCTGAAATATGTGTTAGCCACTGTGGCTACCTGACTCTCAATTTCTTTCGCCACATGAGAGGTCTGTTAGCACTGTGGCTAACCAGGTCCAAAAACTGTTAGCCACATTTACTCTACGTGGGGAAATCATGCCAAACGTGTGATTGGAATGAGTCTTAAAAGGTGCACTATGCAAGTTTGTTTACTTTCTGCACGATTATATTTTTGTGTCAATTCGCCGACATCTCTCCACGATCCGCTAGCTGCCTGCCCCTAAATTCATTGTAAAAAAACCCGGGCTCTGGAGACCGCACAGGCGTCACAAACTGCAAATAAACACAAGGGGCACAGGCTGTGCCCCGTAACATAACAAACCGTCCCGGCCAATCTCCGACAAGAGTTGACAGTTACGGAAGCATGGGAGGGAGGGGCGGGCTACCTCTGTTTTGTTTTAATTCGAATGTCAATAGAAGTGAAAGTAAACAGACTTGCATAGTGCACCTTTAATTCAATTGTGGTAGTTTTTCTTGAGATAATCAACAAAATTTAATTTTAATGGAAAATGAATAGGACTTGCACCTTACTATACTGGTGCTGCCATCTAAATTTCTAGCTCCACAGGTTCCCCATTACCTTTGGAATAATATTTTCAATGAATTAAGGCAGATATATATATATATATATATATATATATATATATATATATATAGGCACAACAATGAATAGAAAGGGAGAGGCCATTTAATTTCTTTGTTTTAATACTGTACATGGCATACAGCCAGTGATGAGGCATTACTCAGTTTAGCCTTTTCCATCCCCAAGTTGAGATAACACGTTGGTACATTTTTGGAGACATGCTGGATGTAATCCCATTGTATGAATTAAGCCAGTCAGCTGTGTTTTGTAAAAAATGGGTCAATGACACCTATCCAGTCTTGTCCATGCAAATTAATTCAGGGAATTGCACAATATGGTGAGACTAGCGTAGTAAAACCTCGGGGACAAGATTGGAAATTAAAATTATTCATGAATTTGCAATGCATCATTGGTACTGGCAAAAACAGATCTCTATTTTTGGTACTGGATATAGCAGTCAATCAGTGTATATGATGCACTATAACATGTACAATAGCATGCCAGTGAGTGGCCTGTCAGAGAATTCTGAAGAAATATCAATGAAATACTCATTGTACTCTCACTGATGATCACAAATCTACTGGTGTTTTTCAAGATCATTCTTTTTGGGGATCGTTGAGCAATCTTTCCGCAGGGTTCCCAGCATTTCACAAAAACAAAATTCCCTGAGTTTTCCCTGATTTTTCTGTGAGTAAATCCTGAAACTCCAGGAGATATTTCAATCACACATAATGCTCCGAACTTAGGTGGTGGGCACAGGATTTACTGAAGCAGTGAGTGATTGAACACTACAACGTTTTGAATGGGGTTACAAATTGGGTGTCCAACCCGACACTGCTATAAAGCATGGAGCACATGAAAGTGAACCATATCACCAGCACCAGAAGATCACCAGAGAAATCCCCACCACCATCCGAACATGTTAACCCCATCACCCAGCTAAGCAGGACATCACGAGATATTAAATTCTGGACAATAGAGTACTAAAGTGATGACGTCACGCTGGTGTCAGAAGTAAAATTTCCCATTCATTTTACCCATAGACGGTTTTTTCAGTTCGCTCTTGAATCAGTTCCCATTGTTTTCAAGCCTCCATCTTTTGAGATTTTGCATTATATTTCCGGCTAACTTAGCCAGCGAGCTAGTTTACCAACTTCGGTAGTTGTCTCACTTTATATCTGGCAGATTTAGTTAAATGCCAGCTTGTGAAATGCTCGCAGCTCAATGCTAGCTAAGTAGCCAAATAATGGCTCTTCACTGCTTTTATTCACTAAGCTAGCTCGCTAGCTAGGCTAGCGAACTAGCTAGCTAGCCATTTCGCTAGCTAAGCTAGTGATATTTATTGAATAATCATACTAGCTAGCCTGCTAAATAACAGTAAGTGACGGTAAACTACCATTTACTGTTTCTATTAGTTTAGCTATGTGCACAAGATGTAATAAGCTCACTAGCTGGCTAGCTCGGTGGTTCACTAATGTAGCTTAATGCTAGCTAGCTAAATGGTGAAATTACTATTCATTGTGATCCTTTCATTTCTAGGTATGTAGCTAGCTAATAGTAGCCCGCTATGTGGGAACGATTGCACGGACATACGGCAATGTAGGGCACTGATGGGCTACCATCGTGGTAGGTTATGAACGTTGGCTGAAACTGAGGTACCTCATTGGCTTGAAACAAATCACGGGGTACTCGCCCACTTGTGTAGCGGATTTGTAGTTCAAAGAAGTGGACTACAAACTGGACTACAAGTGCAAAAGCATATAATTTTTGGCAATAAACTAGGAAATTGATGTGATCATTTGAATCTGTATACCCTGTAGGCTAATCTCGGAGCGAGGCGGCTCTTGGAATTAATACGAGTTCGAGCAATGCCAGAAAGTGTCCGAACCCAATTATAAATTCCCATAGGGATTTTACTTCCGACACCAGAAGCTAAGTCGTGGTGACGTCATCACTTTGGCACTCTATATTGTGATGTGCTGCTTATGACATCTCTGAAGGCAAGGGGCGCTTAACTCCATTTTGGCTTTTTAGTTTCCGGAAAACACATTCAGAGATGACAGTACTTAATCAGTATACTGTAGCCTATGATATTTGCATATGGCAATCATCCCTAATATACTGGATAGTTTCCACTATATTCATTTAGTAGCAGCGCCCCAATGTGTTCTTTTTCGGATATAATTTAATAGATATGACCAAAACAAATGGGAATAAATGTTTTCTCAGAGAATGCTTGCAATCCCCCGAATGTTGAATGTGAAAATAGTTTTTTGACCCGCAAAAACTCCCTGTGCCATTTGAAATACCTCATTAGTATTCATGAGTATGCAAAAATGATGTCACAGGAAAGCGCATATGCGCGGTGGACACAAAAATGAGAAGTTGGCCAACAACAAAATGTCACGGCCAAAGAAATATCTGAAATAATCTGACGATTGACCAGGATAAAAATAAAAAAAGTGCTAGAAAAGGATGTGGCCAGGAAGATCAGATTGAAGACCAGGATAAAAATAAAATGCCAAATGATTTGCAAATCCTTTTATCTTATATTCAATTGGCAAACTTTTTAAGCCTGAGAAACTTTATTTTTTTTGGAGATACTTAGAATTTAAAGGCAGCAACACGATGAAGCTTTTACCACTGTGTTACATCACCTTTCCTTGGCCAAACTGAGGAGACCTAGCACTTTCCCAGATGTTAATGTTGTTCAACAGTCCGGGTCTCAAATTTTACGTTCATAATGCGCCCCATATTTCAATGACTAGACTGGATATTTATACTCTTTTAATGAGTTTCTAATGAGCATTGTCATGAAGCTTGGGCGTCCTTTGAAAAAAATTTATTTACTAGCAGTACCTGTTCAACATTAATCTGATGACAATTGATCACAGTTTCAAAAACAATTTGTGACTGAACACTTTTTTTTTTTCATGCAAATTGCTAAAATAATACATGTCGGTTTTTATTCAGTAGTAGGCATGTCGATTCTCTGAATGAATACGGCCTGATGATGTCCAGCAGCCACAATGGCTGATCTGCCCCCATCCTTGGTCCATGCAGAACAGATCCCAATCATGGCGAAAGTGATTGCTTTGCTTGGGAATTTATCCTTGTTAGGGTGAGGACGACATTATAACTTACACACACATCTTTTATTGGATCAGCCAGGCAAATTATGATAAAAAAAAAAAAGTTGAGCATAAGGAACAAATTGGTTACCTTTAAACTCGAGAGCCCAAGCTTAGGAAATCTGAGTGTGATTTTGTGCTCAACTCAATTTTCATACACAACTCCAGACTCAGACTCACAATGCCGAGGTTATAAAACTTTGAGTTTGTTTCTGTACTCAGCTTGAGCATGAAATCCTAGCACGGTCCAGAGCTTGCTTAGACCCCAACTCAGGCAATTTTCATCATGAGCGGTGGACAGAGCAGATCCATAGGCCCCTTTGAATCCACATTGGTGACTCTGGCGACCAGGGTTATGCTGGGAGATGTAGTTCATGGGGCTAGTTGCGTTTTCAGAGGCTTAGTTTTGGTGTTTTGGCATTATGGTCAGAGAAACTCGCTGTAAAATAAATAAAAAACAAACGGACAACTGTCGAACAGGAAAACGTAAACAGACATCATCATGTGCTTTACACCAAAATTACTCTTATTCCCTGAGGAGTTCAACAGTGCCGTTCTCAACCGTTGCCGAGTCTATTCAAGAGGCACAGGCTCAGCACTGAGTCCTGCTCATCTAAGTTCGATCTCATAACGCTTTATAAGCTCGCACTGTGAACAGAACTCTGCGGAGTACAATCTCTGAGATCAGTTTTATGACCTTTGGTCCTGGGGAGCAGTTTCTAATTTCAACTGAGTCTGGATGAGGTTGGTCAGTTTCTCAACAAAGCGATAAGGTTAGTCAGTTTCTCGACAAAGCGACGCCCTCCAGCCTTGTAGATTACTGCCAGGATGACATCTGACCCTGAACCTTAACATGATGTCAGAGGGTTTATGGCTGTCCTGGTTCCAACAATGGAAGGTAGAACAGCAAAATATTGGTTTATTTCAACTTAAGGCAGTCTTGCAATTTCAACTGCCTCGAATAAAGACTTGGTCGCCCTCACATCGTGCTGATCACTCCTCCTCACGATAACGTAGTCAACCAAGTGCCAGTGGTGTGAATGTGGAGGCATTCATGAAGTTCTCTTGTGTTTTGGTAGCTGGAATATCGTGCTGGAAATGCACAAGTCCAACGTAAAGCATAATTTCAGTAGCAGAAGTCCGTTGCTGTTACATTTTCCAATGCGAAGTATGCCCATGAATCCGTTCCATGATTGATGGTCATTTCCAACTCTAGTACTGAAGTCTCCAAGTATCAGGAGTTTGTCAAAGCTGGCTGTGGCAGCATGGATGACTTCCTCGTCATAAAATTTGGTTTTGATCTCTTTGGAGTTGGTCATGATCGGGTCATCGGCACTAATGATGCCGACCTCCTTGCAACTCGACATGCGAAGCTCTGGGGTCATTAAAATTTTATTTATGCCCTTGGGTAAGCTTCCAGCCACGATCCCCAACAACATATTCAGGGTTCAAATCTATACCATCAGGAGAACTGCTGCTTTTTTCCTTAATGTGCTAGAACAGAGGTTCTCAACGTCAATCCTGGGTGCCCCCTGTGTATGACAGTTGTGGTTGGAACAATGACCAGCATACAAAGCGGGTCCCCAGGACTGACATTAAGGACCACTGCAGTACAAGTGTTGAATGTGCTCAATGCACATGCTATTTATACCCAAATATATCCAGAATCACATCACTTTGAAGTTGAATCATTCTTCCAATATTATTCGAGCTCTAACCTGAACAAAAGATAGTCAAAACTTCTGAAGTCATGTGATCAAAGTCCATTGTAACTTCATTGTGACATCAGCAAGACTGACATGGCATCAAGGCTCCCTAAGACAGGCTTGCCCTGCACGAAAGCACCAGAGCCGATTGATCAGGGCCTTGAATGATGACTAAGAGTGTCTGAATCGGCAGTTTTATTGCTAGCTTAGAACGAAAGCCTGCCTTCACTTCAAGACCAACAAAACTCATTTCTTCCACTGAAACGGATTAAAAGCTACAATATACAGGGATTTTTGTGCTAAATAATTGAAGCCAAATTTCATTACGAGCACAGACCTAGATCAGACATCCGCAACACTGACGCCGCAACTGTTAGCTTTCCTTGTTTTACTGCGCTTAAATCAAAGCGAGCAGTGGATCGTTCAGCTAACTCGCTTCACCTGGTGCACTCTGGGTCCTCACTGTGTGTTTAAATTAAAGGTAAGAAAAAAATCAGTACCGGCCTCAGCTCCGCAGGATCAGGAATCAGGGCTGCCCTCCTCTGCACTGGGGGAGGAGGAACAAATCGTATTTATCTTCTGCTTCCCCATCAGGGGCTCCTATATACCCAAGTATGAAAGATCCAAATGAAAGAGCTCAGGCATGGCCCCTAGTTTTTTTTTACCACAGGGTGGGGATGGGGGGGGGGGGGCATGGACACTAGAAGCATATTAAACACCATTGGGTGCCGAGGGGCATTTAGGCCATTCCTACTGGCAGTGTCCTTCACCCAGGGTTGCTTTGCTGGCGGCTACCTCACTGTTCTGACAAACTAATTTCATGGCAGTTTTCAGAGGGATACCCCACATACACACACACACACACACACACTCTCAACACAGACCCTCCCAAATACAGCCTAAACCAATCAGAAAGAGTCACAAAGAGCGTGAAGAGGAGAGACATTCTTAAGCGAGAACAATGGTCTAAAAACCGCAGCCAATAGTCAGACAAGACTTCACAGCCAATGGCGTATCAGCATTACCAAAAAGAAGCCCGTCTTTCAAAGTCCACAATGAAATCATTCTAAATATGCGCAGTCAAAAATGTCTATACACACTGGAGATAATTGCTATGGTTCGCGTATAAAAACATACTGCCCCTCCCACTCCAAGAAATCTACATCATCCGTGCACGAAAACAAGACATATGGCAATAATGGCAAGACACAGACGAAAAAAAGTCCTTAGACAAAGGCAAACGAACATAGGTTACGCCCTTGGTTCTCATCACACGAAATTGGGTCAGATTTTTTAGAGCACGCTGGAGAGCAAGGGACTTACTGCACTGGAAGGGAAGGGGGGGTTTTCACATGCTGAACATCCACAGACACAGAAGAGACGCATGGTACGTTCGGGGGGGCTGTCATTACAAGTCTTTATAAAAAAAAAAAAACTGCACTTACAGCTTTATAATACACTGCCTCCTTGTCGGTGTCCAGGAATGTATGCGTTTTCGAAAAAAAAAAAAAACATTTTTACATTTGTTGCCGCGCATTAAGTTAATTGTTGGTCAAGTTACGTAGGCGCAATTTACGGGGGCGGGGGTGCCATAACCCCAGCAGTTTAACAGACGGCTGAAATAAGCCAAGCAGAGCCCCCGTCAGCACTCTCAAAGCCCTTGGTGACACCCCTTCGTTAAAAAAATCGAATTATGCCCCGGTCAAGTGCAATGCTCGATTGCAACGTCGAGGGCAGATTTCATCGACATGCGATTTTCAAGAAACAGTAAAACTGTTGGACTCGCAATATAACCAGCCCCGCCTGTTTCAAATTCTGTATCAACCACAGTTAGATCATAGGCGTCAAATGTGGCCAAGGGGCATCCCCGAAAAAAATGAGGAAATTCACACAAAGAGACGTAATTACAGCCCAAGATTGACTCAGTCGGACAATGGGGACGCCTTTACGCCTAATTTTGATCATTTTGGCCATTTGTAATAAATGAATTAAATGTGCACTTTGCCACAGCGCCACCACCATCGCCGATCGATGCAAACAAAAAGCAGATTTCCCACTGAGCGCAGACCTCAAAAAACACAACGAAACTACCGACAGCATTCAACCACAGCCCCGATGAAAATAAAGTAGACACCAGCGACATTTCTCAGGATTGCTGGAAAACCACAAATAAAGAACCACTGCATTCTATGAATACCAGAGATCCGCTGTCCAGTTAGAGCCATAACTTAATAAACCAAGCTAAATGTGTCAACCTCGCAGGCAGGGCCAGTCCCCCATACTTGTGATTCATAGCTACATAAAATTAAACACGACTACCGTTAGATCCCCATGACTTATCTCAAGCTCATTAGATTCAAGAGGACTAAATACAATTTTTTCACGTCTTTCAAACTAATAATTAAGGTGAAACAGTGCACCGTAGCTCCGCATTTTGCGTCGCTGGCTCATCGCTCCTGAGCGATCTATGGTTTTCATATAGGAAAAAGTCCAACGAGACAGACTGAAGTTTCCCTTTTCGTTGATATTTATACGACGGTAAAAGATGGTCTAAAACCCAAAGAATTCCGATGTGTCAAATTTGATCCAGCTCCAAGAGAGCAAGACAAAGATAAATTACTTTGTTGGAAAATCTGCCAAAAAAAAAATCAAGGATTGACGCGACACCATGGGCGGAATTAGCTGGCTAGCCTGCTAGCTGCGTTCTCAATCACGATAAAACCTGCAAATTCTATAGGTTCATTTAATTAATGCCATTACCATACGTTCGTCATTACATTAAAACTCCACTTTATATTTAAGACTAATTTGGGAAAAAGAACTTACCAGTAAAGCCGTCACGGTGCACGAAGACTATTCAGCCCAATATGACTCTGCTCTAAAGCTGCTTTCACACCGGACGCGAAATGAATTTTTCGCATGGCACATTACATTCAAAGTCAATGCAAAGACGCGAATACACGCGAAATCCGCGTCTTTGTCTTGACTTTGAATGTAATCTGTCGTGCGAAAAATCCGTTTCGCGTCCGGTGTGAAAGCAGCTTAAGGCAGGCAGGCGGTAGCGCTATCGCAGACGAGTTGGTGTTTAGCAAACAAACGCCATGCAGCAACATTATTGTGAAACATTTTCCTGGGGTTTCCCTTTAAATGTAGCGGTGAGCCGATACCCTCCCGCAGCCGATCGGGACGACCCTCCATGGCCGTAAGCGGTGGCTAATGGAGCTCGAAGAAAATAAAGAGTGTTATTTCAGGAAGATTAAAAGCTGACCAAGCCAGAGGGAGACTAACTCCGGTATGGGGTTAACAACTTTGCAATGCCAGACAGGCGCTTTGTGATTGGACGGCGAGTGGCACCAATCACCTGTGGAGAGCCGAGGGTCCATGACATCATCGAGCAGATAAAGTTCTGCGCTGTAACTACACAACATAATTTCGTGGCGCGCCTGTAAACATCCACGGCAAACGGTGGCTGTCAGAGATACCCAGGCCGTGTTTTATTAATGCCCAGCGGGAGGTATTGAAGCTTTTTTAACATTCTTTGCGCTTCGAGTATCCTCGATTGGCACATAGGCTAATGGTCGCTGGATAAAGAAGTGATGTTGTAGCCAGTCAATGTGTGTCGTTTTTCTTCACTTAAAACTATAAATTATCGTAAATGCATGTTTTGTGGATTCTGGTTGCAACAGAGCAAATTTCTAAAATACACCGTATTGATATGCTGTGGTTTTACATTCTACAAATCGGCCTATTTAAATCAAAATATCTCCGCTATGAAACATTATACATTTTTTTTTTTTTTTTCTTGGGGGGGGGGGCTCAAAAATATTTAAACATAATTGTCTGGTGTGATGGCGCCTAATGTGAGATGCGGTCATGTTTTCACGGGGCCCAAAATCCAGAACGGGCTTTCCCAACCCCTTGCTGGATAGCCTGTACCCATTTCAACTTGCTGTTAATGACAATAGGCTAATTGTGGGATTTGCGTTCGTACTTCTGCTCCTCTAATGCTGGGGCTATGAATCTGGGGCAATAATTAAAAGAAACAAAATTTCTTGACTTTGAACAAAAGCTGTCCCGTTCGGAGAGGATGAAGCGGCATTGTATGATGATATCAGAGCTCAGATGTGTCCTCAAGTGCTTGGATTTTGGCTGTGTCTGTCTAGCATCCTTGGATTAAAAAAAAAAAAGAGGCAATTATGAACTTCCTGAAGATGCACAACAGGAGAAAACGGAACTGGTATTAGAGAATTTAAAGCACAGGAAACGGGGACAGTGTGAGGTGTAATTCCTGGCAGATGGTCATAGAGGTGTGAGCACAGCATGGTACTTATGTTCAGGGCTACTGCGCATGAGAGGGCAACAATACAGAGCCTGCATCTGGTATAAAATTCCTTTGTGTGTGCAAGTGTGCGGGTTTCAACAGTGCAACGCCCCATTTTTTATTAATACAACTTGTGCAGTTTCATTGACATTATGGGCATATAAAAAAAAAAAAAAAAAAAAAATCGAACAAGTTTATAAAACGAGAAAAGCACAAACTTGACATTTTTTTCTTAAAAAGACATTTTAAAAATATTAATCTGAATATTGTTGAAGTAAAGTCATGCAAAAAGCATGTTCTGATGGTTATGAGGTGTGAGCGTAATAAAAAAGTGGAAACAGGAAATATTCTCTCTGATTTTTGAATATTGCTGAGGGTTTACCTTTGTGTGAAGTTGTTATGAGAAACACAATTAAACTGTCCCGGTCCCCCATCTCCCTTCATGAAAACACAATGACAGTGGCAGAAATGTCCAGCAGGATCTGTCTTTTGCAATAAATGTCTTGAAAAGCCTGGGCTTTGACTGACAGCTGTCATTTCAATAAAGATGGGACAGGTACTGGGGAAACCTGCTCAGAGAGGCACACCGTGACTGACAGCTCTGAAGCAGGAGGGAAAACGATTTTAATCAGAACCTTCAGAGCAGAGTATCTGCCGGAGAAAGTAAAGTACACAGTTAGGAAACTTTCCTTTAACCGTGAGGATGCGGATTTTATTGGACCGGTTTCAGAAAGCAAGATTACTCAGTTAGCTGGATCCCTGCTCTAAAAAAAAACTTAGAACCGCCCGAGGAATTTAACATGCACTTGAGTTAGAGGAACTGTTTCAGGTTCTATGCAGATGGTTACCTTGCTTTGTGAAATAACTTTGAGAGTTCCTGCTGTTCCTGCTCATAGCTGCCTCTGTCAGAAATATCCAGCTGTGTTTACTGGGCTGTAATATGGACACACGTGATCTTTGTGAGTTTTTCTTGATATTAGCATCTGTTCATCACTTAAATGTAATGACAGTGGAAATGGAACAGTGTATGACTGTGCCTGTCGAATGTCTTTCAATTGTGTTCCTCCCGGCCCCTGACAACAGAATACATGTGCAGAGGTGTAAGGTTGTGTGAGCATGTGTTTGTGTGTGTCTGTCCATGTATATGTTCAAATGTGTGTTTGAAAATGCTAGTTGGGCCTCTCAAATTTTGACTGTGTCACATCCTGCTGAAACATGGGAGAGAGATTGAAGCTGTTTATATATGAGGCACCAGCTGCCAGAAAATCCAATTCGAATGCACTAAGACTGATTTTAAGTTGATTTAGTGAAATTCTGTGCTGCCAAAAACACACACACACACACACACACACACACATAAAAAAAAAAAAAAATCAAAGATGTATTAAATGCTAATCCTACCACAGGCTCACCTCTGCAGGGGTCTGGGGAAAACAGGCTTCCACATCTGCGAGAAGACCCTGAAGGACCCCAGAGTCAGGGGAAATGACCCCTCTTTAGTGCAGTATCTCAGCACTTATTGATCAAAACCTGGTGAATTATTTACCTCTAATGTCAGCAAGTCTGCAGAGGGAACTGTTACCTCGCATAATGTGGTCTGACAGAGCCTGTGCATTTCCTCTCCTGCAGTCTTGTGTGATTATTAACCCGTCCTACTACTCCGTTTGCTGATTGTAGGTTGGGTAACTGCTCTATATAAAACCCTAAACTTCCATAAAACCAGAGCATTGCCCCGTGGACTGAAGTAATCCAAGCTTGTTTTAGGTGTTCGGTTTGACTCACTGCAATTATCCAGCCAATTCTGAAGCCGTCCTTGACAACATGTGAAATCAGACAGGAGTGCAGGCTTCACCATTACCAGCATTCTCAAAAATATTGACGGAAAAATAACGACCCTTCAGGAGATATTGCATCAGACACTACCTGTGTATCACAACTATCAATTGTACGAGTTACAGCTAGAAACTTTTAACGGATTGTTTTGAATGCTATGCAAAATGTGTTGGCTTAACTTGAGACAGAGGTGTGCAAACAGGACCCATCTGTACCGAGAGTATGGTCGAAGCACAAGGCCTGTGCTGCAAAGCAGAATCACTCAGCAGGATTAGGGAGGTCCCTCAATTACACCAATCCCAGGAGCAAACCCAGAACAGCACGTCTTCCGGCAGCTCACGTTCCATGTTTTACTCAGTGTAGTTATTCAGCTAATTTTGTAATCCTGCCTTGTGAAATAGGCCTCATCTTAAATTATGGTTGGAAATACTTGGGACAGACGTTCCCAAGAGGACTTCCAATTTCACACAGAAGCTCTCTCTCTTTCTCTCTCTCCCCCCTCTCCCTCACTCTCTCTCTTACTCAAATTAAAATAAAAAATGGGCTCTATTAGCATGACGAAATTGTGCATTTCATGTTGCCAAAGCTGAAGCATTTTTATCTAGACGTATGTCGATGGCGCGCCATCGCAAATCTCAGCGCTCCGCAACGAATGTTATGGGAGTAGTAATGTGTCAGAGGGCAATTCACTGAACTGGCATTCTGCTGTACAATTGATAATCTGCTTGTTGCAGTGACAAAGTGCCGATACTGATCAGAGTTATAGCAATGTGATATAGTTGGTTAGTTGGATAGAGTACTTTTTGAGTGTCTGTTGAGGGCATAAATGACTCTTCATTTTGAAATGAGAGTATTATAAAAGTAAAGGAGGTACGGTACAGCTCAATGTACATGCAAATGTGATATTTGTAGAGTGCACAGATAGGTTTGTACCTTCCTACATGTGCAAATATCAATATTAGGGAGGTTTGGCATCGTCATGTTTTCGCTTACGTTTTACGTTTTCAAGACAACCTTTAGACGGCAATATTGTAATGTCTAGTTTATTCAAATCGGACTGTCATGACATTCTTTTTTGAAGTGTGATTTCCTCAGCCCACCCCAATGACATTGTAACGAGTCAGGATTTCATTCATGAAAAGCCAATCTGCCATTGGGAATGAATTCATGGCCTTATGCATGGCATCAGAAGGCAACAATAGTAATCACTAGGACATTCAAGTCATTCCTAAAAACAACAGTGAATCAGAGAATATTTTGTTTGCCAAATAAGGAATTGGACCACGGCCATTAATCACAATAGAAGCTCATGTCACCTTGTTAGATTAACACAACAATTTTGAAAATGGTGCCAAAAATTAAAGACACTTGCCATTGGCAGAATGCACCTTACAAGTACTTGACCCAGAAAACATTGAAAAGTAGGTGAAATCACAAAGCGGTTTGATATGTGATGAAGAGTCACCGTACGCACAAACCTGAGCATCATGGCTCTGCAGCTCACCAAGATACATATCCATACCAATTTGCAGCCATCTACTTTGAATAATAATAACAAAATGTGCCACACTTTTCGATGATTTCAGCAGAGCTGACGCCATTTGACCTAGAAAACAGTCAAAATTTGGTAAAATCCAAAACACATATAATATGTGATGAAGGGTCATCCCGTACACCTCCCATAAAAATCTGAGCATCCTAGCTCAATGCATAAGGGAGATATGGCCATGTTTCTTTTTTCACAAAAAGCCCCCTAGTGGCCAAAAAATGAATCACAGGACGGCAATTGACCTAGAAAATGGTCAAAATTTGGTCAAATCAAAAACCCGTGTGATATGTGATGAAGGGTCATCCCATGCACCTCCGATAAAAATTTGAGCGTGCTAGCTCAATGCATAAGGAACTTATGGCCAATATTCAATTTTCAAAAAAAGCCCCCTGGTGGCCAGAGGAGGAAATGAATTTAAATTTTAAATGCGTTGTGCACCCCTCTGGGTTAGTACCTTACACACACCAAAGTTTCAGGTTGATTGGTCTAACGCCCCTGGGAGGAGTTTCGGACAGACAGACGGACAGATGCCGAACTGTATTACAAGATCTCCTCGCTTTTCGGAAGCGCGGAGATAACAAAACACTGAAGAACTTGCTGATCTATTTTAACAGAAAGCATTAAAATAATACTAATACAGGTGTGTGATGTGTGTGCATGTGCTTATGTGTTCAATGAGTGTGTATGTGTATTTTTGCATGTGTGTGCATTCATGTTTGTGTTGAGTGGGGTGTGCATTTGCATGTTTGTGTGCACGCGCATTTGTGTTGTGTTTGTATGCTTGTGTCTATTTTTGTATGTGCGCATTTGGGTTGAGTGAGCGTGTGCTGTCATGTATTTATGTTTAGTGAGTGTGTGTGTGTGTGTGTGTGTGTGTGTGTTTGTGCATACGTGTTTATGTTGAGTGACTGTGTCTTTTTTTATGCATGTTTGCGTGCATTGAGTGAGTGAGTGTACATGTACAGTGCCGTGAAAAAGTATTTGTCCCCTTCCTGATTTCTTATTTTTTTGCATATTAGTCACACTTAAATGTTTCAGATCATCAAACAAATTTTAATATTAGACAAAGATAACCCGAGTAAATACAAAATGCAGTTTTTTAATGATGATTTCATTTATTGAGGGGAAAAAGCTATCCAAACCTGCCTGGCCCTGTGTGAAAAAGTAATTACCCCCTAAACCTAATAACCGGTTGTGCCACCCTCAGTGACAACAACTTGTCGTGGTTTAGTCCCGCCGGATGCAACATGCAATCCGGCGGGCACTGGGACCATGTACCCAAAGGCTGATAAAGGGACCCACTCGCACAGGCTGGTACAAAAAATAGAAACATATTTAATAAATATACTTTAAAAAATGACAAAGAGACAGGGGAGCAGCAGCAACACACATGGAGCTAAAATGCCAGAATGCAGCTGCACTGCCAACTGGCAGTGCAGCTCTTAAATACTCTAAACTTCACCTCCACTTCAACGAGCAACAGGTGTGGCTCAGCAGCAGGTGTGGCTCAGTAACAGGTGTGGCTCGTTGAAGTGGGGGTGAAGACAGCAGGAGGGGGAGGGACTGCAGGGCAGAACCATCACACAACTGCAATCAAACGTTTGCAATAACTGGCAATGAGTCTTTCACATCGCTGTGGAAGAATTTTGGCCTACTCTTCTTTGCAGAATTGTTTTAATTCAGCCACATTGGAGGGTGTTCGAGCATGACCGGCCTGTTTAAGGTCATGCCACAGCATCTCAATCGGATTTAAGTCCAGACTTTGACTAGACAACTCCAAAATCTTCATTTTCTTTTTTTTAAGCCATTCAGAGGCGGACTTGCTGGTGTGTTTCGGATCATTGTCCTGCTGCATAACTCAAGTGCGCTTGAGCTTGAGGTCACAAACTGATGGTTGGACATTCTCCTTCAAGATCTTCCGGTAGAAAGCGGAATTCATGGTTCAATCAATTACAACAAGTCGTCCAAGTCCTGAAGCAGCAAAGCAGCCCCAGACCATCACACTACCACCACCATGTTTGACTTTTGGTATGATGTTCTTTTAATGAAATGTTGTGTTAGTTTTACGCCATATGTAAAGGGACGCAAAACTTTCCAAAAAGTTCAACTTTTGTCTCGTCAGTCCACAGAATAAGTCTTGGGGATCATCAAGATGTATTTTGGTAACTGTGAGATGAGCCTTTGTTTTCTTTTTGGTCCGCAGTGGTTTCTGCCTTGGAACTCTCCCATGGATGCCATTTTTGCCCAGTCTCTTTCTTATTGTTGAATCATGAACACTGACTTTAACTGAGGCAAGTGAGGCCTGCAGTTCTTCAGATGTTGTTTTGGGTTCTTTTTTGACCTCCTGGATGAGCCATCGATGCACTTTTGGAGTAATTTTGGTAGGCCGGCCACTCCTGGGAAGGTTCACCACTGTTCCAAGTTTTCTCCATTTGTGGATAGTGGCTCTCACCGTGATTCACTGGAGTCCCAAAGCCTTAGAAACAGCTTTGTAACTTTTTTCAGACTGATAGATGTCACTTACTTTGTTTCTAGTCTGTTCTTGAATTTCTTTAGATCGCGGCATGATGTGTGGCTTTTTGAGATCTTTTAGCCTACTTCACTTTATGAAACAGGTTCTATTTAAGTGATTTCTTGATTTGACTGGTCTGGCAGTAAGCAGGCCTGAGAATGGCTAGTGAAATTGACCTAAAAAATGTGGTTAATCACATTTAATTCATGATTTAACGGGGGGGCAATTACTTTTACACACAGGGCCAGGTAGGTTTCTTTTCCCTTAATAAATGACTTCATCACTTAAAAACTGCATTTTATATTTACTTGGGTTATCTCTGTGTAATATTAAAATTAGTTTGATGATTTGAAACATTTAAGAGAAACAAATATGCAAAAAATAAGAAATCAGGAAGGGGGCAAATACTTTTTCATGGCAGTGTATGTTTGTGTTGAATGAGCCACAATTTTTTAGACTCAGTTTTTCGCAGATTGGTGAGCCTCTGCCCATCTTTACTTCTGAGAGACTCTGCCTCTCTAAAATGCCCTTTTTATACTCAGTCATGTTACTGACCTGTTGCCAATTAACCTAATTAGTTATAAAATGTTCCTCCAGCTGTTTTTTATCAGTACCTTTTACTTTTCCAGCCTTTATTTGCCCCTGTCCCAACTTTTTTGAGATTTGTTGCTGCCATCAAATTTAAAATGAGCTAATATTTTTCATGAAATAGTAAAATGTCTCACTCTCAACATCAGATATGTTGTCTATGTTCCATTGTGAATAAAATGTGGGTTTATGAGATTTGCAAATCATTGCATTCTGTTTTTATTCACGTTTTACACAACATCCCAACTTCATTGGAATTGGGGTTTGTAAGTTATATATTAGAAAGTGGAATGACACAACGATTAAGTATTGAACACGTGAAGAAAAGGACGTGCAATAAGGCACAGAAAGCCAAGAAACCAGCTGAAATCTGTCGGTATTTAGAAAGCAATCCTGCCCCCTATCAGTGCAAATTAATAACAGCTGGTTTAGTCCTTATTGATGGCCTATAGAAAGGTTTCTCATTACCAAGGTGTCACACAAGAAGCATCTTGTAATGAGTGAAAGCAAAGAGCTCTCTCAAGACCTTTGCAACCTTATTGTTGTAAAACATACTGATGGCATTGGTTATAGACGTATTTCTAAACTTCTGAATGTTCGAGTGAGCACCGTTGGGACCATATTCCAGGAGTGGATAGAACATCATTTCACCATAAACCAGCCACGACCAGGTGCTCCTCGCAAGATTTCTGACGGAGGAGTCAAAAGAATAATCAGAAGAGTTGTCCAAGAGCCAAGGACCGCTCACGGAGAGCTTCAGAAAGACCTGGAATTAGCAGGTACAGTTGTTTCAAAGAAAACAATAAGTAATGCACTCAACCGCCATGGCCTCTATGCACGCTTACTGCGCAAGACTCCACTGCTGAAGAAAAAGCATGTTGAAGCTCGTTTAAAGTGTGCAGTACGACATTTGGACAAGCCTATGAAATACTGGGAGAAAATAGTCTGGTCAGATGAGACCAAAATTGAACTCTTTGGATGCCATAGCACACACCATGTTTGGAGGACAAACGGCACTGCGCATCACCACCAAAACACCATACCAACAGTGGAGTTTGGAGGCGGGAACATCATGGTGTGGTGCTGTTTTTCAGCATATGGTACTGGCAGACTTCGTATAATAGAAGGAAGGATGAATGGAGAAATGTACCGAGACATTCTTGATAGGAATGCCGTCTACCAGGATGCTGAAGATGAACCTTCAAGATTTGAAGAGTCTGTGTGGAAGAATGGGCCAAAATCACACCTGAGCAATGCATGTGACTAGTTTCTCCATACAGGAGGCGTCTTGAAGCTGTCATTACCAACAAAGGCTTTGCTATAAGTATTAAATAAATTTCAGTAAGCGTGTTCAATGCCTTTTCTCGGTGCCATTCCACTTTATTACACATAACTTAATTTATGGACATATTTGTTTTGATTTCTTTTTATAGGTGGATTACTTGGGTTGTTACCGACATCTGGTGAAAATTTTATGTCAATAGCCCCATAAGAAATATATTTACTGAGAGAAATGTTGACGCGTTCAATATTATTCTACCCGCTGTAAAATGCGGAAAACTGTGACATTGTTTTTTTTTTTTATATATATACATATTTTGAATTTGATGGCAGCAACACATTATAAGAAAGTTGGAACAGAGGCAATGTTTACCACTGTGTTGCATCACATCTTATTACAGTTATGCTACTGAGAAGACCAACAGCTGTAGTTTTGAAAGCAAAATGTTTTCCAGTTCTTGCTTCATGTAGAACTTCAACTGCTCAGGACATTGGGGCATTTTTTGTCATATTTTTCATTTTATAGTAGGCCAAATATTTTCAGAGGGTGACAGGTCTGGACCGCAGGCAGCCCAATTTAGTACCCATACTCATTTATTACGCAGCCATATTGCAGCAATATGTGCAGAATGTGGTGTTTTGCATTGTCTTCCTGAAATAAGCAAGGCCTTACCTGAAAAAGACACGAGGATAGCAGTATATGTTGCTCCAAAACCTATATATATTGTTCAGCATTAATAGCACAGATCTACAAAAGTACAAGTTACCCATGCCAAGTGCACTAATGCACCCCCATACTATTATGGATGCTGGCTTTGGAACTGTGTGCTACTAACAAGCTGGATCATCGCTCTTCTCTTGAGACAGGAGGATGTGACGTCCATGCTTTCCAAAAAGAATCTCACATTTTGATTGGTCAGAACACTGAACAGTTTGCACTTTGCTGCAGTACAACTTAAATGAGCTCAGGCCCAGAGAAAGTGGCACCATTTCTGGATCTTGTTCATACATGGTTTATCTTACCGCAGAGTTTTAACTTGCATTTGAGAATGCATCAACAAACTGTGTTCACTGACAGTGGTTTTCAGAAGCATTCCAGAGGATGCGCAATAATTTCCACGACAGAATCCTGTCTGTTTTTAATGCAGTACTGCCTGAGGGCTTGAAAATCACAGCCATTCAATGTTGACTTTAGGCCTTGTCCCTTGTGCACAGAGATTTCTCCGGATTCTCTGAATCCTTTAGTAATGTATTGTCCAATAGAGCCGTGGTTCCTAACCCAGTCCTCAAGGACCCCCTGCCCTGCAGGTTTTTGCTCCAGCTCTACTCTTTCACACCTGATCCATTTAAGGGCGTCATGCTGATTGGTTGAAAAAAATCTACCTGAACAGGGTGTGCATGAAGGTGCATTGGGCCTTAAATGGATAAGGTGTGCAAAAGTAAAGCTGCAACAAAAACCTGCAGGACAGGGGGTCCTTGAGGACTGGGTTGGGAACCACTGCAATAGAGGATGAGATCCCCAAAGTCTTCAAAATTTTACATTGAGAAATTTTATTTTTAAATTGTTGAACTATTTCTCCGTGGTGTCTTTCACAGAGAGATGAAACCCCTGCCGTCTTTACTTCTGAAAGAATTTTTAAACCCAATCATGCTACTGACCTGTTGCCAATTAACGAAATCACCTGTGAGATGTTCCACCAGGTGTATTTTCTTTTCAAGCATCATACAACTTTCACAGACTTTTGCTGCCCTTGTCCCAACTTTTTTGAAATGTGTCACAAGCATCAAATTTAAATTGTGCAGATATATTTAAAAAAAAAACAACAAAAAAATTTCTCAGTTTCAACATTTCATATGTTGTCTTTTCAATAAAATATTGGATTTAAGAGGTTTGCAAATCACTGCTTTCCATTTTCATTTACATTTTTCATAACGTGCCAACTTTTTTGGCAATGGGGTTGTCATAAGATGTTGCGTAATACTGTATAATGTAATGTATTTTAATGCGATGTACGGTCATACAGCATCACGTAATGAAGTGAGATGTAATACAGCAGCCCCAGAGCAGTGCTCTAACGCCCCTGACAGTTAATGTTATTGCTCACTGAAGTAAGAAGTAAATGATTTTATTGCACGCTGGTTCAAACATTGAAATGATTTAAAAATGTAAGAAGTTCCCGAGCCTCGTCTCCACTGGGGAAGAGCCATTTCTCTCCACAGCATGAGCTGCATCACAGTACAGAGAGGAGCTGCATCTCAGTACAGAGAGGGGCTGCATCACAGTACAGAGAGGGGCCGCATCACAGTACAGAAGTTGCTGCATCACAGTACAGAGAGGGACTGCATCACAGTACAGAGAGGTGCTGCATCACAGTACAGAGAGGGACTGCATCACAGTACAGAGAGGTGCTGCATCACAGTAAAGAGAGGGGCTGCATCGCAGTACGGAGAGGGGCTGCATCACAGTACGGAGAGGGGCTGCATCACAGTACAGAGAGGGGCTGCATCACAGTAAAGAGAGGGGCTGCATCGCAGTACAGAGAGGGGCTGCATCACAGTACGGAGAGGGGCTGCATCACAGTACAGAGAGGTGCTGCATCACAGTACAGAGAGGGGCTGCATCGCAGTACAGAGAGGGGCTGCATCGCAGTACAGAGAGGTGCTGCATCGCAGTACAGAGAGGGGCTGCATCACAGTACAGAGAGGGACTGCATCACAGTACAGAGAGGTGCTGCATCGCAGTACAGAGAGGGGCTGCATCGCAGTACAGAGAGGGGCTGCATCACAGTACAGCGAGGGGCTGCATCACAGTACAGAGAGGTGCTGCATCACAGTACAGAGAGGAGCTGCATCACAGTACAGAGAGGTGCTGCATCACTCTACACAGTACATGCACATGTAGACAGTAAACCCACACATCTATGAACACACATACACAAAGTATATCTGCCCATGCAAGCAAACATTCACATCCAGTATACTTATGCGCAAATGCACACACAGCAGACCCACATGCATGCACGTACAGTATATTCGCTCAAGCAAGCACGCACGTTCACCAACAGTAAACCCACACAGTAATGCACATACTGTATATTCACACAGTTTAGCCACACGTGCAAGCACAAAGAGTGTACCCTCACATGCATGAACACACATCCATGCACAACATGCCGACACATGTACACACATTTGCTCTTGCACCAGCCCATGCTCAAGCAAACATGTATATATTTGCACGTGCGTTTACAGACATTTACGCACAAATCCATGCACACACATTCACAATAATTTTCCCATTCGCTTTCTTGTGAATGTGTGTGCACCTCCCACACAGTCACACGTGCAGAGACGCAGTGTGGCTGTACTGTCGTGCAGGAGTATATTGCGGCAGGTGCACTTCCGACGTCTGTGATGCAGATCACTGCTGTCAGTGCTGCTGCAGCCAAGCATGAGGTGCAGCTCAGCACGTCCTCCAGGACTGGGAGCTCTGCCGTCACACACGCTGGGAGAGTTAGTACCACAGATGTGCCTTTCAGACCTGCACTTGCATGCACTCTTTTCATATCCAATATGCTTCATTGGTTTTTGTTTCGGTTTGCAGTTCTGTGACCTCTGTAAACCAGCACTGTTTTGACTGTATGTTCTACATTCATTTATTTTGGAAGGATTTTGCATTGTCTGAGAAAATGCATTTTACTCCATTGCCTGCTTGTCCATGATTTTAGACTGCAAAAGTCATTCACCTGTGCATGCATGTGCGTGCATTTTTGGGAGTGTGCACGTATGCGTTTGTGTTTGTGTTCAGCATGTGCACGCATACGTGTGTGCACGTGTATATGCGTGCATCTGCACCCACACGGGCATGTATGAATGTACAGTATGTGCGCACTCTGAGCAGCATGAATGTTGAGATAATGAGGGTGTAATGATACGCTGTCCGTTACAGGAGAGGCAGTCGACTGCGGCTTTCATTTCCTGGAGACGTGTGTGTGTGTGTGTGTGTGTGTGTGTGTGCACGTGAGAGACGCCTCCTTTCCCTTGCAGCACATTAACTGTTCATCGCACCAGTGTGGGCTTAATAGCCCTCCCTCTCTTCATCCTTTTCCTGATTTTTTTCTCTCTATCCCTCTCTCACACACACACTCCATCTCGTCAGGGCTGTGAGTGTGCATGTGTTTGGCTGTGTAGTCATTTGGCTCTTTTCCCTTCCAAACCATATTTCCCCCCTCCCCTCTCTCCTTGTCTCTCTCTCTCGCTCTCTCCCTCTCTCTCTCTCTCTCACTGCCGAACTGGCAGCCTGGCACCAGCATATAATGACACCCTCTCCCAGAGCACGGCTGCCGTGGAAACAGGGGTGCAGGCAGCAGACCCAGGGTTGGGGGCTGGGGGGGAGCAGGACGCACGATGTGATCCCTTTCCCCTCATGTTTTCCCAGTTAAATCTAATGTAAATCCATGGGGAATGCTTCACTGTACAGAGAGAAATGTGTGAATTTCACTATGGATCTTCCTTGCGCTGAATAATTCCCTGACTTTCAAAACCACTACCTTCCCCTTTACTTAGAAAAGCCTGACTCTGCTGGAGTTTATAATGCAGAACCCAGATTTCCAGGGCATTCTTCTCCTCCTGCTGGGGGGTCTCTTACGGTTTCCTGTTGGGCTCATTGGTAAGCAAGAGACACTTGACTCTGTGCAGCGAAGGTGAAAAAGCCAGCCTGAGAGATTAGAACTCCTCTCCGGTCTTTTGCTCAAACCACCTGGATTTGCTCATTAGAACATCCCAACAGCCAGGGGGTGGGACTGACCAGTGACATCAGCTGATCAATCATGGCAGGAAGTAAAGATGGCAGGATTTCTACTTTCTGACCCTGGAGTGTGCATGTGCGCGCGCGCACACACACGCACGCACGCACACACGCACACGCACGCACACACACACACACACACACACACACACACACACAGTAGCAGCATGATTCAGTGCATCTACATTTTTCTTTACTAATGGACACCAGCTGTCTTTATACAAGGTAAGGTTTTTAAGGACATATATAAGACACACATAAACCCCATTTGCTTCATCAGTCAGTGGTCAGCGTCCAGTTAGTTTATGGTCCTGAGGTTGTCACTCCAAAGAGGGTGTTCTAGTTTTTCATCTTACTTAAAAAAAAAAAAAAAAAAAAAGAGCTTAATACTGAGAAACATTGAAAACCAACTGGCCACCTCCGGTAATGATACTGAGGATGCAGGCAGATGTACTGTATTCATATTTTTAAACACGCGTAGGCAAATACATTTCATATATCCTTCCTCTTTCAAGCGCTGCACACTGAAGATATGTGGGCCGATGACCAGTCAGGGAGCGCTGTGCAAATAGGCGTCCTGTCAGGCACAGTTTGAGCCGAGAAACCAATCACAGCTCTCGGTTTCAGGCAGTCCGTGGAACACAGCTGTAAGTCATAGCTTTATGACGATAAGACAGAAAGGAAGACTGGTGAAATGCGGTTAATTTCAGCCCTCGAAAAAAGGTGTTGGAGTTCAATGAAGGGAAGTCAGTCATTCAGATATTAACATCCAGCAGGGATAAGATCAAACTGACAGGGTCAAGGACCATACAAGGATGATTATTATGTGTGTGTGTACGCGAAAGTGTGTGTGTTGGGGGGGCGGGGCCAGTCATGAAGACACAGTTTCGGATGAACACCTGTCACCACTGAAATCAGCACTAAAATTATGCACCGGCATTTCAGCTCTCCATTCAGTGCTTTGACAGGTAGACACAAAGCGCGCCAAGAATAATAACGTTACCAAGAAAGCGCAGCACTGCCGGATACACGTGACAATGCTCGTCATTTCCATCTAGTGGATAGTTTCGGTATTGTACCCGTGTTTCGAGATTTGATGGTATTCAGAGGTCAGCATGATATAAAACCAGTGGTTCACAAACACGGTCCTGGTGCCCCCGAGTTTGTTCCACCCACCATCGCAATCGTAGTTTCTCATAAAATATCAATATTAATATTGTTTGACCAAATTAGGCCCATTTCATGTTTAAAGCATTTGTTTACCATCTCAAACCTCATTTTGACAGAAATATCCATTTGTGCAATGAGGAAAGATCTTTGAACATTTTGAATTCATTTTTATTCATTGCAAGCAATGTCAGAAGACACCATTTCCTAAACTGATCAAATTAGACAGAGAAAAATCAGTTAGCACCAAATTACGTTGCTGAACGCAGGTGTTTAGAATTATTTCAAAGTGTTTTGCTTTAACTTAATATAAACATGACAAGACAGGTTTGACAATCATTTACTTGCCTAATATTGTTAGTTTTTATGACCATCAGTCCATGGATTCACCAGTCAGGAACCAACTGACTGTCTAGGTTAAATTTTTTCTCCTCTTTTTAAGCAGTTGTCTACTATACAGTATATCACGCTGTCAATATGGAATTTTTATTCCTCATGGCATGTATAGATATCTGTTTATATGTGGCTTTAGAAGAAACTGCTCGAAGCATAAATGCACTGAATATAAATGCACCGAATTACGACAAATAAGCAGGGTTTTTTTTTATACTTAAATCCAACTTTAATTCATTAGCTAGCCCGCGGAGGATGGGCTTCCCCACTATAGCCGGGTTCCTCCTGAGATTTCTTCCCTCTGGGGAGTTTTTTCTCACCACTGTTTGAGGATTTTTCTCCCTACTGGGAGATTTTTTGCCTCATTTGCCATGTTGAGGATTAGAACGGGCACTGTCCCTTTCCCTCTGTCGTCTTTCCGACAGTCCCTCTGTGAGAAGCACTATACAAATAAAATTGAACTGAATTATCAAGCTTGTTAAAATTCTACATTTGCAGTTGAGGTTTGAACAAATAAAAGCAAACAAATGGAGCACCAGAACAGAGTCTGAGAACTACTGGGTTAAACAGACATTTCTCTAAGGGAAACTTAAGTTATAATCTTTAATAGACAATGCCTTGTGTTACAATTTGTCATTAGCCGCCAAATGGCCATTTTGTTTCGACTCGTTTTAATTACAAGGACACTTGAATAAATTGGAAGGAAAATTCAGCATTGCTTCATCACATCCACACTCACACAAAGAATATTCATGACTACCTTTGTACACAATCACAAAAACGCCGTACTTATTCCATTTTGGCATTTATTTAATAAATAAATTTAAGAAACAGTTTAGCAAAAAAGGTGACTGGGAGGATGAAATTAAAAGGCACTTTAAACGAATATGGCGTGAGGCTCTGAAGCGGTGCGCTCCCTCAGCAGTGGTCCTCCGGCGGAAATATGACACATACATTTCGAAACAAGACACCCGGACTCAAAAGCGGTAGTGACAGCAAAGCTACATGACAAAAAAAAAAAAAAAAAAAAGCAATATTGAACACTTACTGTGAAAACATCAAAATTACATCAAAACATTGAAATTAAAAAAGACTTTTTAATAAGACCATTGGTTATTTTTGGCAATGTTCAACAATTAGTGAGAGACCTGAGTTTTTAGAATCTTGAGTGCTCCCCTCCATTACTGCCTTTCTATTGGGCAACAGAAAAAGAGCACAAATTAAGGACATCTATTCCACTGAAGTCTTTCTACCATTAAGACAGGAATCTCCTCTTTACAGGTCCCTACTTCCACTGATTGTTTTTCTCAAAACACAAGAACAAGAGTTAAAAAAAAAAAAGCCAAATTAAAAAAAACTTTCACTTCCTGTCCGTAAAACACTTCCTGCAAGTCACTTCCTGTGTCTGTGACAGAGCACAGTATTCCATCAACAGCTTACTTTATTCGCAGCGAGAAACTCTGCTCAAGACCAGCTACCACCACACAGCACATTTTCAACACGCTCACCCAGGTCCTGTCAAGCACTTATAAAACGGATTTAAAAAAAAAAAAAACCTGAACGGCTCTCACTATCAACACAGGCCCCTGGCAAAGGCAGGACCTCAGCATCACTGATCTTGCCAGTCCAGTGGCAACAACCTCAACAGAGGAGAAAAAAAACCAAAACACAATCAAAACAAATAAAAAACATTTTTAAAAAGGAGAATCCAAGTTTATACATACAGTACATTTATCAAAAAAATGCATAGAGGAGCAAAATTATTAGTAAAACGGAAAAAGAGCGGCCAAATTGCATTGCTATTGTACGGTGACTATAAAATAAAAAAAATTCAAAGTGTAAAAAAAAAAAAAAAAAAAAAAAAAAGGAAAAATACACCCCCCCACCCTTACATTGCATCCATCTAATCCCCCACATTCAATCCCCACGTAACTGACATTACCCACATTTCCCCCCTCCCTCCTCCCCCAGGATATTTTGCATACAGTGTTGTTCCAAGGCTCCCCACGCTCCATCATTTGCCCTCGTATTTGGGGTTCACCACAGTGGTCACAGCGCTCTTGTAAATGGGGTTCTCCCCCTGCAGGAAACAAACAGAACAGTGAGTCAGCTGCCTTTTTTTTACCCAATCACTCAATTTAAGACACTTCAGACACCATCCACACCGTGACAAAATAAGGTACGAACGCACAGCACACTACACACGCCAACCAAATTAGACTTATCAGGAAAAATTGAGGACACAAATTTTACATTATGGGTTCCCACAATGAAGGGTCAATGAACTATAATTTGCACCATGACTGTAATGGGTTGAATGCCACACAACGTCCGATTATGGACATGCAGTACCAGCTCTGAACAGTAGAGGGCACAGCATCACAAACATGCTCAGTGCAGCATACTCAAACACAGAGTCCACTCCCTGAGATCATGCATCAGGAGCGTTCATTCAAAATAAACCCATATATGCGCAGGTCTCGCATCCTTTCGTCTGCTGTTGTTAGTTACCGGAAAACAAAGTGAGCGATGCTGATTTTACACAGATCCCAGCGACGGAAAGAGCATCCAGGAACACAGGCATTTAATTATCATCGAGTGAGCAAGCGGTGACTAACAGGGCTGGAAATGATCATTCATCTTAACATCATGCGCTCATTCCAGACAGAAGAGCTTGGGGTTCATGCTGTGGGGAAAGTACTCTCTCTTCCTTCGGTGATGTCATTAGAATGAAGTGCTCCTATAGGCTAGCGGTAATTGGTGCAGCCAAATCCCCCGGAAAACCACAAACACAGCACCTGATCTGGCAAACCTCTACAGAGGATACTCATCGAAGCTAGTGCAAATGCAGCAGACCATCTCTCTCCCTGACCATGGAAAAGTAGAGGCTGGTCTCCACCACAAAAATGCCTGAGATCTTTCAAGCAACCAGACTGCTCTCCCTAAAACAGGCCAATTTTAACACCACATCGATCCAGGGACCATCTCTGATAAGCAGGTCTTCCAAGTGTGAGGTCACAAAAATGTGATTGGAATGTCCAGCTCTGAGCGTTCTATATTCATATCACACAGTCACCACTGACCTGGGAACTGGAAGCACTGTTATTCTAGAACATTGACCAAGAATGTTTGGAATTTTTTCTATATGTAAAATCGGGGTCAGGAAATTGAAGCAAAAAAAAAAAAAAAAAAAAAAAAAATCCAGGAAACCAGGGACCAACTTAAAGGTGCACTATGCAAGTTTGTTTACTGTCACTTCTGTTGACATTCAAACTCAAACAAAACAGAGGTAGCCGCCCCTCCCTCCCATGCTTCCATAACGTTCAACTCTTGTCGGTGATTGGCCGGGATTGTTTGTTATGTTATGGGGCACAGCGTTTGCCCCTTGTGTTTAATTGCAGTTTGTGACGCCTGTGCGGTCTCCAGAGCCCGGGTTTTTTTTTTTAAATTTTTTTTTTTTTTTTTTTTTTACAGTGAATTTAGGGGCAGGCAGCTAGCGGATCGTGGGGAGATGTCGGCGAATTGAAACAAAAATATAATCGCGCAGAAAATAAACAAACTTGCATAGTGCACCTTTAAGTTATAAACTGGCAAAAGAACCCCAAACGTCTGGCTTTTGAGTTTCTGCAAAATTCTAACTACGGGAACAAGAGACAGATAAATCACTGATCGGGCATTTGTGGAGACACAGTCCTCACCATTCTACAAGCATCGTGACGCCACCAGCAATTTCTCCGCTCCACTGGCTAAGTGCTCTTACCGTGTCCCATTTGGCGTTCATCTTCTCCTTTTCGAACTTGGCGAACTCGCGGCGGTCGTGGATGATCATGAGCAGCTTCCAGATGAGCAGCAGGGCGAGGCCGATAAGCACGATGCCCGCCACCACGCCCGCCACGATGGGGATGATGTCAGGGCCTGCCGGGCACTCTGCCACAGAAAAATGCACAGCATGGGAAATGTAGTTAAAAAACCCTCCCACAGCAATACTGCATTTAAGACAAGACGGCAATGCAGGCCAGAAGTCTCCAAACTTCCTGGCACGTCTACAAATTCAGGACTTCTTGATCAACAAGATTTTTCAAATCCCAGAATACACCATAACGGAGATACTTCAGCACCGTGGTTTCGAAAAGCCATTCCTTCATCGAGGATAAATCCTGGGAACCATCTTAGCAATTCAAACCAGGGATGGTCAATTTCATTGCGATGAGTAGTGAGTCTGAGCAATGAACGGCTCGGTATTGGTCCCCAGGATCCCTTCCTGGCACTACAATGATTTTCTCCAACGTCCAACAATTCCTGATTAATACTAAACACTAGCTTACTAACACACTAGCTTACTAACAGCAGAATGTGTCACCATAGAGGTTGTCTACCCTCAACATGTTAGCAAAATGCTTCTCCTCGCTAGACCACACCGCCTCAGCGAACATCAACTTTTTTGGTCATACACGCAACTTGTGTAACTTCCTACCCAGAACAAAGCATCCAACCAAGCGTTTTGTGCACCATTCCAAAAATGCACCACTATCAAGACATTCAATAGCCTGTCTTTAAAAAAAATGCTTTTCCTCTCCAAGATGACAACACCCAGTAAATATCTCATCTTCCCAAATCATGGTACTTGTAGAAGCTCCATCTCCCGAGAGGTTATCACTCTAAAAATATCTCTGCTTCCTATATAATGAGGTTTTGAATGCTTTTCCCCTCAGAACTCACCCATATAAACATCTGAACTTATTTTGTAATGAATTTGGCTGGAGCAGTTTCCCCGCAACCAAGTTCTTTTTAGAAGTGGGCAATTCCTACAACTCACCATCACTCAGACACACCACATGTACGACACTACATCCGTGTTGCTGAAGACCCCTCCTGCCCAGGACTAATCACTCAAGTGAGTATCTCAACTTCCTACATCACAGTGCTTTTCAAGGCTCTTCCATCCCGAAACAGACCAGTCTCGTCCCAGCTTCTCAACCAACCTTCCTGCTATCACAATTGAGAACTTAACATATCACATTCTCATATCACAATTTTGTTTAAGGCATTTTCCAGCCCAGAGCAGACCATCGTACCCAGCTTCTCAGCCACGTGGACTTCCTTCTCGGTGTTGTTGACGGCGTAGGTGAAGTAGAACCAACAGTCGTCGGCGTCGCGCTCCTTGCAGTGAACGAGCGGGAAGCTCTGGACGGGCTGGGGCAGCTTGGACTGCTCCGAAACCTTAGTCAGTTTGAAGTCGTTGCATTCCTGGTCACATACGTCCTTCTTCTCGCCGGTCCCGAAGGCTCGGCACTGCACGCACTCCCTGTGAGGGGGTTACCGAACATCTCAGAAGAGCTTTACAGCTCTGAACACCTCTGGGGAGAGCATCATATGTGAAAAAAATTGTCCTCTAAAGGTCAATCTCCACCATGACCATAGAGAGCTTGCAGCTGTGGAGGTTACCCTCATATTACCACACAGCACTGAAATGCCTTATCTCCATCCTCATCCAGCACTTTCAGGCTCCACCTGTATCTTTATCTTATGAAATACTGAGAAAGTGCGTGCTCTGACTGGATGTTATCGGCTGTAGAGAATTGATGCTTCATTAGAATTGTACATCACTTGTCTGGTGTTGCACAGCTGTGCCTAAGAGCTCCAGCATGCTCTAACAGTACATCTACTCTGATCTGAGCATCAGTTTTTAATAGATACGGCATCCAGTCACCAGAAAATTTACTGACTGGAACAAATTTCATTGGCCATTACATAGGTGAATACCAAATAAAATAACAAGCAAAGGAAGAAACTGTCTAGTACTGGATACAAACTACAGGACAGGTATAAGGGACGGGGGCACAGATATTTTGGACAGAGGGACAGGGGTCAGGTATAAGGGATAGAGGCAGAGAGGAATAGATATAAAACACAAAGGGACAGGCAAGGGACAGACAAAAAACAAGTAGAATGGACAAACAAGGGACAAGTATTAAGGGCAGAGGAACTGCTAAGGAAAAGGTATATGGGACAGAGGGACTGGTATTACAGAGAGAGGGAGAGGTAATATTAGAGACAGAAGGAAAGGCATTTTGGAGAGAGGGACAGGTATGAAGGACAGGGAAACAAAAGGACATAGAAGGGAAAGAGGCACAGGTATTAAGGACAGGGAAACAGAAGGACAGGGAAGGGACAGAGGGACAGGTTTAAAGGACAGGGAAACAAAAGAACATGGAAGAGACAGAGGGACAGGTATAAAGGACAGGGAAACAGAAGTAAATGGAAGGGACAGAGGAACAGGTATAAAGGACAGGGAAACAGAAGTACATGGAAGGGACAGAGGAACAGGTATAAAGGACAGGGAAACAGAAGTACATGGAAGGGAAAGAGGAACAGGAATAAAGGACAGGGAAACAGAAGTACATGGAAGGGACAGAGGAACAGGTATAAAGGACAGGGAAACAGAAGTACATGGAAGGGACAGAGGAACAGGTATGAAGGACAGGGAAACAGAAGTACATGGAAGGGACAGAGAAACAAGTTCAAAGGAAAGGAATCAGAAGAACATGGAAGGGAAAGAGGGACAGGTATCAAGGACAGGAAACAGAAGGACATGGAAGGGACAGAGGGACAGGTATAAAGGACAGGAAACAGAAGGACATGGAAGGGACAGAGGGACAGGTATTAAGGACAGGGAAACAGAAGGGACAGAGGGACAGGTATAAAGGACAGGGAAACAGAAGGACATGGAAGGGACAGAGGGACAAGTATAAAAGACAGCAAACAGAAGGACATGGAAGGGACAGAGGGACAGGTATAAAGGACAGGAAACAGAAGGACATGGAAGGGACAGAGGGGCAGGTATAAAGGACAGGGAAACAGAAGGGACAGAGGGACAGGTATAAAGGACATGGAAGGGACAAAGGAACAGGAATAAAGGACAGGGAAACAGAAGTACATGGAAGGGACAGAGGAACAGGAATAAAGGACAGGGAAACACAAGTACATGGAAGGGACAGAGGAACAGGAATAAAGGACAGGGAAACAGAAGTACATGGAAGGGACAGAGGAACAGGTATAAGGGACAGGGAAAAAGAAGTACATGGAAGGGACAGAGGGACAGGTATAAAGGACAGGGAAACAGAAGTACATGGAAGGGACAGAGGAACAGGAATAAAGGACAGGGAAACAGAAGTACATGGAAGGGACACAGGAACAGGTATAAAGGACAGGGAAACAGAAGTACATGGAAGGGACAGAGGGACAGGTATAAAGGACAGGAAACAGAAGGACATGGAAGGGACAGAGGGACAGGTATAAAGGACAGGAAACAGAAACAGAAGGGACAGAGGGACAGGTATAAAGGACAGGGAAACAGAAGGACATGGAAGGGACAGAGGAACAAGTATTAAGGACAGGGAAACAGAAGGGACAGAGGGACAGGTATAAAGGACAGGAAACAGAAGGACATGGAAGGGACAGAGGAACAGGAATAAAGGACAGGGAAACAGAAGGACATGGAAGGGACAGAGGGACAGGAATAAAGGACAGGGAAACAGAAGGGACAGAGGGACAGGTATAAAGGACAGGGAAAAAGAAGGACATGGAAGGGACAGAGGAACAGGAATAAAGGACAGGGAAACAGAAGGACATGGAAGGGACAGAGGAACAGGAATAAAGGACAGGGAAACAGAAGTACATGGAAGGGACAGAGGAACAGGAATAAAGGACAGGGAAACAGAAGTACATGGAAGGGACAGAGGAACAGGAATAAAGGACAGGGAAACAGAAGTACATGGAAGGGACAGAGGGAAAGGTATAAAGGACAGGGAAACAGAAGAACATGGAAGGGACAGAGGGACAGGTATAAAGGACAGGGAAACAGAGGTACATGGAAGGGACAGAGGGACAGGTATAAAGGACAGGGAAACAGAAGTACATGGAAGGGACAGAGGAACAGGAATAAAGGACAGGGAAACAGAAGTACATGGAAGGGACAGAGGGACAGGAATAAAGGACAGGGAAACAGACATGGAAGGGACAGAGGGACAGGAATAAAGGACAGGGAAACAGAAGGGACATGGAAGGGACAGGAGGAAACAGAAGGACATGGAAGGGACAGAGGAACAGAAGGGACAGAGGGACAGAGGGACAGGTATAAGGGACAGGGAAACAGAAGGACATGGAAGGGACAGAGGGACAGGAATAAAGGACAGGGAAATAGAAGTACATGGAAGGGACAGAGGAACAGGAATAAAGGACAGGGAAACAGAAGGACATGGAAGGGACAGAGGAATAGGAATAAAGGACAGGGAAACAGAAGTACATGGAAGGGACAGAGGGACAGGAATAAAGGACAGGGAAACAGAAGGGACAGAGGGACAAGTATAAAGGACAGGGAAACAGAAGGACATGGAAGGGACAGAGGAACAGGTATAAAGGACAGGGAAACAGAAGGACATGGAAGGGACAGAGGAACAGGTATAAAGGACAGGGAAACAGAAGGGACAGAGGGACAGGTATAAGGGACAGGGAAACAGAAGGACATGGAAGGGACAGAGGGACAGGAATAAAGGACAGGGAAACAGAAGTACATGGAAGGGACAGAGGAACAGGAATAAAGGACAGGGAAACAGAAGGACATGGAAGGGACAGAGGAATAGGAATAAAGGACAGGGAAACAGAAGTACATGGAAGGGACAGAGGGACAGGAATAAAGGACAGGGAAACAGAAGGGACAGAGGGACAAGTATAAAGGACAGGGAAACAGAAGGACATGGAAGGGACAGAGGAACAGGTATAAAGGACAGGGAAACAGAAGGACATGGAAGGGACAGAGGAACAGGTATAAAGGACAGGGAAACAGAAGGGACAGAGGGACAGGTATAAGGGACAGGGAAACAGAAGGACATGGAAGGGACAGAGGGACAGGAATAAAGGACAGGGAAACAGAAGTACATGGAAGGGACAGAGGAACAGGAATAAAGGACAGGGAAACAGAAGGAAATGGAAGGGACAGAGGAATAGGAATAAAGGACAGGGAAACAGAAGTACAAGGAAGGGACAGAGGGACAGGTATAAAGGACAGGGAAAAAGAAGGACAGGGAAGGGACAGAGAAACAAGTGCAAAGGACAGGAAACAGAAGGACAGGGAAGGGACAGAGGGACAGGTATAAAGGACAGGAAACAGAAAGACATGGAAGGGACAGAGGGACAGGTATAAAGGACAGGGAAACAGAAGGGACAGAGGGACAGGTATAAAGGACAGGGAAACAGAAGGACATGGAAGGGACAGAGGAACAGGAATAAAGGACAGGGAAACAGAAGTACATGGAAGGGACAGAGGAACAGGAATAAGAGCAGGGGAACAGAAGTACATGGAAGGGACAGAGGAACAGGAATAAAGGACAGGGAAACAGAAGTACATGGAAGGGACAGAGGAACAGGAATAAAGGACAAGGAAACAGAAGTACATGGAAGGGAAGGAGGAACAGGTATAAGGGACAGGGAAACAGAAGTACATTGAAGGGACAGAGGGACAGGTATAAAGGACAGGGAAACAGAAGTACATGGAAGGGACAGAGGAACAGGAATAAAGGACAGGGAAGCAGAAGTACATGGAAGGGACAGAGGGACAGGAATAAAGGACAGGGAAACAGAAGGGACAGAGGGACAGGTATAAAGGACAGGGAAACAGAAGGACATGGAAGGGACAGAGGAACAGGTATAAAGGACAGGGAAACAGAAGGGACAGAGGGACAGGTATAAGGGACAGGGAAACAGAAGGACATGGAAGGGACAGAGGGACAGGAATAAAGGACAGGGAAATAGAAGTACATGGAAGGGACAGAGGAACAGGAATAAAGGACAGGGAAACAGAAGGACATGGAAGGGACAGAGGAACAGGAATAAAGGACAGGGAAACAGAAGTACATGGAAGGGACAGAGGAACAGGTATAAGGGACAGGGAAACAGAAGTACATGGAAGGGACAGAGGGACAGGTATAAAGGACAGGGAAACAGAAGTACATGGAATGGACAGAGGAACAGGAATAAAGGACAGGGAAACAGAAGGACATGGAAGGGACAGAGGAACAGGTATAAAGGACAGGGAAACAGAAGTACATGGAAGGGACAGAGGGACAGGTATAAAGGACAGGGAAACAGAAGGACATGGAAGGGACAGAGAAACAAGTGCAAAGGACAGGAAACAGAAGGACAGGGAAGGGACAGAAGGACAGGAAACAGAAGGACATGGAAGGGACAGAGGGACAGGTATAAAGGACAGGGAAACAGAAGTACATGGATGGGACAGAGGAACAGGAATAAAGGACAGGGAAACAGAAGTACATGGAAGGGACAGAGGAACAGGTATAAGGGACAGGGAAACAGAAGTACATTGAACGGACAGAGGGACAGGTATAAAGGACAGGGAAACAGAAGTACATGGAAGGGACAGAGGAACAGGAATAAAGGACAGGGAAACAGAAGTACATGGAAGGGACAGAGGAACAGGTATAAAGGACAGGGAAACAGAAGTACATGGAAGGGACAGAGGGACAGGTATAAAGGACAGGAAACAGAAGGACATGGAAGGGACAGAGGGACAGGTATAAAGGACAGGGAAACAGAAGGGACAGAGGGACAGAGGAACAGGTATAAAGGACAGGGAAACAGAAGTACATGGAAGGGACAGAGGGACAGGTATAAAGGACAGGGAAACAGAAGTACATGGAATGGACAGAGGAACAGGAATAAAGGACAGGGAAACAGAAGGACATGGAAGGGACAGAGGAACAGGTATAAGGACAGGGAAACAGAAGGACATGGAAGGGACAGAGGGACAGGTATAAAGGACAGGGAAACAGAAGGAATGGACAGACAGGAAACATGGAAGGGACAGAAGGACAGACAGATAAAGGACAGGAAACAGAAGGACATGGAAGGGACAGGGACAGAAGGACAGGGAAACAGAAGGACATGGAAGGGACAGAAGGACAGGGAAACAGAAGTACATGGATGGGACAGAGGAACAGGAATAAAGGACAGGGAAACAGAAGTACATGGAAGGGACAGAGGAACAGGTATAAGGGACAGGGAAACAGAAGTACATTGAAGGGACAGAGGGACAGGTATAAAGGACAGGGAAACAGAAGTACATGGAAGGGACAGAGGAACAGGAATAAAGGACAGGGAAACAGAAGTACATGGAAGGGACAGAGGAACAGGTATAAAGGACAGGAAACAGAAGGACATGGAAGGGACAGAGGGACAGGTATAAAGGACAGGGAAACAGTAGGGACAGAGGGACAGAGGAACAGGTATAAAGGACAGGGAAACAGAAGTACATGGAAGGGACAGAGGGACAGGTATAAAGGACAGGAAACAGAAGGACATGGAAGGGACAGAGGGACAGGTATAAAGGACAGGGAAACAGAAGGGACAGAGGGACAGGTATAAAGGACAGGGAAACAGAAGGACATGGAAGGGACAGAGGAACAGGAACAGAAGGACACATGAGGATGAAGGACAGAGGAAATAAAACAGGGAAACAGAAGTACATGGAAGGGACAGAGGAACAGGAATAAAGGACAGGGAAACAGAAGTACATGGAAGGGACAGAGAAACAAGTACAAAGGACAGGAAACAGAAGGACATGGAAGGGACAGAGGGACAGGAAACAGAAGGACATGGAAGGGACAGAGGGACAGGTATAAAGGACATTGAAACAGAAGGGACAGAGGGACAGGTATAAAGGACATGGAAACAGAAGGACATGGAAGGCACAAAGGGACAGGTATAAGGGACAGGGAAACAGAACGACATGGAAGGACAGAGGGACAGGTCTAAGGGACAAGTCAGGCACTTCATCAGTTTTTGCCTGATAAAGACCCTGTTGGGTTGAAACATTGCCTTACTAGTCAGTAACGTATTGGGAGCTACAACCGAATGTGGGGACATTTATTGTTTTCGCTTTCATAAGTATTTTTGTCCACCACCTGACTTAAAAACACAGGTTAGATGTGCACGCAACTACACTGAACAAGGGACAGATAAAGGACTGGTACAAGGACCAGATAAGGGACACGTATGAGGGACACCTATGGGACAGGTGGACCGTTAAGGTGCAAGCGTCCTCGGAGGGACAGACTCACTTGTGCTGGGTGCAGACGCTGGGGCAGGTGGGGCAGATCTCGCAGGTGGGCCCCTGGAATTTGGGGTCGGTGCACTTGCAGGTCCCGCACTCGCACACGCCGCGCCCGTTACAGATCTGCTTGTTGGAGGCCAGGCAGGTGGACGTGTCCAGTGAACAGTCGCAGGCGCTGCCCGTGTAGTTGGCGTCGCATATGCACACCCGACAGTCACATCGGCCATGACCTGCAGGGGGCGCCAGAGAGACGTAGGTCAACCCAGCCCATCATCCCACATACCCGCGATGTGCAGAGCCTGTGACGAGCAGGACTTTTCGGTTGTCGAATGTTTGACTCGTTTTGACAGGTAAGGCTTTTGAATTTGATATCGCACCACATACAGAACAGTCAAAAATTCAACAATAATAGAACTCAAACAAGTGAAACATCTGTGCTTGGCAACTACACACCAGACTAACTGTCAACACATTCAACAACTTAACCCTGGTATTCTTTATGGGGTCCCACAGAACCTAACAGCCGTTAAAATGGATTCTAAGAGAACTCAGGGGTTATAAAAGTCATGCACATCAGTCACGACACAATCCAGACAAACATCAAAAAATTGTGCTAAAAACAAATAAAATACATCTCGGTCACCTCAGAACTCAAACGAGTCAAACATTCAACACTCAAACAACTCAAACATCAATTGGAAGCCAAAACACGAATATTAACGCACTCACAGACCTCTGGGTAACAGATCGGAAACATCACGAAAAGCCAACAAGTCAAAAAGTTCAACAACTGCACCCCACATCAACACCGAACTCCAACTCTGTCATCATTTGATGGCCTTTCACTACGCAGACGAGTGGGGAAATTCGCATGTAAATTGAAGATAATATAACATGAAATCATTTAAAAAAAGCAATAGGTAACGATTAAAAATCTCACCCGAGGCAAACAAGGTAAAACTCACACTCGATAACCTTGCGTGACATGAGAATGAACACTCTCTCCCACAGTCAGAAGTGCATCAGTGACCTGACTCTCTCACCAATCAGAGATCTGTTTAACTCCGCCATAACACAAAAAGGACTGCTCCAGGACTCTAGCGCTCACCGCCACAGAGCTTGTTGTCGGAGCGGTCGCAGTTGAAGTTGTCGCACTCGCAGAACTTCCCGCTGTAGATCTCCTCTGGGTTCTCTCTCTTCCGGCACTCGCACGTGCCGCAGATGCAATCGCCGGTATTGCTGCAGGTGTCTGTGCTGTTGTCGCGGCGACAGTTGGCCTCCAGGTCGTCGCTGTTGACATCCTCTGTGCTGCACTCGCACACTCTGCCGATGCGGCCCTCGTTACACCTGCGACAAAATGGAGGCTCGGCCACTCAGTCAAAATCAAACCCTGAGGAGCAATGGCTCAAACAGAGAAAGCAACACACTCAGAGAAAATCTGAGGGAAAACCTGGACACCTCCAAACCTAAACTAACACCTGCATGACCCTGAGCAACATTTCATCACGACTCAAACCAACACCTGCAGGACCCTGAGCAACATTTCATCAACACCTGCATGACCCTGAGCGACATTTCATCACAACTCAAACCAACACCTGCAGGACCCTGAGCAACATTTCATCAACACCTGCATGACCGTTCGACATAAGTTTTTAAGGCATTGAATTGACTCAAGGAGACCCGAAGAAAACCTGCGTCGAAACGTTGGTAAATAATATAAATATTTTCGCATTTTGGCTGCGAGTGTGCCAATGCATTCATCATATCTAATCCATAACCATGCATTAATTTGCTCATTTGCGAAGACTACGCCGTATGACGGCTGGTAAAATTGTTTTTCGCTAACATTCTGTTCAGTTCATCAGAAAGTAATCACGCATATCGAGGACATGACATGTGAATTATCTTTCGAATATTCTGAATCGTGTAGCTCGTGAGACAGCACTTATTTAGCTTGGCTTAGGCTTGAACTGACGTTGTTTGCACCAATGTTTGTAATTCAATATGCTCAATATGTTTCGCATTTAAATGTTTTCTTTTCACTTCTGAAAATATTTTGAATGAGTGAAGTGCCACCTTAAAATAAATAACATTGCTGCGAAAATGCTGAAATGAGAGCTGTAATTAAAAAAAAAAAATTAATATCACGTGTACTGTATATGTCAGTGTTACCTATCGGAGATCTTTTTTACCATTAAAGTTTCTTCATCATTACAGGGTTAGGTAGGTGCCATGCCTTCTCTGTTGTTGGCGCCATGCTTCCTCTCAATTCCAATTAAGTCCAACTCCTCATGAAAGTCAGCAAGCACACCCTTTTAACTGCAAAACCATTTGCGTATTCTGATTTTTGCTGATATTTATTTTATAAATGCCAATTAAATGGTGATTCCATAATTTTTCTGTCAACATAGTGACTCAATATTTGTTATGGTTGAAAATGGCTAATTATTCAGTGCCAAAAGAAAACCCTCAGACATTTAAATGACTGAAATATTGAAATAAATGTATATTTCTAAAGAGATGTTAATTATTTTGTACTTAGAACTGGAGAAGAGAGGCAAATGATGTGAGTTAAGGAATAAATTGTAATAGAAAAAATGCTTCAAAGAAATAATTGCTGTGGTGTTGGAGTTGATCTATGCTTGCTTGTAGTTTTTAATGTACTTGTGTTTGTGGTGCTAGTTAGTATTGTGCATGAAATGGTGGCATGTATGCAAGGGTGTTCAACTTTAAATGGCAAAAAAAGTGAAATTTGACCAGAAAATTCTAAAACTTTCCACTGAAAAATGAATGAATTAAGCTGTCTGAGGTTCACTAGAACGCAATAAAGAGCACCACTGAAAAAAAATTTTCCCGGGGTGGGAGGGCACGTCCCCCGGAGCCCCAGACCAATACCTGCATGACCCTGAGCAACATTTCATCAAAACCTGAACCGCATGTGCACAGATACTGAATGACGTCTCGCTGGACAGTTTTTCACCCGTGTCGGGAGCACTTGCTTGATGAATTCGGGCCCGCGTGACGGATTTCGGCCCGCGTGTTGGGAGTGTTCGCGTGACGGACTTCGGCTCGTGTGTTGGGAGTGTTCGCGTGACGGACTTCGGCTCGTGTGTTGGGAGTGCTCGCGTGACGGACTTCGGCTCGTGTGTTGGGAGTGCTCACGTGACGGATTTTGGCCCGTGTGTTGGGAGTGCTCGCGTGACGGACTTTGGCTCGTGTGTTGGGAGTGCTCGCGTGACGGATTTTGGCTCGTGTGTTGGGAGTGCTCGCATGACGGATTTCGGCTCCTCACCTGCAGGCCCCGCACTCAAAGGTTCCGTTGCCCTCGCTGCACATGGGGCTGTTGGGCTTGCCGTCGCTCTGGCAGGCGCAGTCGCAGATGAACTTCAACACCAGCTCCACCTCCTCTGTGAAGCCCTGCGGCTTGATCTTCACCACCTCCGCCTTGCCGTGTGCCGGACACTTATTGGCCTTCACGCTGATGTGGAAGGACACCTGCCGCACAAGGACCCACCGATTAACTGACACGCAGGCGTAAGCATACAGAGGGAAGCACACCCTGACCAAATACAGCGACACAGGTAGATGGCTGCATGCATGCACAGAGGTACACTGATCTAAACGCGCATATTCAAGCACCCATACCAGAGGCATACAATCCAGGTTCAGAATATCCTCCCCAGGGTTTTGCTCCTACTATAAATGTTTGCCAATTAACCCAACTCTTCGGGGGAAGAACTCAACGGAAACAATTGTTAACAGGCACAGCAAACCCCGTCCCATTTTTTTGGGCCAGCAGCCCAGCCCTGGGTTCAGTCTGGCCCAAAATGTAATCAGGTGATCTAGGGGTCATTGCTAATCATCCCACGAAATTTGGTCAGGATCGGCTCAGCGGTCTTTGCTAAAATTGTTAAAACACAAAGATAAACTTAGAAACCGCATGAAAACGACACCCCTCTCGTTAACTGGCAGAGGTAACGGGCAACACAATCATGGGAGGCAAGGCAAGGCAAGTTTATTTATATAGCGCATTTCTTACAACAAAGCATTTCAATGTGCTTTACAGATGATAAGGAGCATTGTAATTTAAGGAAAATACACATTTAAAATACAAAATAAAATAAGAAAGAGGTAAGGCAGAATATCAATTTAAAAACAGATCAAACAAAGTCTAAAAATAGAAAAAAAATGGGAAGACGTTTAATTTCTGAAACCTGGACTTCAGACCTCCAACACGTGCACATACATTACGAGCACGCGCACAGTAGCAGATTTCAAACCTACAGTCACGCCCAAAATTATTCATACCCCTACCAATTTTTGTTTTTTTTTCGAGATATTTTTTGAAAAATCAAATTTATTCTTGCACACATGACACAGTAAGTTGACATAAGGCTGTAAGAAGTACAGTAAACAATTTTTCAAGAAATACAATACTTTTTGGTATTTTATTTGACAGATTTACAAAATATGCCATGTCCAGAATTATTCATACCCTTTTCTCAGTAATTGATGGCAAAGCCTTTATTCACGATTACAGCCTCCAGACGCTTCCTGTAGTTGATCACAAGGTTGCTACACGTCTCCACGGGGATTTTGGCCCGCTCCTCTTTGGCAAACTTCTCCAGGTCCTTAAGGTTTGAGGGTCTCCTTGCCATGACCTTGGTCTTCAGTTCCCTCCACAGATTCTCCATAGGATTGAGGTCGGAGCTCTGGCTTGGCCGCTCCAAAACATTCACTTTGTTGTCCACTAACCATTTCTTGATGGATTTGGCCATGTGTTTAGGATCATTATCCTGTTGGAAGATCCATTCCTGCCCAAGACCAAGTTTTTCGCCGGATTGCTTAATGTTTTAACTGAGGATCTGGATATACTGGTCCTGTTTCATGATGCCATTAACTTTACCAAGGTTTCCGGGCCCATTCGCTGAAAAGCAACCCCAGAGCATGATACTCCCGCCACCGTGTTTGACTGTTGGGACCGTGTTTTTCAAGTTGAACGCTTCACCTTTCTTATGCCAAATAAAAGCCCCATCTCTGTGCCTAAACAGCTCCATCTTTGTTTCACCGTCCATAACATTGACAGCCAGAAGCTTGTATCTTCATCCAGGTGGGCTTTTGCGAAGGCTAGATGAGCTCTTGTGTGTCTGGGTTGGAGAAATCTAAGTGGCGTAAGAAAGGTGAGGTGTTCAACCCAAGAAAAACTGTCCCAGCGGTCAAACATGGTGGCGGGAGTATCATGCTCTGGGGTTGCTTTTCAGCGATTGGGCCCGGAAACCTTGTTAAAGTTAATGGCATCTTGAAACAGGACCAGTATATCCAGATCCTCAGTGAAAACATTAAGCAATCCGCAGAAAAACTTGGTCTTGGGCAGGAATGGATCTTCCAACAGGATCATGATCCTAAACACACGGCCAAATCCATCAAGAAATGGTTAGTGGACAACAAAGTGAACGTTTTGGAGCGGCCAAGCCAGAGCTCCGACCTCAATCCTATGGAGAATCTGTGGAGGGAACTGAAGACCAAGGTCATGGCAAGGAAACCCTCAAACCTTAGGGATCTGGAGAAGTTTGCCAAAGAGGAGTGGGCCAAAATCCCCGTGGAGACGTGTAGAAACCTTGTGATCAACCACAGGACATGTTTGGAGGCTGTAATCGTGAATAAAGGCTTTGCTATCAATTACTGAGAAAAGTGTATGAATAATTCAGGACATGGCATTTTTTGTAAATCTGTCAAATAAAATACCAAAAAGTAATGCATTTCTTGAAAAATTGTTTACTGTACTTCTTACAGCCTTATGTCAACTTACTGTGTCATTTGTGCAAGAATAAATTTGATTTGTCAAAAAATATCTCGAAAAAAAAAACAAAAATTGGTAGGGGTATGAATAATTTTGGGCGCAACTGTACGTGCGCATACTTTACGAGCACGCGCTCAGTAGCAGATTTATCTGCCCACCTCGTCTCCGATGGAGATGTTGGAGCACTTCCGTCCGTTATCCCCCTCCCCGATCACACCGTTTTTGCAGTGGGACTGGTACGTCATGGACACCCCTTCCGGAAGCTTGCTGTTCTCCAGGATCACCTCGGATGACAGAGACTGGAAGGCCAAAGTATTAACGGTGTAAACTGCACACTCTCAACAATATTCTCCAACAGTTTCAGACTTTAACACCACTCATCATGAAAAGACACGTACCATACCACAGAACCTACTAGAACACTCCCATTGACGAGGAAAAAGTAATCAGCATAGATCTCCACATACAAGAACTAAAGTCCATGGGGCACTCAAGGTCATATGCCCTCAAATTCAACAACTCAAAAAACCTGAGCAATGGACCGTTTCAAATCACCTCTGCTCAATTTAAAATGACCAAGGTTCAACCAGGACCACAACTTCAATTCCGAAAACCCTCCAACTGCTTCAAAACAAATGCTCCAGGGCCAAAAAAATGCCGGTGTGAAACTCACAAGGTTACAGCCAAAATTCCAGGCTAAGCTACTTGAAAGGAGGCGGCAGGATTAAATGTGACTTGAGTCTCAGAGAGGAGCACAGAAGCTTTCAGCAATGGGCCAACGTCTCGATCCTCTTCCCTGACCAAAGAGAAGGCATCACATTCCTCAACAGAACGGCTTTAGTCTCCGCTAGTAACTGTGGCACAACAAGTAAATTATCAAAACAGGACAGCTAGGATTCCCTCACAGATTAGTCCACATTAAAAATGGTTTCTTTATAGAAATATATGCTCCTAATAAATGCGTCTCCACAGCCGGATTAGGCAGATGACGATGCTTATGACATACTGTAATAAATAACAAAATATATGTACCTCTGGGTTAACACTCCCAGCAAACTAACTCTTCTTAACCCTCCCTTTTCCAACCATTCCCAGTCAAACTCTGGGACATTCAACCCCAGAAGCTTCATAACAAGCCCATGCAAGCCCATCTCTCTCTTCATTTCTCTACCATTTAACTACTAATAAGAGCTACAACACCATCAACACTGCTGCCAGGCATATAAATTTGAGAGCTCGGTGTTGTGAGGGACATTTATCGAACAGACACAGAGAGACAGAAGTCTTTTGGGACATCGCAGGGCTGGTTACGGTGTACAAGAGCAGCAGACAGTTTCAGACTCACGTTGTAAGCCTCGATGATCAGGTTAATCACATTGCTGGAGTTTGACGAGAGGGTCCCCACAGCAGATTTGGGTATCAGGTTCTTCAGCTCCTAAAGAGGTCAGCAAAAACAGGTCAGACCTTCAGCAAAAACCAGAACAACAAGACAACATTGTCATCAATACTCCTGCCACTATGGAATCCTGTTTTCAAACCCAAGCAAGGTCAGGTCTAGTAGCATCCAAGCCCAATTCATTCATCTGGGTAAACTAGTTTGAGAAAACTTGTCTTCACTTATCCCGACGGACGGATGGACAGACGGACAAGCTCTAGTGAAATATTCCCCACTTCGCTTTGTTTCATAATGGGGGATAATAATAAATATTATTGCTGTGTATTTATCGATGAAACCTCCGTGAGGGGCATTTTGAGGGTCTTCAGCTCCCACCTTGTAAACGGCCTGGAAATCGTTGGTGACTGCAAAGATGGTCTGAATGTTGTTGTCACTCAGCTTCTGAACCAGATGGGCGATGGAAGGGTAGTCCTGATGATATTAAGAGAAATATAATATCAGTGGTCATAGCGTAATTTCTCAGCCATTTCTCAACATAATAATAATCAGAATTTAGAGAAGTTGGTCGCCCGCAAAGTGCAGGTCTATTCCCTAAAATGTCAAACTTTACTTCATGATATTCATATCAGTCAATGATAATCAATGTAATCGTAACCAAGCCAATTGCAACCAAGAGGTTTTTGCACATAGAATGCACACGGTCTGCCAGCTCAATTTTAAAAGACAATCAGACATTGCACCCACAGTCCCGCGCTGTTAAATTTTGGGTCAAGAAATGTCCTTATAAGTCTAGAATTGTTAATGCCAAAGAAAAAAAATAAAACCTACGAATTAATCGTAGTGATGACTCCATTTTGCAAAACTCAAGCAGTCTTGTTAATAAGGTCCCACCACCTCAATAATCACCCAAAATTTGCAACCTGTAGAGTGATTAAGAGGTTGGAGCCTTTTCTGTTAATACAGCCCTGACGGTCAAAAATAATCACGTGATGCTTCCTGATTGCCAGGTTTTATCCATCATAAGTAAGGTCCATGCCAAATATTAAATTGATGGAATACTTAAATTCTGGGGAATACTATTGGTATCAAAGGCTCCCTTTTTTAGGTAGGCCGATACACCAAAAGGGTTTGAACAAAATCCCTCTATAACCATGGCTCCTCACAATGACGTTTAAGGGGTAGGTAGTAATGACTTGAACAGGTGAAATACACAGGCTTTTAACTGCAATGTCACAGGAGATCTTTCAGAATATATGCCCTGTCACCATCTAGGGTTCTTCTGGGAGAAAACTTTGTTGTATAAACCCAGCGTGTAATGTGGCTGAAAGTGGACAAACATAATAGGAGCTCATGGTGTACATGTTGTATAAACCCAGAGTGTAATGGGGCTGATGATGGACATACGTAATAGTGGCTCATGGTGTACATGTTGTATAAACCCAGAGTGTAATGTGGCTGATGATGGACATGTGTAATAGTGGCTCATGGTGTACATGTTGTATAAACCCAGAGTGTAATGTGGCTGATGATGGACATACGGAATAGTGGCTCATGGTGTACATGTTGTATAAACCCAGAGTGTAATGGGGCTGATGATGGACATACGTAATAGTGGCTCATGGTGTACATGTTGTATAAACCCGGAGTGTAATGTGGCTGATGATGGACATACGTAATAGTGGCTCATGGTGTACATGTTGTATAAACCCAGAGTGTAATGTGGCTGATGATGGACATATGTAATAGTAGCTCATGGTGTGCATGTTGTATAAACCCAGAGTGTAATGTGGCTGATGATGGACATATGTAATAGTGGCTCATGGTGTACTTGTTGTATAAACCCAGAGTGTAATGTGGCTGATGATGGACATATGTAATAGTGGCTCATGGTGTACATGTTGTATAAACCCGGAGTGTAATGTGGCTGATGATGGACATACGTAATAGTGGCTCATGGTGCACATGTTGTATAAACCCAGAGTGTAATGTGGCTGATGATGGACATACGTAATAGTGGCTCATGGTGTGCATGTTGTATAAACCCAGAGTGTAATGTGGCTGATGATGGACATGCGTAATAGTGGCTCATGGTGTACATGTTGTATAAACCCAAAGTGTAATGTGGCTGATGATGGACATACGTAATAGTGGCTCATGGTGTACATGTTGTATAAACCCAGAGTGTAATGTGGCTGATGATGGACATACGTAATAGTGGCTCATGGTGTACATGTTGTATAAACCCAGAGTGTAATGTGGCTGATGATGGACATACGTAATAGTGGCTCATGGTGTACATGTTGTTTAAACCCAGAGTGCAATGTGGCTGATGATGGACATACGTAATAGTGGCTCATGGTGTACATGTTGTATAAACCCAGAGTGTAATGTGGCTGATGATGGACATACGGAATAGTGGCTCAAGGTGCACATGTTGTATAAACCCAGAGTGTAATGTGGCTGATGATGGACATACGGAATAGTGGCTCATGGTGTACATGTTGTATAAACCCAGAGTGTAATGTGGCTGATGATGGACATATGTAATAGTGGCTCATGGTGTACATGTTGTATAAACCCGGAGTGTAATGTGGCTGATGATGGACATACGTAATAGTGGCTCATGGTGTACATGTTGTATAAACCCAGAGTGTAATGGGGCTGATGATGGACATATGTAATAGTGGCTCATGGTGTACATGTTGTATAAACCCAGAGTGTAATGGGGCTGATGATGGACATACGGAATAGTGGCTCATGGTGTACATGTTGTATAAACCCGGAGTGTAATGTGGCTGATGATGGACATACGTAATAGTGGCTCATGGTGTACATGTTGTTCCAGATGGTAATGTGGCTGATGATGGACATATGGAATAGTGGCTCATGGTGTACATGTTGTTAAACCCAGAGTGTAATGTGGCTGATGATGGACATATGTAATAGTGGCTCATGGGAGAAGACCAGGAGGCTGATGATGGACATCACGTAATAGTGGCTCATTCCATGTTGTATAAACCCAGTGTGGGGCAGATGATGGACATATACAAGTGGCTCAAAGTCAATGTTGTATAAACCCAAATGTAATGGGGAGGATGATGGACATAGGAATAGTGGACATTTCACATGTTGGATAAAGGCGATGTATGTGGCTGATGATGGAACAAAGGGCTCATGGTGGCATGTTGTTCTCAGCACTTCCCATCATTAAATTAACCTGCAGCCTGTGGAACCCACACTAGACCAGGAACTCTTCCCCACCTTATGCTTCATCCACAAGAAAACTGCTGAGGAGGGGAGGAGCCGAGAGGAAAGTTAGGCTAGGATTAGTTGAGGATGAATCAATGGCACTCCAGCCATGTAAAATTAACCTGCAGCCCACTATTGCATGATGCGTTCATCCACTTTTTACTGCTGTTTATTTTTCGGGAGTCCAGGTTGTTGAGGATGAGATCTGCTGCTGGCTGACCAGCCTGTTGAACTGCTGACCAGCCTGTTGAACTGCTGCCCGTCGCTGGTGAGCTTCAGCACATTCTTGTAGCTGAAGGGGCTGGTGCAGTTCTGGTCTCCCGTGCAGGGATTCAGCAGCTTCGCCGGGGTGGTGCTGATGTAGGGCATCACCGTCTTCTCCACGAACGACCCAAAACCTGCACAGGACAGGTCACAGAGGAGGACTGTTACCTCACCCAAACAAGGTCATACTGCCAGGAGCACAATTCATTATTTGATTAGTTAGTCATATATTATATATAGATCATGACCGACCCATTCAACTCGCTCAATGAAGATGAAACGTCTTCATGGTTTTCACTTCAACAGTGAAGAAAGTAAAAAAATCCACACACTGGATTAAAGCTCCCAAACCTTTATTGATGCAACATTTCGACCACTCACAGGGTCTTCATCAGGCAAATGACTGACAGACAGACAGACACATATATAGGCAGGTATTTACCTAGTCATTGGCTGATAAAGTATCAGCTGACAACCAATAGGAAACAGACACATTGGCACAAGGCACAATGAGTGCCTGCCCTTTAAAGGGACTCGGTATTTAAATGCACAATAGACAAAGAGAGCAATAAGTACATCATCAATGCATCAATTGCAATTCAATCATAAAATACATAAAGAAAAACATTCTGTTATTGTTATGTGGCCTGGATCATCCTCGGCAAGTAATTACCAAAATATTGGCCAAACAGTAACATTTCAATGATATTAACAGAGAAAACACAATAAGCAGCCAATGAATTTTAAGAGTAAAAACAACAGGAAATATTAATGCTGGATAATTTCATAATAGAAATTACTACTATGAGAATAAAGCTATTAATAGAAAAATAGAAAAGTGTAAAAATGGAAAAAAGCCTACAAAAAAGGCTTAATATCAAATTCCTCATTTAAACCATTAGGGGACATGGTATTAAGGAAATAGATCCAAAAAGTTTCGGCGTTGGAGAAGCCTCCTTTCTAAATCACCACCCCTCCGAGGTTTCTCCACTTTTTTCCACACCAACATAACGTAGTGTGTTCAAGTTGTGTCCGCATTTTTAAAATGAACTGCTACAGGGTTGCGCTCATCGCCGGTTCTGATGCTACTCCTGTGCTCACTGATTCTTGTGCGTAACGCACGGGAAGTCTTGCCGATATAGGCTAAGCCACAAGGGCACCGAATCAGGTATATCACATGTGTGGTGCTGCATGTTTACTTTCTTTGCTTGAATTACATGTGAATCCAGCATCGGGCCTAATTTGGTATGAGATGTGCGCACAACTACTCCTCTGAACTGTTTCACTTCAACAGTCAAAACAAAAACCTGAAATAGCTAGAGAAAGATTGCCCAACCCTGTTCCTGAAGAGATAAGATGGGAGCGGTCAGTCGGTCTCCAGGAACGGGGTTGGGCAGCCCTGCTCTAGCTGTTGAATGAGGTGTGCATTGTTAGGGTTGGAATGAAACCTACAGGATGGTAGATCTCCAGGAACAGGGTTGGGCAGCCCTGCTCTAGCTGTTGCATGAGGTGAGCTTTGTTAGGGTTGGAGTGAAGACCTAAAGTAGATCTCCAGGAACAGTGGTGTCTCCCACAGGTATCCTTACCTATCCTGAAATCAGAGGTAATCTTTTTCATCTCTTTCATCAGGTCCGTTCCCAAGTTCTTCACATTCTCCAGATCGTCTTTCATGGAGTAGGAGAGGTCCATCAAGTAGTAGAGATCAATGGGGTAGTCTTCTGCCCTCTTGAACTTCAGGTCAAATGACTGAGCTTCACCTGGTAGCGAGAGAGCAGAAGGAGTTTAACATGGACAGTCCTCGCCAACAGAGGCCACAAACCTAATGCCAGGGTCACACTACAAGAGAAATAAACAGATTCTGGATCTGGTCCCCTGATCAATGACTGCCAAAAAATCCCTGATTTTTAATATTATTGTCAGATTCTCATGTGGTGTTGAGTGTGTTAAGAGCTGATCTTCTCCTGAATGACTTAAAAACTTAACAAGGCTGCCCCTCATCGAAGGTTACAAATTCTGAACGTATTCAATATTTAACATGCTGCCCGATTCAATATCCTGCCCTTCGGAGGAAGCCAGGGGTCTGCCGAGGACGCAGCATACGCATGCATAGTGATGCAGGAGAGACTGCACTGGTAAACGGGCCCCTTACTGGCCATTAAACTGCCTATTCTTAGCTTCCCCTACCTTTCGAGAATAAATCAGAAAGATAGTTAGGACTGCAGAGTGGCTCCGCTATAAAATCGAAAACAGACGCGTGGCACAGGCATCTCGGTTAGGGGGTTTTCTGCAGTTCCATGCTCTTTGCCAGCAGAGTCTGCTTACTCTACAGCCATATCTGATCCAGAGATTCTGAGAGACTTGAGTAAAGACTCTGGTTGATCGCAAATAGAATCTGTTCCTGTAGGTTCTACAGTTTTGGCCAAAGTACCTACATCAGTGAAAATTTACAGTAAAATGTTATGTGTGGAGTTTCCCAGGATTTTTAAACACTTCCTCAGATGAAAACATTTCTCTCACGTGGTCCGGGCTTAAGTGAGCCTAGGTCTATACGCAAGAAAGGTAATGCTAATCTCCAATCCTCCAGAGCAAATTATCTGCTGAATCTGCTGTTTGCTTTCACTCAGCAGCCATCTTTGGCTTTAGAAACAGTGTGTGTGGCTTCTTCAGTCACCTGGTCACTAAAACAAAGCACTTCAGTGCTGAAATATAACAAAACTGGCGGGCGCTGCAATCCTCCCGGACAGGAGACTGTGCGCAGCAGCAGCAGCGAGCCTTATATCGGAGATTTCAAACAGGCATAAATCAGTCTTAATAAATACTTTAGTCTTAAACTTTGACTAAAAATCTTATATTACTTCACCATAATAAGACAAACATACTGCTGAAAGAGGAGCCATTTTGACACTTTCAAAATTTGCCGAAGGGACAGGAGTGTTTCAGCAGTGAAGCAAACAGTCTCTTAAACACACCAACACTCTCTGCTCATGAGAAATGAAGATATTGAGCCAGCTTCACAGGCGCTTATTCAGCCTCATCGCCGAGCGAATACAACTGTAAATGAAGATTCTCCTGACTGCACTGCATTTAGTGTAGGACATCGCTGAATCAATGCCTGTGACACCGGCCCTTTAAGACTCACGCTGAGACTGAAACAGCGGTTAATGTGAGCGTTTTCTTGACAGTGCGCAGTGGCGAGGGAGCACCTGAGCGGAGGTTGAAGGTGATCTTCTGCGGTTGGACCTGCGTGATGTCCTCGGGCCTCACTTTCTCCGTCTTGTCCTTGCGGTTGGTGACGGCCTTGTTCTTGTTGACCTTGAAGCTGCCGCGCGGATTCTCGATGTCCGCCGCTTTGCAGCCCTTCTTCCGCAGAGACTCCAGCTCATCGCAGCGCGCGGATGTGGGCTCTCCAGGCTTCAGGAAGGCCTGGAGTAGGGGCCAGAGACGGGGTGCAGGGTCAGGTGGGTGTCCGGTCAGGCGGCACATGGGGGGTCAGGAGTCAGGACATAATTAAAAAAATGGGCCTTGAGGTTAGGTTATGTGACTGGGACTCAGCAGGTTTTAATTTCCAAGCCCCAGTGTATCCACTAGGGCCAGTGCAGCTGTAGGGCCCCTGAGCAAGGCCCCTCGCCCCACATTTGCTGTGGCGGGGGGACCGGCTCCAGCTTCAGTCAGTTTGGACACAACCAATGAAATGACTGGAATGCAATGAGCACCCCCCCCCCCCCCGCCAACCTAACTCTAACAGTGTTTTAATCCTGATTGAATTCATAGTTTTATACCTCTACAAGACATTGTGTGTGTGTGTGTGTGTATCCGTATGGGGTGGGGTGAGGTGTGGGGGGGTGGAGGGGGAGTGTGTGTGTGACCGGATGGGGTGGGGTGAGGCGTGTGTGTGGGGAGTGTGCGTGACAGCACTGGGAGGCATTCCTCCACAGTAGTGGTTCATAAACAGCACCAAGCAGTGAACCAGTGACCAGCACACTTACTTTCAAAAACAGCTGTAATGGGGTAATTGAGCATGTGCCAGCTTACTAATCTGACATTAGATCAAGTTTGATAACAAAGCTGCAAAACACCCAACCAAAAAATGCTTTTTAAACTCTTTTTAAACCCCTTTTAAATTTTGAGTCACTAATTCTTTTGCATGCCGCAGCCCGACACAGCCGTGACCATAAACACACTATAACTCAGTCCTGTAATCTGCCGTGCCACTGGGCTCTTTACCGCTAACTGAAGCGGGTCTACGCAGAGCCTGAGCTTCTAATTACCCGGCCCGTTTTTTTGTTCTGGGGCGCAAAATAACTAGTATTTACAGCGGAGGGGCCTTCATCAGACCAGGCGAACAGTAAACACGAGCCCTGTAGATACTGCGGCGGCGGGTTTTCCCTTTGCCGCCATTCAGAACACTAAACAGCAGGCCTAACTCCTGTAGCGGCTCTGCGATTCAGCCACAACAAAGACAAACTACAGCGCAAAAACAAGCAGAACTGGGAGAGACTTGTGCACAACAAGCTCCTGTGGTATAAACTAAGAGTAGGTCGACATTACTTTATGTTCTGACTAAAAAGGTGGCAGAACTCATCTTACAAGTAAGAGCCATTATAAACTCAGCACAATTATTGGCTGAACGACAGTGCCATTCAAGTCCACACGTAACATCCATGGTACAGATATAGGTAAGAGTTCATTATCTTGAACATAAAGAGTAAAACTGCTGATTGCTCAAACTAACACTCACACAAAATGCTGACGGGACTCCATCAGATGCCCAGCTCCCTGGCTTATTTAACAGCCTCTCCTGGTGAAAAACTCATTTTCATGCCTCATTCAAAATTCTAAATGGGCCAGTGGAACTTATAAGTGCATTATAAAGAGTTGGAGATCAAAAATGTACTTTAAAAAATGTGGTGAAAATGCAATAGTTGGCAAAGCGCAGTTTCAATATCATACACCTTTATCCTGCTGTGCCAATGGCTTCTACAGCCATTAAAACTCAAGGCAGATGTGCTTTTCCCCCCCCTCACTACTGTTTGAGGATTTTTCTCCCTACTGGGAGCTTTTTGCCTCATTAGCTGTAGTGGGGAATAGGCTGGGCACTGCCCTTTCATTTACTTCATCTCTCACTGTCAAGCGTCTTTGTGACAGTCTGTCTGTGAAAAGTGCTATACAAATAAACTGAATTGAATTGAATATGTATCCTGAGTTTAGGGCAGGCAACAGTGTAGGGTTAATGGGTTCTGAGTGCAAATGTGAGCCCAGAGGCAGCAGTGATTACACACACACACACACACACACACACACACACACACACCATGATGTGCCCTTTTATAGGCACCGAGGGGAAGCCCATGTGACCAGGCAAGTTCTTACATGATTCGCTCGGGATTCCAAAAGCCTGACTTATCAGAGCAGTAAGAGCTAACATGAGTGGGCCTTTTTAAACAAAAGAGCTGCCTGAACACGCGTTTCTCGCCTCGTCCTGGCTTCTGTAGCCACGAACCAACCTACTTCACTCCCTCCGTTTCTGATGCACACTTCCAGTCAAGTGTCTAAGCTTTATTAATGCTTTTTTAATGTATTTGGCGAAATGCAAACATCTCTACGCAACAACATTTATAAAAAACTAACAGTAGTCCGCGTAGCTCGGAGAGCCTGGCATTGTACAGGAGCTCTCATTTTCCAGACGGATTTTAGACCCCTGGTTTCAGGGCTGTTCTTCCGTGGACATGAGCCTTGTGTGTATGCATATATGTACAGCTCCATACAGAAGTCTGGAATCACCCAGGAATTAAGGTTTTTTCATAAAACTGATACATCTTTACACTTCAAGAGCATTATATTGTAAAAGTAAAGGCATGGTGTTAAAATGAATGGCAATGTAAAAAATGACTAACAATTGGAATTTTTTTGTTAACACTGTTCTTACAGGTAATTGTTGTTAATATTCTGAGTTTTTTGCTGGAATGGGACTTTATAAAATTAAATAATTCGAATCTAAAGAATTTATTTTTTTTATTTGTTTGTCAACTTATTTTTCTTGTTATCCTTTCTCTGTGCGGTATTAATTATCCAGTATTAAAGCAGCTTTGTGCAACCTTCAGAAACTCCTGGTCATGACTGACACCAGTGGCCGTTAAGTGTACTGCAGCCAGGATCCCGGGACTCCCGCTCCATCAGTGAGAACGAGCAGAGTCAGCAGACTGGGCATCGGTCACATAAACTGTCGACTGAAAGCGATTGACCAGCAGCATCAAGATGTATTAAGTGTAATATCGTTATCAGCGAACTAGATAGCACAATATAGGCTGGTGACATTGAACCAATCCGTTCTCATAGCATGACCATTTTGGTTGCAGTCTCGTCAGTCAGTCTAAACCAGGGGTCCCCAATCTTTCCCAGAAAGGGCTAGTGTGGGTGCAGGCTTTCATTGCAACCAAACAATTACACACCTGATACTACTAATCAACCCCTGGACTCTTTGCTAATAAGCTTGATTAGCTGCATCAGCTGTGTAGCTGCTTGGTTGCAATGAAAGCCTGTACCCACACCGGCCCTTTCTGGGAAAGATTGGGGACCCCTGGTCTAAACTAATGTCCTAGTTTTGCACCTTGGAGGACTTTGTGCTGGACTCCTCAAATTAGTGGACTCAATTTCCCAGCAAACATTAGCAAGAGAAATTAGAGATAAGTTGGCTAGAGATACCACCACGGACGACAAGTAAAGCTAGGAGAGGTCACTCTTAAAATACAACCCCAATTCTGAAATAGTTGAGACGAAGTATAAATTGTGAATAAAATCAAAATGCAATGACTTTCAGATCACATGAGCCAATATGTTATTTACAATAGAACATAGATAACATTTCAAATGTTGAAACTGAGACATTTTACATTTTTATCCGCAAAATGAGCTTATTTCAAATTTTCTGGATGCAACAGGTCTCAAAAAAGTTGGGACACAGGCAAAAAAGGGCTGAAAAAGCAATTAATATATAAGCGAATCAGCTGAAAGACATTTAGCAAGTTATTAAGTTAACTAGCATCAGGTGTGTAACATGATTGGCTACAAAAGGGATGTCTTTGAGAGGCTGAGTCTCTAAGAAGTAAAGATGGCCAGAGGATCTCCAACCTGTGAAGGCTTGCGTAAAAAAATTGTGGAATACTTTAAAAATAATGTTCCTCAATGTCAAATTGCAAAGGCTCTGAAGGTCTCATCATCAACAGTGCATAACATCATCAATAGATTCAGAGAAACTGGAATAATCTCTGTGCGTAAGGGACGAGGCTGAAGACCTTTACTGGATGCCCATGATCTTCGGGCCCTGAGACACCATTGCATCACTCACCGGCATGATTCTATCATTGACATTATTAAATGGGCCCTGGAATACTTCAAGAAACCACTGTCTGTAAAACAGTCTGCCATGCCATCCACAGATGCCACCTAAAACTCTATCGTGCAAAAAGGAAGCCATTGTTGAGCATGATCCAGAAGCGCCGCCGTGTTCTGTGGGCCAAGGCTCATTTAAAATGGTCTGTAGCAAAGTGTCCTGTGGTCAGACGAGTCCAAATTTGACATTCTTGTTGGAAATCATGGGCGTCGTGTCCTCCGGGCTAAAGAGGAGAAAGACCACCCCTCCTGTTATCAGCGTTCAGTTCAAAAGCCAGCATCTCTGATGGTATGGAGATCCATTACTGCATATGGTGTGGGACACTTGCATGTTTTAAAAAGCACCATGAATGCTGAAAGGTATATAAAGGTTTTAGAGCAACATATGCTCCCTCCAGACGACATCTATTCCAGGGAAGGCCTTGTGTATTTCAGCAGGACAATGCAAAACCACATACTGCAGCTATTACAACAGCATGGCTTCGTTATCGAAGAGTCCGTGTGCTGAACTGGCCTGCCTGCAGTCCTGATCTTTCACCGATTGAGAACATTTGGCGCATAATTAAACGAAAAGTCCGTCAAAGGAGACCCAAAACTCTCCAGCAGCTGGAAGCCTGTATTTAACAAGCGTGGAATCAAATTCCAATGGCTAAACTCAAGAAACTTGTCTCCTCAATGCCCAGACGCCTCCACTCTGTTAAAAAGAAGAGGGGATGCTACACCATGGTAAACAGACCCCTGTCCCAACTTTTTTGAGACCTGTAGCAGCCATCAAATTTGAAATGAGCTCATTTTGTGGATAAAATCGTAAAATTTCTCAGTTTCAACATTTGCTATGTTATCTCTGTTCTATTGTGAATAAAATACTGGCTGGTGTGATTTGAAAGTCATTGCGTTTTGATTTTATTCACAATTTACACCTTGTCCCAACTATTTTGGAATTGGGGTTGTACATTTCAGTTCTTTCACAGTCTGACAAGAGAAAGCAATTAACACAGGTGAAAAAGCTGCACATAGCATCTTAAAACACTTTGAGCAACATGTTGGCATCAAAGGTCCCATACATATGAATACATTTAAAGTCTAAGTTTAGAGTTCAAAATAAACACTCACTTGAAGCAATAAGCAAACTGAACATCAATGACTTTCTTTTCAAAAAAAAAAAAAAAAATAAAGATAATAAATAATTGATTAATTAATCAAAATCAAGGCTAATTCCACCCTTTGAATGGTAAGGGCTGTGTGGGTTTAATATTATGGTTTAAAGTAAGGCATGTTGCATGTCGTGGTGATCAGAGGTTTGCCGTGAGGTTGGGAATATACTCACAGGGTCTGTGCACCACCCACACTTCTCTCCCACCTGGATACACTCGCCACAGGACTTTGCATTGGCCTGAATGCAGTTACTGCCATCTAACGAGAGAGAGAGAGAGAGAGAGAGAGAGAGAGAGAGAGAGAGAGAGAGAGAGAGAGAGAGAGAGAGAGAGAGAGAGAGAGAGAGAGAGAGAGATTCTTAACTGAGTGGTTGCAATCACAATAAGTTTGAATCCGTGTTCTATTGGTTCCAATTGCGGTCCTTATTTGGGTTGATTAATTGACTCATAGGCTACTAGAAAATCTGACTTTGGTTATTTATGAACCTGAAACTATTTATTTAAATTAACTCATGCTTTCAGTTTTACTTAATTGACAACAAGTCTGATATGTCAACATTGCTTTGCCAATTTTATCATAAGGCAGTCATGCCAATGAATGCAGGCCATTACTAAATTAAACTGAATCGAGGGAGGGGAATTCCCCGAGTGACAGCAGGTACCGTCCAATACTGTCTCAGATGCAGCCTGTACAGTGCACTCAACCGGCTGTCCAATCAGATGACGTCTTTTCTAAAGGGGCGGGCCCGGGACAGCCCAACATTCCAAAGCCAGAATTTATTGTCATTCCAAAGTGGAGCAGAGATTAGCCAGGCCATCTGAGATAACATCAGTGGCGTGTAAAGACGGTACTGCAGACTCCCACCACATATTCTCCACATGCATATCCCCCTCCCCTGCCAAACTGAACCCAGGGAGCCCACCTCTGTATTTTAGGACATATAGTTGGGAACAGCACAGATTTCACATCTGAAAAATAGGACCAAGGGTCCTGTAGCTTACCGGCAAGCAGTCTTACAGTGATGATACAAGTTATGAAAATTTCATGTGAAGTTTGACATTTGAATCAATGAAAACCAATGTCAAGGTCACTAAATATAAGTTCACATACATTTATAAGACTACAAACACAATCGTAAGCTCTGAAGCAGTTTTGGTAATACAAGTCATTGAAAATTCAATGTCAATTGTGAACATTAAAAGGTCACACAAGGTCAAGACCCACTAGACCCACTTCCTTCGATTCAATCAAAATGACACCTGCACTGCACATAGTGTATCAAGGTGAGTTGATTGCCAGATTTAGAAAAAAAATTCAGACAGTTTTTGAGAAATCATTTTTTGAAATTTCAAGTCATATCTTTTAACATGGCTAATATTTTCCCTGCCCTCGAGTTTGACCTTTCAAAGTCATCTATGGTCAAATTTAATATTGCCAAAATATAGGTCATATATGACTTCCTAAATGTCAATAATACAGACTTAATCTCTATCTGCAACCATTCGGCCTCCACAGGCCATCTTGCATATTCACAAAGTACAGCGCCCCCAATAGACCCACTTCCGTCAATTCACTCAAAAAGGCGCTCGCACTGTACATTGACGGTACCAAGGTAAGTTGATTGCCTGATTTAGAAAAAAAATTTATCATCACGCAGTCTTTCGGAAATGATTTTTTAAAATATCTCAGTCCTATCTTCAACATTGGGGCCAAAATTTCAAGGGCCCATAAAAAGGACAAAAATGATTAAATCAAAAATTCGAAAAAAAAAAAAAAGCCTGGAGATATGGTCTAGTAGTTATGTTATGGCAAATTTACAGGAAAATTCATCAGGCCAAAAAAAAAGATGAAAAACGTTCCGGATGACGGACGACGGACGCCACACCACGACAATAGCTTCTTGGCCCATAGGGCCGGTAAGCTAAAAATCATGAAGCAGGATCAGAGGTGCCTGGATAACTCTGCCATGCAATACCCAAACCCTGCTAAATTTGGAGCACCGCTGGTGTAATAAGATCTGCATGGTTTTACCCCATGATCTCAAAGGCAGGACATGGACTCAGACATAAAGAACAGTTCCAGATTTCATTCTTTGCAGTTATATGGATAAATCTGTCATTCTGCACATGAAACCGTGCGTTACTGTGCTGCACAGACCACAGGCCAAACATAGCTGTTATAAACACACAGAAAACCACCTTACCTTGCTGGGCGGAGCTGTGACAGATGAGTAATGATAATGCTGATATCAGCAGCTGCAAATCCATCTGAGGGACACAAAGAAATAATCAGAGATGCTCAATTAGCCGTAAAGTTTGGGAGGCAAGACATTCTGCTGAAGAGGTAAATCATCACCTGAACTTAGACAGTTTACCATGCGTACCAAATATACCCTCTTCATAGAAAAGGGCACTCATGCAGTGCCTCAGTATCACATCCAGGGCTGGGCAATAAATTTATCACGATAATTTCAAGCACAATAATAATAACTCCCGCCATGGGGCTAACAGATGAGCTCGCTCCTTTTGTTTTCCACAAATTATACCAGGCAGATGGCAAACACCAGAGGCCATGTGAAATGCTTCCAGTAAGAGGACTGTGCTTTGATGTCAGCCAATTACCAGTGAGGATGGACAGCTTCCATCACCTTGGTATAACCTGTCTACCTTAAATCTATTCCCATGCACTTTGCTGAACTACAAATCAAGCAATGCATTTTGCCAACTCACTAATCACAACCAATATGTACCCAGCAATGATTAAGAAGTGATAATGAAAAGAAGACAGATCTAACTCGGTTTCCGCATTAGATTGAAAGTGTGCCAATAACCTGTGCCAATAACCTGAATAATTAGAAGAAAAAAAAAAAAAAAACCAACAACTTCCTCTGAATTCCATCTCACATTGCAAAATCTTTGCATACTATTTAGAAGTCATAAAAAATAAACTGATTTTAAGATAGCCCTGATTTACAAGAGACTAAAAATATAGGAATATGCCATGCAGGAAACATTTTGTTCAGCGTTTCGAATGTGACGTATGATTTATTTTCGCATTCACATGAAATTATTGAATTTCAGCCCAAAGATAATCTGGCAAAAAAGTCAAGCAAATCTGAGCTGTTTCATGGTCATTTAAATTTTACAATGCAACAAACAAAAAGGCTGTCGAAATAAATTGGACTGTCTACCAATTTAAACTAGTGATTGAGTGAATCAAGTGTTTGATCGGTAATTGAGCAAGGTAAATGAGAACTGGGTGAGAGCAATAGCTGGTTAAAAGGTGATGATTCTGCAGATCCTAAGTTGCTCTGTTAAGCACATCACTGAGAAATCCTGAAGTCAGTGAAGCTCTTTTCCGGAAGCTTCTCATATGGCCTATGATTTTTAGCAGTCATTTGTTCAAGACAGTATCAGGTATGAGTCACGGAAAACAAAATAAACAAGCTTGTCTGTTTGCCCAACAGGAGGAGGAATTAATACTGCAATTAACATTGTGATAAATATATTGCCCAGCCCTCATCACCTCAAAGCCAAATATCTGCTCCGCTCAAGCAGAACTTTCCATTACGTTTGCTTTAAGATCAAAGTGACATTAGCAGTGACCATCTCCATGTTTAAACACACTGCACAGATGAAGAGCTCAGCACCACACCCTCTGGTTATAAAGTGATCAGGTTAGGTATTGATTAGAGTATTAACCATTGATCGATAATGTAGAAAAGATTCTGTTCATCTCACCATCGTAAACAAGAGCTCGCTAAGCAGACATCCATTATAGCAGCGTCACGTTACATTCATTCGGCAGACGCATTTATCCACAAGAGGTAATGCAAGTGCAGATCGAAGGTTGTGAGAACAGCAGTAGAACACAGGTCATAGGGTGCAATGCGCTTTCAGTTTAAGCTTGGCTAACCAAGGCCAGCCCCGAGCAGCTTAGACTCTGAATCAAACAGACAGACCCTCTGTCAAGGGATGAGAACCCAGCCACTGAAATATGCACTTCCCTCTCCTTTGAGCAACTTCAATAGCTGAACTACGCCAGTCTTTTAACACTCAGACTGCTAAATGCAGCTGTTGTACCTAATGATGCAAGATATCAAAATCAAAGCTGCTGAAAACCCATCATGTGGCCACTTGTTTTAAACAAGTGGCCACATGATAGGTTTTCAGCAGCACAAAATAAATTTTTAAAAGATACAAATTTAATCATGTCCGCACTTTAAGGGTTAAACTCGCAGATCAGACACTAGCAGGAGGGCGGGGACTGCAGCGCTCACAGGAAGCTGCAGCTGGCGGGGGTTAGAGGGTGGGCATCACTGGAGGGTGTGAAATGTTTCTGTGCGAGGTCACTTCCTCTGACACTGCGGCGGAGAGCCTCTAAGGGAGTTACACACTGCTCCTGTGAAGCCGTCAGCCAGGCTACGGCTGCGTTCCAACAGTCAAAAAATTACGTCACATCTTCTCATTCCTAACCACTCTTCTTTAGCCTCCATGGAAAACTCCATCAGGTAAAGGACAGGAGTAAAGGAGAAATTAAACTGCTGAGACAGACAACCGCGATAATAAGAGAATCCGAATGGACTTAAACAAGGCAGCGTGATCATGTGCCTCTCGCTCGTCATGTTCATTTGTTTCCGTGATTGGACAGATGGATGGTCGTTGCTTTAAATATTGCTGCCGCGTGGTATTACAGGGTGGTGTCATGTCCTTTATTTTCATAAAGGATGGTTCAGTGTACCACATGTTAAAGGAGATAAGTTAGGTAGCACTGAAGTCCCTTTCCTTTACATTTCAAGAATTGAAACACACTTATCATGGCTGCCGCTTACATAATTCCAGGTCATTTACTAGGAGTTAGTCTTTCTTTGCTTAGAATAGTTCCTATTAGACCACAGCTGATGTGGGTACGGAGGCTTCCTCAGAACAGAAAGTAACGTGAGTATGGAGGCTTCCTCAAGGACAGGAAGTGATGTGAGTATGGAGGCTTCCTCAAGGACAGGAAGTGATGTGAGTATGGAGGCTTCCTAATGGACAGGAAGTGACGTGAGTATGGAGGCTTCCTCATGGACAGGAAGTGATGTGAGTAGGGAGGCTTCCTAAAGGACAGGAAGTGACGTGAGTATGGAGGCTTCCTCATGGACAGGAAGTGATGTGAGTATGGAGGCTTCCTCAAGGACAGGAGTGACGTGAGTATGGAGGATTCCTGGATAGGAAGTGAGACAGGAAGTGATGTGAGTATGGAGGCTTCCTCAAGGACTCGTGAGTATGGAGGCTTCTCATGGACAGGAAGTGACGTGAGTATGGAGGCTTCCTAAAGGACGGGAAGTGATGTGAGTATGGAGGCTTCCTCATGGACAGGAAGTGATGTGAGTATGGAGGCTTCCTCAAGGACAGGAAGTGATGTGAGTATGGAGGCTTCCTCAAGGACAGGAAGTGACGTGAGTATGGAGGCTTCCTCATGGACAGGAAGTAAAGGCTTCCTCATGGACAGGAAGTGATGTGAGTATGGAGGCTTCCTCATGGACAGGAAGTGATGTGAGTATGGAGGCTTCCTCAAGGACAGGAAGTGATGTGAGTATGGAGGCTTCCTCAAGGACAGGAAGTGACGTGAGTATGGAGGCTTCCTAAAGCACGGGAAGTGATGTGAGTATGGAGGCTTCCTCAAGGACAGGAAGTGATGTGAGTATGGAGGCCTCCCCAAAGACAGGAAGTGATGTGAGTATGGAGGCTTCCTCAAGGACAGGAAGTGATGTGAGTATGGAGGCTTCCTCAAAGACAGGAAGTGATATGAGTATGGAGGCTTCCTCAAAGACAGGAAGTGATATGAGTATGGAGGCTTCCTCAAAGACAGGAAGTGATGTGAGTATGGAGGCTTCCTCAAAGACAGGAAGTGATATGAGTATGGAGACTTCCTCAAGGACAGGAAGTGATGTGAGTACGGAGGTAGTATCTACTGTAGGACATGAAGAGATGCAAGTGGAGACTTCATGGAGGACAGTATGGAGACTTCCTAAAGTTCAGGAAGAGATGCAAGTATGAAAGCAGTATGAAGGACAGGAAGTGATGAGAACAGAGACTTCATGAAGGACAGGAAGTGATGCAGGTATAGATATAGCTTCACGAAGAGCTGGCCCACAGTCAACACTGGTCAAACTAAGGTGTAAAAACGTCAGGTGGTCCAAAATCCACCAACATCACTGCCACTTCAAGAACCATTCCTTCCACTTAAAACACAGCTCCCACCAAACACTCAAACAAACAGACAGAGACCAAACAGACTGCTGGCGCTAAAGAGAAGTCAAACAGGACCGAACAGGGAAAAGCCTGAGAGCCATCCAGCAGATCCAGGAAAGGAGTTGCCCAAAAACACCCCAGAGACGGCCTCAGGACGAGAGAGGAGAGAGAAACAGGAGGATGTGCGGTCACTCCGCTCCACAGCCAGAGCTGAGCTCTCAGAGCTGAGCTTTAACAGGATGTACTGCTCTACGTTCTGTACTTTTTAAACGGCACAAGCCCGACAGCGATCTCTCGCTCCAGCATTCCTCGCGAGACGGCCCACACCCCCACATTTTCCACACAGACTCTGGGCAGGGGGCGGGGGATGCCGGCTGTTGCCATATTTGGTCAGATAGCTCCCAAATCTACCCTCCGCCCCCGATCTAACCCGCCCCCACCCCTCCAGGGCTTTTAGGCCAATTTGCAGTTTCCTCTGGTTGGCCCAACGCATCAGCACCGGGTTTAAAAAAATAAAACAACCCAAACATCACTCATCCTGCAGACAGCTGAGGAACCGGAAAGTGCTGATTCCGGCTTTATAATGGATATGGAGAGAGAACGAGAGAGAGAAGGGAAGCTGATCTGAGATCAGCAATCAGCAGGTCGGCCCTACTGCACTTGATGAACTCAGGCCTGGAGAAAGAGCCCTGCGGCAGAACACTGCAGCGCTGAGGGACTGTTCCCACCAGCTGTTTAACTACAGCCCTGCAGCAGAACACTGCAGCGCTGAGGGACTGTTCCCACCAGCTGTTTAACTACAGCCCTGCAGCAGAACACTGCAGCGCTGAGGGACTGTTCCCACCAGCTGTTTAACTACAGCCCTGCGGCAGAACACTGCAGCGCTGAGGACTGTTCCCACCAGCTGTTTAACTACAGCCCTGCAGCAGAACACTGCAGCGCTGAGGACTGTTCCCACCAGCTGTTTAACTACAGCCCTGCGGCAGAACACTGCAGCGCTGAGGGACTGTTCCCACCAGCTGTTTAACTACAGCCCTGCGGCAGAACACTGCAGCGCTGAGGGACTGTTCCCACCAGCTGTTTAACTACAGCCCTGCAGCAGAACACTGCAGCGCTGAGGACTGTTCCCACCAGCTGTTTAACTACAGCCCTGCAGCAGAACACTGCAGCGCTGAGGACTGTTCCCACCAGCTGTTTAACTACAGCCCTGCGGCAGAACACTGCAGCGCTGAGGGACTGTTCCCACCAGCTGTTTAACTACAGCCCTGCGGCAGAACACTGCAGCGCTGAGGACTGTTCCCACCAGCTGTTTAACTACAGCCCCTGCGGCAGAACACTGCAGCGCTGAGGACTGTTCCCACCAGCTGTTTAACTACAGCCCTGCGGCAGAACACTGCAGCGCTGAGGACTGTTCCCACCAGCTGTTTAACTACAGCCCTGCGGCAGAACACTGCAGCGCTGAGGGACTGTTCCCACCAGCTGTTTAACTACAGCCCTGCAGCAGAACACTGCAGCGCTGAGGGACTGTTCCCACCAGCTGTTTAACTACAGTCCTGCAGCAGAACACTGCAGCGCTGAGGGACTGTTCCCACCAGCTGTTTAACTAACAGCACACATACAGGGCAATTCCAGCGTTACTCACGTTACATTTACTGCATTAGTCTATAGTATAAAATTGTTTCACTACTTATTCGATGGACAAAACTTCAAAAACCTCTACATTGTGGCAACCTCTGACCATGATCAACTTTACTAGAGAAAACCTGGAATGAACCCCTCTATGGTTATGCCGGCAGACTGGAGTTTTCGACGTTACTCACGTTACTCAAAAGTAACATGGCTTTTTTCACTTGAGTTTGGTCCAATCTCCTTGATCAATGATGCATTACAGAATAAATTGGATGATATAGGTTTAAACTTTTCTAACTGAAAATTCTAACACAACCCAGGATTTCAACTTAATGCAACAAAAACGTCCTGTTACTCGCATTACGTTACTCACGTTACAAGTAGGTTTTAAGTATCTGGACGCTCAACTTAACTGTGCATGTAAACGTACTGACCGTTTCAGCCATTTCTATTTAAGAGGCCGTCACAATTTCCAATTTCTAAGGCCCCGATCTGTAAATCTGTCGCAACCGCCCCCCCCCTCAGAAAAATGTCACACTCGTGGCCCTTAGTCTCTCAGAATAACCGGTAACTTTTTTTTCCCCATAATTCAACCAACCAAGTAGTCCATTTTCAACTTCAGTATGTGAGTGATGTCAAACTTTTATTTAATATGGGTACCAAAAAATTTATTTACCTCAGACCTTCAATTTCTTCAGAACCATACACCTGGATATACTGACAATACAACCGTACAGAAATTGTATTGCTATTTCTTGTTTGGATTTTCAGTGGTCATGTTACACTTCAATTGGAATAGCCCTACAGTTCATGCTCAAATTTAACAGGGCCCCTCATCTTTTTCAAACCTGTATTAAGTATTAAAGCGAGTAACTTGAGAGCAAATTCTTATTTAAGAACACCGTTGGGGGGGAAGATGCTAAATAAAACAGCAGAATATAGTGAGGGAGATGGAGAGAAACAGGGGTAAAGCCCCTGGAGCGGTTTTGGGGTTAAGGGCCTTACTCAAGGGCCCAACAGCAGAGGTCTCTCCAACTTCATCTCTCCAGATCCAGTCAGAATCACAACCCCACTGGGGACTCAAACCAGCGATTCTACCGCTACCCTGGCACTGCCCAGTTACACTGCTGGCATTCAGTGAGTCTGCAACCGGTGCAAACCCACGGATACAGGCAGAGGGTACCTGATCCCAGGTCAGCTGCCCAGTTACACTGCTGGCATTCAGTGAGTCTGCAACCGGTGCAAACCCACGGATACAGGCAGAGGGTACCTGATCCCAGGTCAGCTGCCCAGTTACACTGCTGGCATTCAGTGAGTCTGCAACCGGTGCAAACCCACGGATACAGGCAGAGGGTACCTGATCCCAGGTCAGCTGCCCAGTTACACTGCTGGCATTCAGTGAGTCTGCAACGGTGCAAACCCACGGACACAGGCAGAGGGTACCTGATCCCAGGTCAGCTGCCCAGTTACACTGCTGGCATTCAGTGAGTCTGCAACCGGTGCAAACCCACGGACACAGGCAGAGGGTACCTGATCCCAGGTCAGCTGCCCAGTTACACTGCTGGCATTCAGTGAGTCTGCAACCGGTGCAAACCCACGGACACAGGCAGAGGGTACCTGATCCCAGGTCAGCTGCCCAGTTACACTGCTGGCATTCAGTGAGTCTGCAACCGGTGCAAACCCACGGATACAGGCAGAGGGTACCTGATCCCAGGTCAGGCTGCCCAGTTACTTGTTTGGCATTCAGTGAGTCTGCAACCGGTGCAAACCCACGGATACAGGCAGGGGTACCTGATCCCAGGTCAGCTGCCCAGTTACACTGCTGGCATTCAGTGAGTCTGCAACCGTGCAAACCCACGGATACAGGCAGAGGGTACCTGATCCCAGGTCAGCTGCCCAGTTACACTGCTGGCATTCAGTGAGTCTGCAAACGGTGCAAACCCACGGATACAGGCAGAGGGTACCTGATCCCAGGTCAGCTGCCCAGTTACACCGCTGGCATTCAGTGAGTCTGCAACGGTGCAAACCCACGGATACAGGCAGAGGGTACCTGATCCCAGGTCAGCTGCCCAGTTACACTGCTGGCATTCAGTGAGTCTGCAACTTGCAAACCCACGGACACAGGCAGAGGGTACCTGATCCCAGGTCAGCTGCCCAGTTACACCGCTGGCATTCAGTGAGTCTGCACCGGTGCAAACCCACGGATACAGGCAGAGGTACCTGATCCCAGGTCAGCTGCCCAGTTACACTGCTGGCATTCAGTGAGTCTGCAACGGTGCAAACCCATGGATACAGGCAGAGGGTACCTGATCCCAGGTCAGCTGCCCAGTTACACTGCTGGCATTCAGTGAGTCTGCAACCGGTGCAAACCCACGGATACAGGCAGAGGGTACCTGATCCCAGGTCAGCTGCCCAGTTACACTGCTGGCATTCAGTGAGTCTGCAACCGGTGCAAACCCACGGATACAGGCAGAGGGTACCTGATCCCAGGTCAGCACCGACACCAAGAACACAGACCAGAGGCCTGGATGAGGAGCTCCAAAGCTCCGCCAAACAAGCATCGCCATTCTGCCCAGCAGCTCAGCTAAAAAGGATAAAAAAAATACGGTGGTGAATTCAACAGAGCCCTGCTGCTGTGACAACTCCTCTCGTCTCCATAAATCAGCAGCTGTTCTTCATATTCAGAAAGACTAACTGCTTTCAGAACTTCTACAGAGCGTCCAATTATACAGCTGGACTCTGGCCGTCCTGAAAAAGTATGCGACAATGAATGACGATGTCCACAACATTAAATGCTCTTGGTGCGCTAGCAGCGCTACGCTGAGAAAGTGTGCTGTGCAACATGACATGAGACACGGGCCAGTAGGGTTGTGAGATGAAGTACGGAATAGGTCCTGACTGGTATCGTTTCAGCAGGACTCCATCAGAACTCTCCCTTCAGGTTTCTATGGCAGCCATGTGATATAGCAGCCAATGAGGTGGGAGCATTGCCCCACCCCCTCAAAATACTCCTTTCCCTATCCTTCCTAAAATGGGTCCCAGGAGAGGAGCAGACATCATCATCATCCACACATCCCAGTGACATCATCATCCACACATCCCAGTGACGACACCATCCACACATCCCAGTGACCACACCATCCACACATCCCAGTGACGACACCATCCACACATCCCAGTGACCACACCATCCACACATCCCAGTGACCACACCATCCACACATCCCATGACCCACCATCCCACATCCCAGTGACCACACCATCCACATCCCAGTGACCACCATCCACACCATCCACACATCCCAGTGACACCATCCACACCATCCATCCCACACATCCCAGTGTGACACCATCCCAGTGACCACACCCATCCCAGTGACCACACCATCCACACATCCCATCATCCCAGTGACCACACCACACCATCCACACATCCCAGTGACCACACCATCCACACATCATCCACATCCCAGTGACCACACCATCCACAAATCCCAGTGACCACACCATCCACACATCCCAGTGACCACCACCATGCACACATCCCAGTGACCACACCACCACACCCCATCCACACATGACCACACCATCCACACATCCCAGTGACCACACCATCCACACATCCCAGTGACCACACCATCCACACATCCCAGTGACCACACCATCCACACATCCCAGTGACCACACCATCCACACATCCCAGTGACCCCACATCCCAGTGACCACCACACCCCAGTGACCACACCATCCACACACCCCAGTGACCACACCATCCACACACCCCAGTGACCACACCATCCACACACCCCAGTGACCACACCATCCACACATCCCAGTGACCACACCATCCACACATCCCAGTGACCACACCATCCACACATCCCAGTGACGACACCATCCACACATCCCAGTGACACCATCCACACATCCCAGTGACCACACCATCCACACATCCCAGTGACACATCACCATCCACACATCCCAGTGACGACACCATCCACACATCCCAGTGACATCATCATCCACACATCCCAGTGACAACACCATCCACACATCCCAGTGACCACACCATCCACACATCCCAGTGACGACACCATCCACACATCCCCACACATCCACCCAGTGACGACACCATCCACACATCCCAGTGACCACACCATCCACACATCCCAGTGACCACACCATCCACACATCCCAGTGACCACACCATCCACACATCCCAGTGACCACACCATCCACACATCCCAGTGACCACACCATCCACACATCCCAGTGACCACACCATCCACACATCCCAGTACACCATCCACACATCCCAGTGACCACACCATCCACACATCCCAGTGACGACACCATCCACACATCCCAGTGACACACCATCCACACATCCCAGTGACCACACCATCCACACATCCCAGTGACCACACCATCCACACATCCCAGTGACCACACCATCCACACATCCCAGTGACACACCATCCACACATCCCAGTGACCACACCATCCACACATCCCAGTGACCACACCATCCACACATCCCATGACCACACCATCCACACATCCCAGTGACCACACCATCCACACATCCCAGTGACCATCACACATCCCAGTGACCACACCATCCACACATCCCAGTGACCACACCATCCACACATCCCAGTGACCACACCATCCACACATCCCAGTGACCACACCATCCACACATCCCAGTGACGACACCATCCACACATCCCAGTGACCACACCATCCACACATCCCAGTGACATCATCATCCACACATCCCAGTGACATCATCATCCACACATCCCAGTAACGACATCATCCACACATCCCAGTGACGACACCATCCACACATCCCAGTGACATCATCATCCACACATCCCAGTGACGACATCATCAGCTGACTAACCACAGAGGGAAGAAAGGATGAACGAGTCAGCCCATTTCTCCCAGTGTCCAATCCACACATCCCAGCCTTTTTTCTGTCTTTGTGCTTTGACCACACCATCCACACATCCCAGTGACCACAATTTTGGTTCTTGAACGATACCCAAATAATTGGGTTCTGATTCTCCCCCTCGTCAGATTTCTCTCAGCGTCTCCATCTCCCTAGACCCATCTCTCAGGCGTTCTCAGAATCCCTTTCTCTCCCGGGCCGACTGGAATACTAATCAGGCCGAGCTCATCTATAGGACAAAGCAGTGCAGTAAATATGTCCCGAAATCTCCAGTCCCCGGGGGACCCTGCTGGAGGGGAAAGGCTGTGGCAAGATGGGCCAATCAGTTTTACCAGCTAAAGACTAACTGTCCAATCAGACAGCAGAGAATCTCACAAGCGGCCAACCAGCACAGCCTAAAGTGACCCCACCCACCTCATGCCAAATGAGGAGGGATCATGCCATTAATTCTACACCAATTAAAGCATCAGCCTAATTAAATCAGTGGCACTGTGGGGCTTTTGTACCAAGGTTTCAAAACTTTCGCACCGACTCACACCGCGGAGACGCGGAAGCGCAATGGTTAAGTAGGCTTAGCTTGGGATCAAAAGGTCCTGAGTTCAAGCCCCGGCCTCAGCCTTCGAGGTGTGTTCTTGGGCAAAACACTTCACTCCCACACTCCACGCCTCACTCTACCCTGGTGTATAAATGGGTACTAGCAAATAGGCAGGGAAACCTGACTAAGAGCTGGGGGAGTACCTGCGATAGAAGTAGGAATACTCCTAATCTCTTCATGCCATGGAACCGGGGTTAAGCACCGGCCCGATGGGCCATTAGACTCGAATCAGGCTTACTTATGCTCCAAGGAATTCTCAGCGATGGCTCAGTTTCTCAAAACATGGCCAAATTTATGGCCCTCCTCGAAACTGTTGAATGGGACAGATTTCAGGGGGCGTTTGCACCATGGAGCCCTGATAACAGAAGCGTCTTTAGCACCAGCTCTCAGGTCGGGGGGGATGGTGGGGGGGAGTCAGTTGCCATTCCTCAGGGCCACAGTTATGACTTTCCCTCCCCTTCTGGAATACTGGGGAGACTTCCAGAGCTCGCCCCGTCTCCAGGGAAGCAAAACAAGGCGCGGGTAAACCCAATGCACTGACTGCTATGCCCACCATGCCCTCATACCCCCTTACAGTTGATCTTCAGTCCCTGCAAACAGCCAATTTTATGTGGCCTTGACCTTTGACCTGATGACCTTCCCCAAACCCTAAATATTTCATCAATCTTCAGTGGGGAGTTACCAAATCTAAATTGGAGGACATCCATCCACTCTCCCAGTAGATATCACACACACACACACAATCTGCATGTCGGACAGACGACCGGGACGCTATGTCTCAAGTCCACTGTGAGGGGCGGCGGCATAATGATCTGGATTAAGGGAAGGGACAGGAATAAATTGGCAGTTTATCCGTGAGAAACCACACCAGCAATGACTCATTTCAGGGCAAAAGACCCTCTGCAGCACGGAAAAGTTTTCACACCATTAGATGGCAAAGCAGGTGGTCACCAAGGACCAACCAATCCAGCCAGTTTGTCACCAACTTACTCTACCAGCCTTGGTCAGCGCTGACCAGTTTTAAGTGTCAAAGTTAAAGAAGTTACACCATCTAGTAAGGAGAGATAGAACATCCAAGCTCGGAAAATGCAATCACAGCTGAGAATTTTGCAACAGTTGCCTGGAATTCCCTTGCAAATTTGTAGAAAATCCTCAGCAGCTGGTAGAACTAATCAGCAAACATTTGCAGAATGAGTTCATAGACTGAAGAAAAAAAAAAAAAAAAAAAAAAAGACAGAACTTTCTGACCGTGGAGATTTCCCAAATTCTGCATATACCAACTCAGAATACCAGCTGGTCTGGGTTGGGATTCCCACAGCAGGGCAGTGCACAGCACACAGGTGCTCTCGGTCCCCCCCGGTCAAATAGCACTTATGGGCGGGACAACACAAGATAAGGAGGACACTCCCACATGCCCGCTTCAGCGGAACTGATTAGAAACCAAAGCACGTCTCAAATCGCCCAGCCTTCCCTTGCTAGCGCTGACAGCACCACCACAATCCAACAGCAGCACGATTTGAACTTCTGCACCTTTAACAGCTCCTACAGTTTCACTGAAGACCGACGACTGCGGCCTGTAAAGACTTGCCACCTGCTTCCTGGAGCTGGTTCTTATCCCATCATGTTATCAGGAAGCATACAGGCCATTGTGCATGTCCCTGCATAAGCTGATTTTTATTTCCCCAGGCTGCTAAAATGAGTCTATTGGGCAATTATATCAACACTGTGCATTTAGACACACAAGACTAAAGAACATTTTAAAGCTTTCTTTTTCCACAAAAAATGATTTTCTTTAGAAAAAACAGATAGTAATAGACTTTGAATTGCAGACAGTGAATCTGAATTATGGACTGCATTTGAACTGCAGGCTGCATTTGAACTGTGGACTGCGAATTTGAATTGTGGACTGCATTTGAACTGTGGAGTAGGATTTTGAATTGTAGACGGTATCTGAAATGTGGACAATGAGTTTGAGCTGTAGGCTGCATTTGAACAGAGGACTGCGAGTTTGAATTGTAGTCCGCATTTGAACAGAGGACTGCGAGTTTGAACTGTGGACCGCATTTGAGCAGAGGACTGCGAGTTTGAATTGTAGTCCGCATTTGAACAGAGGACTGCGAGTTTGAACTGTGGACCGCATTTGAACAGAGGACTGCGAGTTTGAATTGTAGACAGCATTTGAACAGAGGACTGCGAGTTTGAATTGTAGTCCGCATTTGAACAGAGGACTGCGAGTTTGAACTGTGGACCGCATTTGAACAGAGGACTGCGAGTTTGAATTGTAGTCCGCATTTGAACAGAGGACTGCGAGTTTGAACTGTGGACCGCATTTGAACAGAGGACTGCGAGTTTGAATTGTAGACTGCATTTGAACAGAGGACTGCGAGTTTGAATTGTAGTCCGCATTTGAACAGAGGACTGCGAGTTTGAACTGTGGACCGCATTTGAGCAAAGGACTGCGAGTCTGAATTGTAGACAGCATTTGAACAGAGGACTGAGAGTTTGAATTGTAGACCGCATTTGAATAGAAGACTGTGAGTTTGAACTGTAGACAACACTCGAACTGAAGACCACAGCACAATTATCCCAAAAGCTCAGAGCTGAAAGAACAGTCGTACCAAGTCTCATTTACATCTGCTGAAAGCCTGATGTATGTCACGAACAACAGCCGCCATTAACGACCACCATCGCTGACCGACAACAACACGCCACCGACAACCAACAACAACCACTCTGAATGTACTCGGCCCCAGAGAGATGTGTCATTTGCAGTGATGGTATACAGTGGCTCACTGGGGCTTTAAACAGGAGCTGTGTTGTACAGATGCAGACGAGTCACGCCTCGCGCCCCCGACCCGCTCCAGAGTCCTCCTCTGAAGAGCCTCACCCTAATCGGGGCGGAAGCCAGGAAGCTGCAGGCCCAGCCTCTGTTCCAGACCCGAACAGGATAGGAAACGTGTGCAGTTCCTGCTGCGGCGCTTTCCAGAACTCAAATAAAGCCAGGATCCTCAGGTAGACGAGCGCCATCAAACTAGAGCCAGCAAAACACATTCGTCTCAATAACCCTCCCAAATCTTAACCCCCCAAACCCCCCATCTGCAATAGAAAATATTTACATTTTTACTTTTCAAGCTGCAAAGGTCAACTTTGTACCTGTCAACTGTATTCTCTTCCCATTCACCAAATCTAGCATAGAGTCAAACTACCTCAGACCAAGTTATTTTCATTAGTGTATACAGAATACAAGACAAAATATTTTTAAAAATCAAATCTTATGTGCAGCTAATATGCTTGAGGTAATGAAGTGAACACACCATAAAAATGCCCAGTGTGAAATCAACTCTGACAGAGTAAATACTATGGTGTAGAGTAACCTTGATTAGAGCCGAATTAACAGAGCATCTCACTGGGCATGACGGATTCCGCAAATGCCTGCATGCATAGGGTTAGTCTCAGGTTATCCAGTTAAAACAGAGGGTAATCTCAGTACTGCAAAACAGGAAGAGGAGAAATTAAGTAAAGGACAGAATAAAACATGGCAGGAGGAATAAAAAGGAGGGAAAAAAGCCAGAAATAATGAAAGGAGGTAAAGCAGAGGAGAAGAAAGGACTGGAAACAAGAGCGTCTCCCTTTGATAATAAACAGTTTATAAATGTGGCTCTTCTGGCTCAGAGGGGTTTAGCGGTGGGTTAGCGCTACAAGAGCCAGGTGAATGACTCATATGTACAGCGTGCATAAACAGGCAGGACTGCATGGCTTTGTATGGTCAGGAACTCTACAGACACCAGCTACTCCGCTGTAACAGGGCCAGCGGTCATAAATCCTGAATAAATCTGTTCGTGGCCGAATAACGTAACGCGTTCAGAACTGTGCCGAGAACCTTATTTGGCCTAGAAAAGAAAACAGACATCAGGTTCCAAAAATCCGATTATTTCAACACGAGGCACCAAGCATTCAGTCAAGAGAATCTGAGTAACAGAAATAAATAAAACAAAATAAACCACAACAACAATGTATCATCCTCAAAGGAACCAGTGTAGAAATCCTTTACTTAAACCCTAAACTATTAACACAAGAACCAGGACGGAGGACAATGAAAACGCCAAAACATAAGCACATCTCAGAATCAGTCAATAATCCACAATAAATTAACTCAGGCAACTCCCCCCCGACTCAAAGACAGGAGAAAGCCACTGACTTCGTCAGGAGAAACAGCCATTTTGAAAAACAACCAGATTCTTCGGCAGACATTTTTGATCGTGACTCGCAGGCTTTGAAAAGGACAGAAGACAATTTATGACATCCTGCGCTCTTAGAATGCAGACTGCTTTTGGAGAAACATCATGGTGTTCATTTATTGGGCATTAACAGTACTTCACACAGCCATACATCACTGAGAGGACAAACTGGTGTGCATGTCCCAGGGTCCGACACAAACTTTATTCCGGAAATCAGCGTCGAATTCAAAAGTTCAAAGCTTAAGGGTTCATTATTGCAAAGTTAACAAACGCCAAAAAAAGCATTTCCTGCAGGGATTTTAACAGCTATAGAGGCAACACAAAGCGGGAGTATGAAGCAAAGATTTTCAGTGATCTTGCATCTCATCCTCACCTGCTGGCTAAAAATCCAAGGGCTAAAATTGCCCAACTTCCAGGAGATAGAGCTGAGCGATTATGAGAAACTGCACGCCTCAAGTTAAAGGTGAATTTGCCCCAGAAGACACCTTCAAACTTTTGGAACCCCCCTGCTTTGAATTCTGTTATGAAGGCCTTTGAATGGTAAACCTTTCATTGTGACCAAATCATGGAACCCTCAACATAGCCAGTAACACCGCTGGGCTCTCGTGCAAATATTTTAGATGAGACAATTAGAAAAAAAAAAAAAACACAGCCGATGCTTCTCTAACCTGTCAGCCTTTGATTATACTGCATCACGAATATTTAGCAGACGTTTTTATTCGAAAGAACTTTCAGTTGATTAGACTAAGGAAAGGCCAATCCCTCCAGTGGGGTTACGGGGCTCACTCATGGTCCCCCCAAGAGCTGCTCTAACTGCATTGTAGGTACTCAGGGGACTGAAGCACCAATTTCCGAGACTCAGTGCTTTAGTCAGGCTCATAGGCAAGTTCTGTGGTTTTCACTAGAACAATGCACCTGAGTAAATGAACTTTTCTAGCTAAATATATGAACAAATTGAGTGAAGGCAAATGCACTGTACAGGCCAATTCATCGCATCTGGCAAACACCTGGCACACTGCTGGCCAAGAGACTGTACAGGGCTGGCCAAAGCACCTCATTGGGCTACTGCACTGCATTTAGCTAATACGCTGAGAAGGGCAAATACACCATTCAGCCTGATTTGCTGTGCTGGCCAGAACACCTCTCAGGCTAATATCCAGTATGGAGCAATACAGTGTAGCTAGCTAATAATCTCACTGGGCTAATGCACAGCCCCTGATTAATGTGCTACAATCCGTGAATACGCCATCTGGGGCAGTGTGCTACAGCTGGCCAGTACACTATAGTGGCCGAACACTATACACTGTCGCTGGCTAACACACCGTAGCGGCTGGGCTAGCAGAATACACTGTTGCTGGCTAATACGCTGTGGTGGGGTAACACGATACACTGCAGCAGGCTTTCACTGTATCAGGCTAATACACCGTAGCAGGCAAACGCGATACACTGTAGCTGGGTAATATACTGTAGCAGGCCAATACACTGTAGCAGGCCAATACACCATTTAGCCAAAGCAGTGCAGCAGGCTAATGCACTGTATGGGCTAATCCACCATCTTGCTAATACAAGGAACTGAATCACCCTTTGTTCCACATCTCACTCTCTAATGGCAGTGGGAGCGCCTCATTAGAGGATGTAAATCACAGCACATGCCAATGAACTGAGTCACCGCCAATTTCCACCTTCACCATACGACAGAGCATGGACTCTGTTCCTCTTTACATCAGTTCAGACTGTGGTAAGAGTTAAGGGACCGTGCACATACCATGAGAACAGCAAGGGCCTTTTGAGCTTTTCATTTTCAAAAACTCCATCTAAAACCAGCCCAAGCTGACCAACATGGAAAAAGCCATATCTGACACTTTCAACAAGACAACCAGCATTTCACCAGCCTCAAGAAGTTATGAAGTACACCAGTTTCATCTGTCAACCCAAGCACTTCTAAGCAGCCATAGATCAGACACAAACAAGCACCAGGCAGTGTTAAAAACACCACTTACACCAGATGTTCTTGAATGCAGTTTACACAGATGTATCGTTTACAGGGAACACAGGTTTGTGTACACATGCGGAATTACACTGCAGTGAGACCAACCTCTCAAGTCAAAGGACAGCAAGTTTCACCAACAGGTTTCTGCAAAAAACCAAATATTCTCCATTAATTCAGCAGAACTTATGCAAACTCAACAGTCCGGTCATCCGCGATCAAAGAGTAGCCACCGAGTGCCGGCTTTTATGAAAGTTTTGATTTCTGGCTTCATGTAGTTAAACACTAGATTAGTACACAATGAATTTGATGTTAAAGACAGCAGCACTGATTTGAGGGGCATTTATTTCTATATCGTGGGGATTGAAGCCCTCTTCACACAGTGCCACACAGAAAATACACCAACTGCACAGTATATCTGCGTACGGTATCGTACCGTAAAAGTGTAACAAACGGTACAGCAGTCAGGCGTGTTCTGGAAAACAGATTTCCGAAGCCGGATGGAGATTCCATCAGCAGAGGGCTCGGCCTGATCTTTGGCCCGACCGGCCGACATCTTCCCATTGTGATGTTCCAGCTGTTTCCCAGATAAACGCGCTCCACTTCAAAATGTCTGTCCCGCACAACGAGTCCTGCGCTATACGAAGCAGGAGAATCGCTCCGTGCCTGGGCCCGGAACCTTCTTGGGCTCCACAGGGGGAGCGAAAGAATAACACTCAAGCATATTCAGAATAGTTTCTTTCACTTCTCCACTGAAGAGAGACTTTCACCCTCAAAACCTCAGTCTTCCAATCCCCTCACCCAAAAACCAGAAGATATTTCATCCCATTCTGCACAGGATAGAGAGATAGAGAGATGGAGAGATGGAGAGATGATACAAAGGCAGTGCAGAGTTAGTTGATCATTAATCTGCCCTTGTTCACAAGGCAGTGAACACAGGGGTCAGGGCAGCACTGGGCAAAAGGGTGCACTTCGGTGGGCAGAGGGGCATTTAGGAGTCTGTAGGGGGCAGTTTCAGGAGGAAGGGGGTATAAGGGGCCTCTATAGGAGCAGTTTCCTTCCAGGAAGGGAAATGTCTACACGGGAATAATGAGTAACTGCGTGAAACAAGAAAACAAACTGAGACAATGTCGAGGATTCGTCACGTTCCTGTCTAGAACAGGCCTGTAACTTCCTCTCGTCATTCTGGACCCCATGGGGGAGGGGGAAGGGGGCGTTCATGAACCAATCACAGAACAGGATGGGAGGCCAGTTCTAAACAGCCAGTGCAGGGCTCTCCCCTGGGAAACACAAACGGACGTCGGGGCCGAAACACTTCAGAGTCTGTTCAACTTCAGACAGAAGGACTGAGGCCTGCATCATGAACTCAACATACAGAGCTCCCCAAAAACTGAACCTCTCTCATATGAAAACTGAAAATAATGCAGCCGAACAGGAATCTCAGTGTCCAGACATCACAACAACCTCTGCTCTGCTGATCCACACCAACAATGAATTACAAGATGTTACAACCCAACTCACTCACTAAACTCATTAGACCCACAACAAAACTTCACAGTCCGGACAACGATCCTTCCAGTAAAAACTACAAGCTTGATTCTAAGGAGAGAGAGAACAGCAAACACACAACCAAAACAGCTTGAATACAAAACACAGAAATCTACAAGGCCCAACTCCAGCCATGCAAGTCATACTGGATAACAGAAAAGTGGGTGAGTCCGGACAAAGACACAAGACTAGTCAGTGATGGAACAGTAATGAAACATTCCTCTGTAGTATGTCTAACTAATGGTGTGGCAAATAATTTATCAGAGACTGTACACGCACTGTTGACTTTCAGCATGATAAGCCAACTCATTTCCTGCTCACAGCCTGCTGTTGACGTGGTTTTAAACAGAGGAAGTTCTGCCCAAGTCAAGGCAAGGTTAGAGTTTGAACACATTTCAGAACGTAAACAGAGATCCAGTCACTCCATTCAGTCCAACCCAGTGACACATGACACATCAGGTTACTGCACCAGTAACCAGGAGATGAATCCCGCCAAAGATGGAGGGTCTGAGGCAAATCATTAACTTTTACCCCTTCAAGCAAATCAGACCTGCAGTGAGTAACACACAGAGCATGCTTAAATACTGTATAAGGTTATGCCACAGAGTCAGACCGTACTGATGTAAAGTGAAGCTAGCACAACAGTAATTACAATATACTATATGCAATTGTTTGAGGGAAGTTGATAATCATGTATTCAAGGAAACATGGTTTTGGGGTTAGATGGCTGGACATGCAGCATTCAGGAGGTTAGCTAAGGGGATATCCTGTATATTTTCACTCCAACCCTAACAAACCTCACCACATTCAACAGCTAGAGCAGGGCTGCCCAACCCTGTTCCTGGAGATCTACCATCCTGTAGGTTTTCACTCCAACCCCAACAAAGCTCACCTCATTCAACAGTTAGTGATATCACCGAGGAGGTAATTAGTCAACTTCTGGAGAGGTAAATAAAGGCTAACATGAAACCCGACAAAACATCACGGAGGAGGGTTGGTTACTATGATTCCACTTTAAATGGGCGGATTCTCAGTCAGTGGGCTGTAATGATGGGCGGTGACTGAAGATAAGAGGAGCCCCTGGATGGAGATGCCTGCTTGTTCTAAACCGTTTACTGTATAAGGATCACTAACGCTGAGGAAACGCTCATGAGGGGGTGGGGGAGGGGCAGTGGAGTTAACCCATAGGGAGGTGAAAGGACAACCGTCCACACCTGCTCCCCAGCAAACACATCACTCTCGTCACTGCATTCTTATGGGGGGTGGTTGGGACCTCCCAGACTCATATCTCCACCTCCCGAGGGCTGCTGTCTGCTGGTGATTGATGTTTACAGAGTCCCAGAGCTCAAGCCATCGATGGTCTACAGAGTCTGCTTACTCTGATTCCAAGGCCTGGTTTAGCTTGCGACTGTTAGAAAATCCCCAAAACTCAGCACAGACGGCGTTCCTCCTGGACTGAATGGGACTAAATGAGGACAGTAACTGAGGACTGGGACCTGAGCAATCATCTGCGGGCAGACATTTTAGTGTGACCAAGCGAAGAAACACTGGCCTTGCTTTCTGAACCTCCTGCCACGTAGGAGTTGGGAAAGGAGACTTTTTGACTCAGAACGAAACCACGTTGCTTTCCACCACAATGCAATCTCCTGGTTCTCTGTAACAACAGGCATGAGGGTTAGCTCTCTTGCTGCACAGGATAAGCTCTGGGTTTGAGTTCTGGTCGGGTCTGTGCGTGGAGTTTCCCTGTGTTCATGCGGGTGCCCTCTAGGGACTCTGGTTTCCGTGCCCACTCCAGAAAACATGCAGCCCAAAGCTCTCCAGCTGAAGATTAGCCCTGCTGGCAAACTCATTTACAGACGTGCACATAACTGCACACTGACCTCACTGAAGAAATTACATTTAACAAATGCTCATGCCCCCTCCCTCCTCATGATTGAGAGCTCCAGGGCACATTGTGCGGCTTCATTGTTTTCGGGTGGTATGCGTGGAACATTGGCTTTTATTCGCTGATTTCACATGGGGGCGGGGGCAGGATTATGGGGGTGTAAGATGATACCCCCACATCTGTGCGATGGGAAAGTAGCACCCGTGAGAGAGTTTCAGCCCCACAGGCGGGCCGCGGGTCGTCTCCTCCATGTCTGTTCCGACAGCATCCACTGTGGGGGCGGGGGGTTGCCAGACTTGCAGATATGAGTAATAAACCCCCCCCCACTCTGTTCCAATTGTAGCTCTGAGGTCACAGGAATACAGCTGACATGATTCACTACCCCCCCTCCCCCCCATACACTGACTTCAATTAGCCCCCCCCCAAGGGTCTGCCCTTCCATTTCTGTAATTACACTCAGCCCTGTTTGGCCGAGTCGAGGTGGGGGTTGAGGGTTCCCTGATTTCGCCTCTTACTCTCCCCTTGTGGAAGAGCAGAGTGATCCGAGGACAGGCGGAGAGGACGCAGATCCCTGGCGAAATTAAAATCGATCACCGCTACGACCGCGCAGTGCATCACTCCTCGCCCGCACAACACGCCGTTAATAAAACATGGAGATATCCATCAGTCTCACAACAACACACATCCAGTGAGAGGCATCCATGTCTGCATGGGGGGAAAAAACGGAGAAATGGAAAAGGATGCGCCATTACTGGCGTACAATTCAGGATTTATCTCCCATCGAATGCTTGGCCAGATGCTTTCTCTTCTGATGTCTCCTGCAAAGCCAGATAACGCAGAGGAGCCGATCCACACACATCTGCACAACTGCGCTTTCAATTCCAATCATAATCCATCATAAATTATACAATTTTGAATTGCTACAGGTGCTGGCGAGGATTAGGATTGTTTTACTACTGGTGTGAAAGTTTGCACATGCGTGCGTGCGTGTGAGAAAACCATCTGGCCATAGACCGGCAGCAAACACAGCACTTCAAGCAACCCCAAGATAAAGTGTTTAACAGTGTCATGCTATAGGGACATAAATTTAGTCCCTAAGGCACCAGCACATGACTAATTTGTACATTCTTTGCTTGTCAGAGGCACTTATAGGTCCCAAACAGATCATTCCTGTACCTTCACACAGTCCATGTGGGAAATGTGTTCCTCCGCTGCACCATTATTTCTGAGTGTTGGACCACTGGAATAACACTACATTAGGACTTTTCAGTGATTCATTATCGACAGGAAACCAGAGGAACACATTCCACACAGTGGAGTCTCCCATTATATTTAAAGAGTCCCGTCTTCACAGCCAGTATTCACTGCAAACAGCGCCAGAGACCTAAGGCTCACTCATACATCCATAATCTCCGGAACTCCTCTTTAACAGAACAAAAACGACAGGGCGTTGAAAGCTACCAAGCCCAATTAGTCTGGCCTCAGTATGGAATATCCAAGACCTTCCCAAACGTGGGCACTTAAAATGAACAAACAAGAATCACACGTCAAGTCATGTGACTTTCAGCCAGCTCTGCCATTGGTCAGGATCTTAGATTCCAGTCATTCCTGGGTTTGAAAAGGCCATAAACAAGCAAAGCAGTGACGTACTCATGTACAGACTGGGACTTACTGGACATGGAGAACGAACCAGATCGAACCCCACTGTAATAAGAGACTACTCCCAGTTACAGTTATGGGCAATTCCACTCCTTATGGAGGGACAAAGGGACAGGTTTTTGGGAACAAAAAGCATTCCTGAAACAAAATTAATTGGGCTTTCCAGATAACTACTTTATTTTCAAAATCTAGATAATTAAGGCATAGTTCTGTCATAAAACCAAACTTATTTCTTCATTTTTGTGGCTTTGGCCAAGGTCAGAAGTCAGCGTTAGCGAAGGGACAAGGAAAATTCAGTAAATTGGACATCCAGGGACACTTTTCAAAAAGTCTGCTCAGCCTTTAAAAGTTATGACATTTTTTCTGTGGGTGATAACACGCGCATTGGACACTCTAAAAATGTAGCAGAAAGACTTAATAATTTTTTTGCTGTACACATTTCAATTGGCGTTACGGAGGGACAAAAATTGTTATGGAGGGACGAGTGACATTCAAAAGCAATCTATACAAGATTAAGGTAAAAATGACCTTGGATACTTCTGAACAAGCATTAAAGGGGAACTCCGGTCGATTTCAACACTTATCTTTGTTGTTTGTGGTGAAGGAGTACTGTCAATAGCGAGACAAACAACAAAAATTGGTTTTGCCTACACCGAGTAGCCATGCTCTTGCTAGAGTTGAATTGACCCTAAAAGCGGCTCAAAGCGGGGCAGGCTTTTAGTTTGCTTTTGTGCCTCTTAACTAGCGATTCGAGATGTCATTTCAAGTCCAAAGCCATTTTAACCTTACCCTTCAAGTAACCACAGTGGTTATGTGACTGCAGTAGCTGACCTAGAAATCGTAAAAGTTGTGCTAATTCATAACCACAGCACATACCTCTGTTTACTTCCTGTGGAAAAATTACATTTTGGAATATTGATTGTACGAAGTTCGATTAATCGACTAGTGTGGACTTCACCGAACACAGGAAGTAAAACAGAGGTATGTGCACTGAGTGAATTAGCAACTTTTATGCATTTCTAGGTCAGCTACTGCAGTCAATTCACTGTGGTCACTTGAAGGGTTAGTTAACATGGCTATGGACTTGAAATGAAATCTCGATCGTGTTAAGAGGCTTAAAACTGCTAAAAGCCTGCCCCGCTTTTGAGCCGCTTAGGTGCTAACTCTAGCAGGAGCATAACTCGTGTAGGCAAAACCAATTTTCTTCGTTTGTCTCGCTATTGACAGTACTCCTTCACCACAAACAACAAAGACACGTGTTGAAATCGACCAGAGTTCCCCTTTAACTTTATTAAAAGCAAGTATCCAACTGGTCTTTGAACCATTAGCATTATCTATGGAGTTAAATTACTGCCAAAACCTTATATAGAAACACAAACACAATGTGATTTGCAAATACAAAACTGATTCACGAGCAAACAAAGAGTGGTTTGAAAATATGAAACACCATTGACAAACAAATATATTCTGACTTACAAAATGTACCCATCAGAAATACACAGCACTTGAATTCGCACAAGAAACTTTTTCCTACAAGCACAAAAATTCACGTGACTTTTGTCACACTATCGGTGATATGGCGGTGCCGATTTATTCACAAATGTCCGAAGGATCGGCGAGCAAATATCGCCCTCCTCAACAGCAGGTGGCGCTATGAGTCCATTTCCTAGATCTCTAAATGGCGCAACACCAGAGACCGTCTTGAAAGAATGGGTAAATATCCCACCAGCCACAGTACAGAAATCAAAGATTTTGAAGGTAAAGGGTGGGCCTACTATTGATACTAAATATCACCTTACGCAAGGGTGTCTGACATTTGCACACCATCTTCATAAAAGTTATAGTTCGCACCTGCAGACCATTTCTGCAGAATTGTCCTTATATTCCTGTTTATCAGACATGCATTTCGTATTACAGTCCTTTCCAGTGAACTCACTCTTGCAGCAGCAAGCTTTTCTACTGAGTCAGGGAGTTTTTTTTTCCCTTGTAACTGGCACCTGAGGTTTTCTTTCTGGCCCCGAGCTCAGTTCTGCCACAGTATCCTCTCTTAAATACACAATGGCCTTAATGAGGAGGGTCTATGGAGATTAAAGTAAACTGAAGCCTTTCCTTCCATTATGAGAAAACGCAGTCAAGCTGAGTTCAGCTCTTTTTGGTTTGGCTAAATTTCTGCATTATTATATAGTGGACATTTCACTGCCGATCCACTTAGAATTGAGCGCTCCAAGTAAGGGCCAATCGCCCTTGGAGAAATGCGGGGTTAAGGGTCTTGCTAAAGAGCCCCATGGCTGCACTGATGTCACGGGAGTGACGCTGAAGTTTGAACAACCAGCCAACCCAGAGTCCCCTTCAATAGCCTTATACAGCAGGATATAGACCGTGCCAGTTTTCTGCTTACAAATTACCAACATTCAGACTACTATGACAGCTTCCAATCGATGACTCAGCCATTTTACCCAGAACCTCTCCACCCAACCGAAGAATTACCTCATCAATACACAGGAAGTGATTCATATCAACAGAACAGTACCACACCTCTGAGTGGGTAAAACCGCTCCAAAAAAAAAAAAAAAAAAAAAAAATCACACTTCCTCTGACCAGCGTATGGTCCCGCCCATCAGGGTAGTCTCAACCCGAAACCAAAGAGCGAGGTTGAACACTGCTGTAACAGAACGAACACCGATAACAGAACCAAGACCATAAAGACAGATAACACAACCATTGATCAAGAACTCAATCTTAACACATCAGACAACAGTTGAGAACAGCATGCCAAGACAACTTACTGACAGGTGCCACAAAGGTCATTCTGTTTGGCGAAGAAAGCTGAAGCTCTTTATAACCTTTCTAAAGGAAATCACCCTTATGCATGTTAATTTTTATTGCACCCTTAAATGGTGGTAAAAGTTCACTTCCTCCAATTGTTTTATTTAATTTAATTTGGTAGATAATGAGTTAAACTCAAAAAGTGCAGCACTAGAAACACAGATATTAGATTAAAGCCAAAAACAGTTTATTAACCCCGAGAGCGCTACATGCAGCCATTGTTGCTCAATGATGCAAGATATGAGAATCAAAGCTGTTGAAAACCTACCATGTGGCGACTTGTTTAAAAGAGCTCCCGAGGGACAAGTCGCCACATGATAGGTTTTCAACAGCACAAGATAATTAAATATATATTTAAAAAAAAATACATTTCAGTGCTCCAAGGGTTAAAAAAAGAAATAATAAATCCTAACCACAGAGACAAAAAAAAAGAATCTTGGGCTGGAGAGGGCTCCAGAAAGTGGAACATTTTTCGAGAAAGCGGAGACGGAGCACACAATGCAGAGATCACCCGTTTTCTTACAGCTCACACCTTAATCCTTAAAAATTGTGTGCTTAACATTTCCATATTACCAGATGTCTTCTTTAGTTGAAATTGTAATAATAAAAGTCATTTTGAAAATTCTTTAAGTTCAACACTGGTGCAGAACTGTAGTACTAAGTCCATAAATCAGACTTAGAAGCGCAGTGTTAGCAGAAGCCTGTTTAAACTACGTTCCACAACATTGCTGGAATATTATGCCCTCTGGCTACACTCTGCTAACAGGAAGTAATTTGGTAGAGCAGACACGCCTCATTCCACTAAAGTTATCATAACAGGTGAAGCTCACACCAACTGCAATCATCTGCAAAATAATGGCAGCATTGCCAGAATGGCTAGTGGTAAATGAACACAGGTGGGCACACCATTGCGCATGCACATAAACGTACATAAACACCATCTCATCTGCTTCCCGCATTTAAAATACCTGGATTACATTGTGTCAAGGCAACTCCCTTCAGTAACGTTTAGGTAAACCATGGTTTCTCATTTGGCACAGGAAACAGCTAACACTTCTACAACTCTTTCATTGCAACCCTGTTTTTAAACCACAATCTACCAGCCAACTTAGTCAAAAACCAAGAGGTTTCAACACCTCAGACCACAAACATCATAAGAGTCTTTTGCTTCTAGCTACGCAAGTTCACTCAAACTCGTAACGCGAAGCATGCACCACTCCCTTCTCGAGTCAAACTGGGTTAAAGTCAGCCAGTGCTCGTGGCGAAAGTTTAGAAAGCACTCCATATCGACATAAAGAGGGCTAATTGAAACCGGAATGAAATAAACAAACTGAAGTTTGATGCTGCTTACGAAGCATTGGATGAACCCTCCCTATGCAGCAGCCCAACCATGAAATCCTTGGTTGCAGACAAGATAATGATGCTCATTCAACGGAGCAATTACCTGCGTACAGCGCATCTTTGTAAACAAAACTAACAAGGTCATGCTGCAATCCCCAGTTTTCGAATGATACACAGACATAGCTGGGGCAAAAGAATTACATGCCATGGAAAGAACACTCAGTGCAATCCATTAGGGCTACCACCACCCCTGAGACAAGCAATTCAGGTTTACAACATTCAGGCGCAACAACACCAATACTCTTAAAGGCTGCTGACACTCTCGGACGGGCCGACATTACCCATCTTACTACTGAGGAACGAGAAACAAAACTAGGCCTAAATCAACATGTTCTTGCGACGGGCTTTGAGGCCAAAGCAGCGTTTCTTCAACATTTTTTTTCAAAGTAGTTTTATGCAGCCATTCCCACACAAAACGAATCCAACCGCGAGTCGCCCAGAAAACTTTCCACAGCTATTCGCGTAAATGCAGCCAAATACATCACTGCAATGTAAAATGACGTCATGGTGAACACAGCTGACATTCCCAACTTCGCAGTCCACGCGATATTCCCTGATCGCGGAAAAGCGTGTACGAGCCGCAACCTAACCGAGCGCTAAACCAAAATTACTGCCGGTTACGGTGCGGCAGGATCTCCACTGTCTGTGTAATCTTCAGTTCTCTTTAAAAGTAGGCTGCCTCAGTTCTGCCCTGCTGTCATTCAGAGCAACAAAGGCCCGTGCTTCACTGTAGCTCCATTTCATAACGTGTTGCCGAGGGCCCTTTGTTCGAAGCCAAAGGTTGTCGATTGCCTTCATGGAAACGACATTCTTATATCATCTAAATTTCAAAACAAAGCCAGTTTGGGTAATACGTTTGGGTATTCCTAACATTACCGTTAACGTGAACTCAACAGTTATTGTTATTCTGTAAACTGGATTTCACTCCCACCGAGAAGTTAGCCTTTAATGTTGGCTGGCAACCTCGTCATTCTGGCTTCATTTAGCGACTTCGACAAACACTTCTATAGGGGCACTCCCTAATATTAGCCTTACTTAAACGTAAACTGGCATAACCTCAGATTTTTGTCAGTCTCACTGACAGTTCGAAATGCAAGACATTTCTAATATCAATCAACCTTCGGGTTTTTCCTCAAGTAAAAAAGCGGAATCGCAGGACGAGAGAACACAACCTACATCCTAACTTATTTCCCAGATGAAACAATGGCATGCGAGCAGTCGATGCAGCAGCGAGCCCAGGAACTACAAATCCCAGTCAGAAAGCAACAAAGTAGCCCAAAAATGTCACTTGAAAAAACAATTCTGTACCGAAAAGTAGGTATACCACTCCCTGCTACAAATAAAAATATAAATTTTTTGAGGTAAATAATTATCATCAACAAACTTTTAGCGCCTGAGAATCAGAGGGGCCGCTACTTAGTTCCCACAACCCTGGGGCGATATTTTTTGGGCCTCAACAATAGGAGCAAACAGTTACGAATAGTCAGCGTCTTGCTCGAGTTCTAACATGTAGCCCACAGGCATCTCAAAAGTTAACACAAGTTCTATTACTGAAAATGAACATCAAACTACGAGCTGAACTCAGTTATAACATTTGAATCGTAGATCAGCCATCCCCACCCAAGCCCCGCATTCCCCGCTGCGCACAGGAAGGATCGCGTTGTCGTGTAAAACGGATAGCTGAAGCTACGGATTTGTAGGTTGACATGTTTGGCTCTTCTGGTAGATTTAATAAGCCTGAACATGTCCGAAAGCACAGTAGATCAAAGAAAAAAATCCAACAAACAACAAACGTTCCTGAGTAGAAGGGCCAGGAAATAACTTTTTCATTATCAATTACTTACCTTAAATCTTGATCAGAAAACAGTCCGCTGTTTTCCCCTTCAAAGCAACATGAGGTTGCGTTGAATGTTACGAGTGTTTCACTGCTTCGAAACAAGACTTGTCTCCTGTTCTTCTGGATGAAAGCACCGGCAAACCACCATTCGCTGTCCACCAATATTAGCCGTCTTATTCTTGTATTGGCAAAAGTCAGTGCGCTACTAAACGCTAAAGAATTCTTAAAAATTCTCCGTTCCAAAATAATGGAGAAATCAATGCGATAATGAAACTAACCAATCTCTTCAGAAAAAGAACTCCAGATATTAGTAAATTGTCAGCGTATCCCCAAGATCGCGCAGAGCGTTGAAGCCGACCCTTTTCATGATTCAAGAAGGACAGACGGGAGGAGCAGTGCAAAGACGACCGCAGCCATCCTCCCCTTATCTTGACCCGCCCCCACCGGAAATACCGAAAATTTGATGCGAGCATGGATGGGCCTGTACGACGTTTCAGTACGCATGCGTCTGGTTTGACCAATCATCCATTTCAATTTAACTTCCCTGATAAGAAATGTAGTTCAGTTATGCGATTTTCCTAAATTGCCAATTTAGCTACTATCAGTGCTTCTCGATGAAAATTGATGGTGACACTGTAAGCTTTCAGCAGATAAACACTTTAACGGCAGGAAGAAGCTGCTGCCTGTTAAGGCTGGGTCTTGTTGACAAACACAACTTAAACCTCCTATTATGTTCCGAGTCAACTTGACCCGACTCAGTGTTAAATGTCTCTAAAAACATGGTTGACATACTTTTTCAGCCAGAACTTCCCCTAACTTTAAGGATAAAACATGAATTTAACTAAAAAAAAAAGTTCTGTACACATGTTGTAAACATCAGTGTTGTTGGGGTCATTTTGAACCCAGGATCAATTATTACACAAACCATCATTTTTATCTTGTTTTCGTTGTGCTGCATAAGACTGGGGGCATGTTCAAATTGAAGACCTCGGTGCAAGAGTCACAAAATAACACTTTTGAGATATTAAGGGTCAAAGTTTTGAAAACATGCTGCAGATACTTTTTTTTAAAAGATAGAATTCAGTGGCGCCTGCTGCTAGTCCCAGGGGTTATACAAAGTAGACAGACACGTTTTTGTGGAAAAATAATGCTTTATTACTGAAAAAAACAAGAAAATCAGTTTTAGGACTTTGGTACTTCTTACCATAAAATGCCTGGACTTTGGTACTTATTGCCATAAAATGCATGGACTTTGGTACTTTTACCACACAAATGCCATTTCAATCATTTTCTGATTGCCAAACAGTCATTTTTGCTACGCTTGTCACATGACACATACTAGCAGCTGATTGGACAGTCATGGACTTAGGCACTTGTTCCTGATGACGTCAAGGACTTGAGTACTTCTGCAAAGACTTGAGTATTTCTTGCACAAAAATTCAGTAGATTCAGGGAAGGCCGTATATCAGTATTGAGGACTTGAGTACTTATATTTGGAATTTTTTGGCTTTAAATGATGCACATGACACTCTACTTTATGGTAGTAGTGTCAGCTCATTTTTTGAAAAATGTGACTTAAGTACTTCTTGCACCCAGGTCTTCAATTAATTTCTCATTCTTTTCACATTTTGTCTCATTTTGCTATAATCATGTAAAATTGATGCTTGATGTATAAGAGGAGGATGACAGAGTTGCGTTTTATTTACTTGGCTATTAAAATGGTCACTAGAAAACCATAAATGAGCTGATGGGAGCTTGGGTAACACTTTCAGTTACACACATTTAGTTTTACTTTGCGGGGATTGACCTCAATCCAAAAATGGTTTATTAATTTGAACAGAATAGGAGGGTTAAAGTTTCTCTTTTCTTTATTTGCACAAATCATTTTCATGCAAATTGTAATCAAGTAAAGCACGATATAACACAACAAAGACTTGACCTGTAGTTTGCAACCTAACTCCTGCTTGATTCTGGCAAATAACACAGCTTGTAGGTTAATAACACAAGTGATAAATATGTGATTGGTTTTATTGTATTTGGGACACAACCAGAGATTCCGAGCCCTATGGAAGAATATTTGTTTATTTATTTATATGAATAAATATTAATGAATATTTTTTTTACTGGCGAGCCTAGTTGGGCTGAAAGGCCTGTTCTCGCCACTCATGTTATGTTAATATTGCACTTGGTGCCCCCCTCCCACAGGACCAAGAGTGAACTAGCGGCACTCTGAGAGTGCAAACCTCCGCCAAGGCAGCGCAGTCGAAATCTTGCTGAGTGAATATGGCTTAAGAAATTTAAAGTGCCCCTATTATGTGACTTTTCATTTGTCATTCATGTATTCTTGAAGTCTACAAAAAAAGGTTTTATTGTTAAAATAACACTTGAGTTTTCTCATGCAGGCCATTTCTGCAGTACCTGTCTGTGAAACACTTCGTTGAGGTCCTGCCCCCACCCTCCCGAAAACCCCAGTGTGCTGTGATTGGTCAACTTGATCACTCACTTGTGAATGGTCCACCGTTCGCGTGTGTGTCGGGAAATGTCATGCCCCTTACTATAAAAGGATTTCTGCTCCAGAGTGCAAATGAGCTTTAGAAACAAATACCGGCGTAGCCTTGTGGGCGCAACCCACTTGATTCAAGGGGGTGCCAACCTATCTGCTTGGCACAAAAATTCAAATGGTGACATCACTAGTCCATGAAAAAAATGGCCAGAAGCGATTGGGGCGTTTCAGTCAGCTCTGGAGCGGCATGTTTTGTGGTAGAGAGCACTAATTCTGGAGGTGACTTCGAGTTGTTTTCCGACACAGACCTTTCATATGCGCATAAAAAAGATATGATTCACACTACAACATTTAAATAACGAAAAAACCATAATAGGTGTGCTTTCAAGTTATCTGCAACAAAAGATTTTGAGAAGGTTGCTGTGGTGGCCATACTGTTTGACCGATCGCAGCCAAAATCAGTAGGGTCCATCCCTGATGTGATAGCAACTCACCAACAAAATCTGAGATATCCATTCATTACTTTTTGAGATATCTTGTACACAAACAGACAGACAGGCAAGCCAACACCAGCAAAAACAAAACCTCCTTGGTAAAGGTAATTATGCACTGATAGTATATGATAGTAATTACGGAAGTTCTCTTCTCTGTTTCGTCAGTAGGAACGAGTTCCCTGGCCTTTTTCACGTTCTCCAGGACTGGGACTGCGCGCCTGTAAATTTTTTTCACATATGTTCGTTTGTCCAGTTTATTAGAAACGAGCAGCCAAGCCTTCTTTGGTCATCAGGATAGGAACCACGTCCCTCTACAGCTTCTCCATCCTGCCTTCGGACAGACGGGGTCTGGCGAAGAGTGTGCTCCGCCAGGCCGTCTCCTTGGACAGCCACTGGCCGGGCATTGGCCACGCCCACATTCCTTCACCCACAACACCTGAACTGACCTGCGCTATTCTCCTCTGCGCTCCGTTCTACTGTCTACCGTTTTATTACCAATAAACACTACTGTCGGATTGTACTGTGCCTCTGCATTTGATTTCTGGTCTGGATAATTGAATAACATGAGATAACATCTAACTGTGTACTGAAAAGGTACGTTTCTGCAAAAAAAAAAAAAATATTGATGGAAACACTTTTTTAACAGCTCCAACTGTTGACTGTTATTTAGCATTTATTTAACCAAGGAGGTCCACTGATAATGGGTTTCACTTTTTCATGGGCAACCAGGGAGAAATGCAAGAAAGAGAGAAAGAGAGAGAGTATATGCATGTGAAAGAGAGAGAGAGAGAGAGAGAGATGGTTACAAGAGCTCCAGGACATTAGCTCCTGGACCGTTTAACTTGATAAGGAGCCTTAAACATGGGCCTCCCATGAGCGAATTCTCCCAGACTTCACCACCTCAGATGCTGGTCAGGATCCCAAACCCCACAGGGCACCTGATCCAGTGGGCTAATATTTGCCAGTAAAGACAAGCATCAGCACAGGAGGGGCACTCCGCTGCCCAAGGTTAGCGTTAGCAGAGCTAGGATTGCATCACACACATTATCGTGTGCGACCAAGGCCAGCGTTCAAGGACGAGAGGCTTAAGGTCTCAGGGTTAGCGACCGAGATGAAACGAATGGCCTGTTTTACAGCTGAATATTTCTCAAACACCAAGAGGGCAGCGTGTGCTACTGCAATCCAAGCTGACCTTGTTCTCAGGGTATGAAGCATGAGCCGAACAGCTGACAGTTTAGTGTGAAGCGGCTTTCTTTAGATTTGCTATTTTTCTAATGATGAAATCTTTTTTTTCTCCATCCTGTTTTTGACTTTTGTGTGTGTGTGTGTGTGTGTTATGAGCGGAGTCTTGGAAGGGGTGCCCCAAAATGAACTTTAATTTAATACATTTATGTGACCATAAAGCCTAATTTATAGTTGTCCAACTCCGTCAATGCGCAGATACGCAGAGCCCCTCTCCGACGTCGCAAACCCTCTCCGACATGCTCTCGGACTCATGACGGACACCTCCCAAATTTTCTAACTATCCGTCAAAACGACGGAGAGCCCACGGATAGAGCAAGCCTGTGATTGGTCAGCTAACTACATCATGCCCGGAATGCCGCTAAGATGTCATGAAATAGTAGGCGGGTCTCCGAAAAAAACACTACGCCCCCTATTGTCCTAGCGGTGAATTGCTTTGCAACACCCATAAAGCAACGGAGAAGTCTGAAAGGTCCACATTTCCGTCGATACAACTGCGTGTCTGCGCATCGACGGAGTTGGACGACTATAAATTAGGCTTAACTAAGGTCAATGCACATTTACAGCACTTCTGTAAATTCACCAGAGTTAGCCACAGAGGCAAATGTTCATCTGTGGACCTTGGTCAGTACGGTCTTGGGACTGTGGAAGAGAAATGGGAAACTCAGAGGGAACCTACCCAAACACAAGGAGAACATGAAGGCAGGATGCAGGCCAGAACTGGGACCCAGAACCTCTCTCTAACGAAGAGAAAAGACACCCCCCAAATGATTCAAAAAGAAGGGCGGCTTTAGCTGCACCCTGTTATAACTGAGCACAAGCTCTTGTTCACCTTTTGTCTTTATGTCTCGGATGTAAAAGTGCAGGGATAAGTGCTGTGCTCGCCTGAGTCGAATGCATCAAATGCATTTTCAATCAATATCATATCACTGTAGCAGAGCTACCGGCCAACATTATACATCCAGTATGAATGTGGGATCTGCCAAAACACCATTGAATAGTAATTTGAAAACATTTAGTGTTGTATATGAACATAAACAGATGCAAATAAAAGCCCCTGACATATGTTTTACCTGCATACTACATCAAATTCACATGAGGCCAAAAGTGTCATGTGACTCAGCAGAATACCCTCATCAGTGAAATAGTATTATCTGTTGACGGAAGCACAATCCATTTCTGTTCAAAATGTGTTTCAACCCATTAGTACCATTTGTATTATATGTGATACACGACTCTTTGTGACCTCCGCATCAACCACATGGTCCATACTTTCCTCAAAAACTTGTTGTATGCAATCTGATACATGTTATCTGCCCCCTGGTGGACTATTCATGCACTGCAGGCAGTGGAGGTCAGAAGAAAACGAAATAAAAGATGGCTGCCCCAATTCACCAACCTGCATATTTTTTTTTTCAAGGAATTCTCGGCTAATTTTGACAAAATTACAGAAGAATAACTTTCATATTGTTACTAATACTTCAATATAAATATTTACTGGATTGAAGTAACGTAAAAATACACAACATTTTGTTGATTATTTTGCAGTAAAATCGAGTTGAAAAAGTATGTATCAAATGTAATACCACAGGTATTTAAACCTAAGAGACACGCAGTAGCGTCAGTAATCTCTGCCGATATTACTGTATTTATGAGGCTCATTTTTTAAGCTAGCACAAAGGTAGTGGTGTCCTGTGAAACTAAAAGACCTAAGGCATCATTAATAGCACCCAACTCATGCTAACTTACAGGGAAGGGGCCAAGTAATGCTCCAAATTCAGGCAAAATTTTGACAAAAGAATAACTGTCTTGGCCATTTTCATTGGGGTCCTTTGACCTCAGACCTCAAGATATCAAAATGAAAATGGGTTACTTATACCTATAGGTCTCTGCCTTACAGACATGCTCTTTTTATGACAATCCCATGCAGTTTTGAGCAAAAGAAAAAAAAATGCAGTTTTTGCATACAGTATCAATGTGTTGTGTTTGCCTGATGAATTTGAATATTTCTGTGCACTGGGGTCCCTAAACAGTCTTGGAATTTCATAAATGAGGTTTAACCGGAAAACTGAGACTCCTGTGGATTCAATGAGCCCAATTTTATTAATGTGTGATGATGTTACTGTAGTCCCCAAAGTAGCCATTCTGTTGCAGTGAGACCAGTTTTTGAAACTTGACCTCACTGTATATAATATCAGATATGATACCAAATGAATTTCACACATGCAAATTTTTTTTTTCTTTTTTTTTTACATTTTGTTTAAAGGTCCACTGAATACTTAAATTCAAATACTTCAAATATTTTCTGGCTATTATTTCATGGCTCAGGCCTTACAGGATTAAACTGAAACACATTTTTCAAGTGCTTTGCATTCTTATGACACCAGTTACTAAAGAGAAGGAAATCAGAGGTGAAACTCAAACTATAATCTTATATTTACCAGTGAAAATTATTTGAAATGAAAACCTACAGGATGGTAGGTCTCCAGGAACAGGGTTGGGCAGCCCTGCTCTAGCTGTTGAATGAGGTGAGCTTTGTTGAGGTTGGAGTGAAAACCTACAGGACGGTAGATCTCCAGGAGCAGGGTTGGGCAGCCCTGCTCTAGCTGTTGAATGAGGTGTGTTTTGTTAGGTTTGGAGTAAAAACCTACAGGATGGTAGATCTCCAGGAACAGGGTTGGGCAGCCCTGCTCTAGCTGTTGAATGGAGTGTGCTTTGTTAGGGTTGGAGTGAAAACCTACAGGATGGTAGATCTCCAGGAACAGAGTTGGGCAGCCCTGCTCTAGCTGTTGAATGAGGTGTGCTTTGTTAGGGTTGGCATGAGAACCTACAGGATGGTAGATCTCCAGGATCAGGGTTGGGCAGCCCCACTATAGCTGTTGAATGAGGTGAGCTTTGTTAGGGTTGGAGTGAAAATCTACAGGATGGTAGATCTCCAGGAACAGGGTTGGGCAGCCCCTGCTCTAGCTGTTGAATGAGTTGTGCCTCGTTAGGGTTGGAGTGAAAACCTACAGGATGGTAGATCTTCAGGAACAGGGTTGGGCAGCCCTGCTCTAGGTGTTAAATGAGGTGTGCTTTGTTAGGGTTGGACTGAAAACCTACAGGATGGTAGATCTCCAGGAACAGGGTTGGGCAGCCCTGCTCTAGCTGTTGAATGAGGTGAGCTTTGTTAGGGTTGGAGTGAAAACCTACAGGATGGTAGATCTCCGGGAACAGGGTTGAGCAGCCCTGTTCTAGCTGTTGAATGAGTTGTGCTTTGTTAAGGTTGGCGTGAAAGCCTAAAGGATGGTAGATCTTCAGGATCATGGTTGAACAGCCCTGCTCTAGCTGTTGAATGGGATGTGCTTTGTTTGGTTTCTCAATCTTATCCAGAAAGGGCTGGTGTGGGTTTAGGCTTTCATTCCCATCATACGTTACGCACCATATAGTGTTAATCAGGGTGTTCAGTAAAAAACTCTGGAGGTGGAGACGCAGTATCAGGTGTGTGTCACGTTCAAATTGACTAACCAGCCAAAGACATTGCCAGTGACTGAGGCCTAATATTAATGAAGCAGACTTACAAAAATATTTATCATATGCTACACTTCATACCAAGGCTGAAACCTCAAGGAAATGCAACAAATATGACATTTGCGATGTAAGACATTGATGGCAAACTGAAGATATCTTGGAAGTAGACACTGTATTGGGAGACCATCTAGACTTTTTGATTTAAGCTATTTCAATTTTGTTGTTAAAATCTGGGTTGTTAAATTTTTTTCCAATTTTCCACCAAAAGTATCAGGTGGAAACGGGCAGTTTGTTTTCAGAAAAGAGCCGTCATTGTGAAATAAAGTTGGCTGAACTGAACTGTCAAGTTAACATGCATGTGCCACTGCTGATATGCTCAGATCTGACAGAATCGAAAGAGGGAAATGGTGAAGTCGGTTAGTGTGGTTAGCCAGCAGGGTCTTCCCATCACACGCTGCCCCAGCCACTGCCTGCCCACATCGTAGTGTGGGCAACGCAACAGTACAATTACGAGATGCTGGCTACGAACAGGACTCTCTTGAGTCGATTGTGAGAAAGTTGTGTTGCAGGAAGTCTCACGAAAAGGTGTTTTATTTCCTCACAAGTGGCTAGTCAAATTCTCCGTTTTCGCTTGAGGCCACGGGCCTTACCTAATATCAATATCCACCATGTTTGTGATCTCCAGACTGTGGAACGTATTCTAATCGAGGGCTGTTTGCGTATACTGGTCATGTTCTCCACTTTATTACTCTGGATACCTGTGAGGTAGCTTGTTTCTTGGTAGACCGTTTTGTTACATATGATTTTGACAAGTCTATTGATCATTTTAGTTTGTCTGTCTGTTCGTCTGCAATTTCTAGCAAAAACAACTGGCCACATTTCATTCCAAGTTAACTCATATTATTGGCACGGGCATTTAGTTTAGGCCTATTGAAAATGGCGACTCTAGCCTCAAGGTAAAGGTCAAAGTCACCAATTCATGGCACCATGACCTTTCTCCTTGAAGATTTCGGCATGTCCTCACTCTATGAGCGATTTCATCTGTCTGTCTGTCGGTCTTCTTCTTCTTCTTCTTCTTTTGTATTTTCGGCAGTGTAGACGCTACTAAGGCGTATTACTGCCCTCCGCCAGTCAGAGGTTTAGTTGAATTGATTCACGTCTCATATTTTCACATATAATCCTGTATCATGCAGGAACTTCAACACTACTTTTATAATCAGCTGGTGGTTCTCATCATGGCAAAGTAAAGATTTCACAGAAAGTACCACTACTCCCAAATCTGACATCCTTTTAAAAAGCATTTGCCTTTCATTCTACAAAAATATGCTTAAAGGAGCCGTATGTAAGAAATGTATGTAGATTAATCATAAAATGGCCCTGATATATCACCAGACATTAAGGAATGATGTTAATTTCAAATACTTACAGTATCTCACAAAAGTGAGTACACCCCTCACATTTCGACAATTAATTGATTATATATTTTCAAGGGACAATTTTACAGAAATGAAACCTGAATATATTCTAGAGTAGTCATTGTACAATATGTGTAGCAGTGTAGATTTACTGCACTGTCCAAATAACTGAATAAACAGTTACTATTTCCAAAATGGGTGGCAACAAAAGTGAGTACACACCCCAATTGGTAATGGTCAGCCAAGCAATGAAACGTGTCTTATTCCTCATGTTCATGCTTTTGTCTGTTCGACTGGGCCATATGAGGTTGTGTAACATGTTGAAGGTTTAAATTGTGGTGCTTTGGGTGCAATGCTCTCATTCTGGTCACTGGATGGTCAACATGACACCTCATGGGAAAGAACTCCCTGAGGATCTGAAAAAGAGAATTGTTGCTCTCCACAAAGATGGTTTAAGCTACAAGAAGATCTGTGAAACCATGAAACTGAGCTACAGCACGGTGGCCAAGGTTATTCAGCGGTTTTCCAAGAGGGGTTCTACTCGGAACAGGCCTCATCAGGGTCGACCGAAGAGGTTGAGTCCTCATGTTCTGCGTCAGGTGCACAAGTTGGCTTCAGAAAACAGACGCAGGAATGCTGGCAGCATTGCTAACGAGGTTGCAGCAGTGGGAGAACAGCCTGTCAGTGCTCAGATCATACGCCGTGCACAGCATCAAATCGGTCTGCATGGCCGTCGGCCAAGACGGAAGCCTCTTCTGAAGATAGCCCACAAGAAAGCCCAAAAACAGTGTCATGGTTCTGGATGTTTGTGCGTGTGTTTTGGACTTTTCTTTGTGGCTCTCGTCCCGGGACGATATCGAATTCCTGTTCAATCGAATTCTTTGCCCAGCTGGCTGAACTGGGGCGGCGCTTCCCCAGACTCTATATAAGCCGGATGTTCACCACGCCTCTTTGCTACAGTGTCTGTTTGTAGCTAAGCTCTATAGCCGAAGATATCTGTAGTCAGGTTTTGTATGACTTTCTATCTTCTAATTATTGGAGTTTCTTCTCCCTTTTTCTATCTCGCTTTGCTTCCGTGGTTTGGACTATTATACATCCTTTGGAAGCGCGAGTACTTTCGTTTGGTCTATATTGGTCTGTTTTATTCTCTGTGTTTGTACTGTGTCCGTGCTACTCACTCTCTCTCTCTCTCTCTCTTTCTCTCTCTGTTCGTTGCTCCTGGCCTCTGTATTCCACCAGCCATTACAAACAGTTTGCTGAAGACAACCAGTCCAAGAACATGAAATACTGGAACCATGTTCTGTGGTCTGACGAGACCAAGATAAACTTGTTCGGCTCAGATAGTGTCCAGCATGTGTGGTGGCGCCCTGGTGAGGAGTATCAAGACAAGTGTGTACTGCCTACAGTCGAACATGGTGGTGACAGCATCATGGTCTGGGGCTGCATGAGCGCTTCTGGTCCTGCGGAGCTGCGCTTCATTAATGGAATAATGGATTCCAACACATACTGTGACATTCTGAAGCAGAACATGATGCCCTACCTTCAGAAATGGCAGTTTTCCAACATGATAACGACCTCCAAGATGAAAACTGCCTTCTTGAAGAGGCTGAAGGCGATGATGATGGCGTGGCCAAGTATGTCTCCAGACCTGAATCCCATTGAGCACCTGTGGGGCATCCTCAAGAGGAAGGTGGAGGAGCAGCAGGTGTCCAACATCCACCAGCTCCGTGATGTTGTCATGGAGGAGTGGAGGAGGATCCCAGCAACAACCTGTGCAGCTCTGGTGAATTCCATGCCTCGGAGAATCAAGGCAGTGCTGGACAACAATGGTTTCACACTAAATATTGACACTATGGACACAATTTGGCATGTTGACGGTGAGGTGCACTCACTTTTGTTGCCACCCATTTTGGAAATAGTGACTGTTTGTTCAGTTATTTGGACAGTGTAGTAAATCTACACTGCTACACATATTGTACAATGACTACTCTAGAATATATTCAAGTTTAATTTCTGTAACATTGTCCCTTGAAAACATATAATAAATTAATTGTCGAAATGTGAGGGGTGAACTCACTGATGTGAGATACTGTATATCACTGTCAACAGTTGTCCAGCCAGAATATTCTCATTATAAAAGCGAAGTTGCAGTCCACAACTAATGTTGATGTTGTCATTTTGTGTTTTGGCCTGTTATGCCGCCCTCCACCTATCTCCCAATCACAAAGTCAGTAGCATTTCGGTATCCAGGTTGCCAGTTACCACTGAGCTGCAGCTACCAGCGTTTCGGAGCACAAATGTCTGACATTACTAACCCTAAAAGGCCTCATTATGATTCCGAAATACGTCGTGACAAAGTCAGAAACAAAACAAGGATCTGTATAGGACATGCCTTTGAAAGATGGAGACGGCTGAAAGCAGAGAAGAATTTGAAGACCGACACCGAAGTTGCTAATTTTCTCCTGGACAGGTAAGATTCAGCTAAGTTTGGCAAATTTAATTCTATTTAATGTAGGCACGGACATTTCAAATATTCTCTACAGTCGAATAACGTTATGTATATTCGTTCATGGTATGCTAGTGCGTATGCAGGTGGGTCATCGAATTGACTAGGTAACAAATTATTTGAGATATAAAACCGCGACTCGTCATTGCTGACATTAGCAATGCATTATTAGTCCGTCTCTCTGGCTTTATGCTGAGACGCTGTGGAAACCGTTCCAACGTTAGCACAGCCATTATGGCAATATGAAATGTAATTGAGACAGTACATCGGTCAAATGAGTCCTTGTAATAGACGTTCTTGCTGGATCCGGCAACCTAGCTGGCAACCTCTCGTCTGGGGGAGAGGGGGAGGGGATACTGCGCTCTGCAGTATTTTGAATGTGATTGCAGTACCAGTTTTGGCCACAAACTTACATACGGCTCCTTTAACAGTTTCTGGACAGCCACACTCACACAACCCTGTGGGATGTTTTCTTATCACATGAAGATATTGATTTAATCCACAATGGCCAAGCCTCAGTCTACACATTTTAACACTGTCTCTTCTATTACCATGACTGCAGTGACAAACACATTTAACCTGGGGACGTAAAGAGAAATAGTGCCTCCCTATGGTGCCATTCTGCCAAAGCCTCTGCCACTCTCTCATCATACCCCCCTTGATTATTTCCCTCAATTTCACCCTTCCCAGTGACACATTTATATCAACTTCATCTTTATTTAAACTTTCCTTTGCTGTGGAGGCTGCCATTTCATTTCCCTCGACTCCAGCATGGCCAGGGACCCAGCAGAGCATGACCTCACCGCCTGTTCTCTTGAGTCTATCCTAAACACTGAGTACTTCTGAATCACATCAGGCCGAGCCTTTGATTTACCCCCCTTAAAGCCATTAGAACAGCCGCTGAGTAGTTTTATTTATTGAATCAATGATTGCTCTTTTTCACAATGTGCCATTTCATGCACAAACGCTTTCATCTTTGTCAATGCTGTGTATTCAATATTTTAAATATAAATTTTATTTAATTACATTACTCTCTCAAAAATATCTTGGGTGAGAAATGTATAATTAGGGAATTGGACCGTCGTATACAGTGCAACACACCTATCGGTAGGCATGGAGATGATTACCTCCGCTTCCCGTTGGATGAAGGGGAAGGGCATCCTAAAGTTTATACACGTTTCTACACCCTCCCCCTTAATGAAGCTCCCTCCATAGCAGTGAGGGAGACTTCATATGGAGTGACACTCAGTACTGAAGTGCTAGTGGATAGGGGCCGGTTTGGGATTGGGCCATGGAGTTCTGTTCAGGAGTTCTCCATCTAGGTCAAGGATAAACCGAGTGTCCGCCTACTTTGCTTCTAGTTCGTTGAGTGTAAGACAGATTTTTGCCCAGAAAATTACAAAGATGAGGTAGAGAGAGACCCACTTGAAACATTCTTGCGCTTTCTAAATAGTGCAGCTTCCTTGGAAAGCCGCATAAAGGTTTGATATTTTCCTATGATATCCTCAGTTGGTACTTAGCCGATCAATACACTGGGCGAACAACTAAAACCATTGATGTTTGACATCAAGAGAATAGTTTGATTAGTTTAGCCACTGCGTCCTACCAACAAGTTGACTACTTAATGACTAATTAGGGGCACGTTTCCAAAAGCTTAGTTGCTAACTTTCATAGAAAAACCAGATCCAAGTGAAGAAAGGTATGTAAGTAAGTTTACGTTTGGGAAACAAACCAAAAGTTTAAGAACTACAGAAATTAGGAAGCCTACAACCAAATGGTGGCTGAATTTGTGGCTTCAGTGTCTGTAAAGATAATTTCAGAGCTAATTCAAAGAAGGAACATCATGTGCATATCAGTATTGTGCTTAACTATGATGGCTGCGGGCTTCACTGAAATTACATGGCAACCACGAACGAAAACGAACACGCTCACTTTCTGGCAGGAACATGGTCCGTCTCCTAATCACCTTGATTCACGGCTTTAATCCATTAATTTCTTCTCTCTCTTGTTACTCCGTCCACACATGCATAATCTATACTGTTACTTCCTCGCCGGGGTCGTGAAGGAGCTGGGACCTATCCCAGCCGACAATGGATAAAAGGTAGGGACATTTAATTTCAGTTACCATCAAAAAGTGCATGCTTCCATCGGCTTGAAATCATAGTTCAGGCCTAAATATTGCAGGAAGTGAAATCAAGCAGATTAATTCGCAAATAAGAATAATTATCCTGACAGGAGGTAAAGATAAACTGTCCTTTTCATACAGATTTAATGGAAGAAATATTCTGATTTTATGGTGGAAAGAGAAGCGCAGAAGGGCTTTCACTCGGCCCCCCGAAATTCACACAACGGCCGCAACACTTTTTTCCTCACCTCCAGTCTAAGCGAACTTATTGTACAAACGTAGGCTACCATCTAGTGGTGAAAGGGGGAACAGACAGAAAATCGTTCTGCTCCACTGCGCCGGTAACCGGAGGCTGTTAAGAAGTTTTGAGTTTTCTCTCATTAACGCAGATGTTCCCAGACCTCCCCTCGAATTCAGGTATTTGATACGGTCCTTTGCAAACACACCTGACAGAAGTAAGCAATTATTTGTGCTGACATATGAGGTGTACTGGAACACAATAAATACGTGCATCAACCTGGGGGCACTCGAGAGGTTATCCGTATTTTTAACACTGGAGTTTGATCCACCAACTCCCTGCTCGTGCAGGTTCAGCCATGTCGCACTTTGTTAGAAAGTATCGCTCGCCAACTTCACTCACCTTGATTGACTGCACTGCACTGCTCTTAACGTTGTTGCTCATCACTATCAGATAAAGATCGCATTGTACAAGACTTAGACGTCTCGACCCAGCCGTAACATTTCTCGCCGCTGCGAACTCATTGTGAATGCTGTCTAAATCCCGGAACAATTTCTCTTGAAGTCAGTCTTCGCCAAGGGAAGCAATAGAGTGCAAATGTGATGTTGATGTGAAATGTATCATTTTATAAACCATATCTTTATAAAACATTTATTTAATCTGATTCTTTGGAATGTAGTAGTCATGGAGAAGACTCAGACAAATACAGGTACATGGAAATGAGACTGACAAATACGTCAGAAATACAAACATTGTTAAAGATTTTAAGGCCTTGCTGTTTTTTTATAACGTGTCCTACAACAGCAAATTACAGAAGCAGAGTATCGAAAATAAAACATTTTGTAAAAAGAAAATCTGGACGAATTTTTTTTATGACAATACAAAATGACAATATACCAGTTTGCTAAATGGCAACATTACGATAGGAAATTTGTATACCTTTTCAATAATGAAAACATTGTACATTTCAGAATCATATCAAGAAATCTAAAACAATACCAAAAGAATGATCTGTAACACTGCCTTCAAAAAAAAAATCATAATATAAACACAAATTAATTTTTAAATATATCCTTCAGTGCAACATTTTTTTAAAATTTCACTCTACAGTGTCCTTTTCCCCAAAATTAACAGGCTTACAACATTCAGGGTCCTTTTACTGTACAGTCAGGTCCATAAATATTTGGACAGTGACATAACTTTACTACGCCTAGCTAATTACGTTTGCGGATCCCCTCAAAATTAAATCTGCTCATCAACTGTATAGTCTATACATCCACATGAAGTAAACCCTGTTGGAATTAACGCTTAAAATTGTTTCACTGTCCACATACTTAACGAACCTCACGCGATGTCATAGAATATATACCATTACATACCATTAGGGGGCGTATCATTTGAAACGAATGAGACTGTGGCGCAATATCTTTTGTCATCAGATGATTTTATATATGACCGCACAATGTAACAGAAATGACAGTGTATCACAGGTTTTAAGTCCAGGGGTTGGAGATTGAAAATCTCATGATGTGTTTTTTTCTGCTCTTGATCATTAATAATTCTCCCTTCCTGCTGAAGAATTTGTGCTAATTAACAAATCCAGGGTATCCGGAGGACCTTGTCAAAACCTGTGTTGTCCGCCTGAGCGGAGTCAAGCTCAGACCCTGTGTAGTGAGAATTCCTCTGCGGGGCTGTCGTTAGTGTTCTGAACGCAGCAGCTTCTCCAACCCAAGTTCAGTGACTGGAGTCAGGTTCAAGGTCATTTGCAGGCCAAACGGCCAATCACATGGCAGGAGGAAACTGCAATGGCCAATCACATGGCTGGAGCAAACTGCGATAGCCAATCACTCAGCAGGAAGGAAACATTCAATTCTCTAAAAGTCTACACCTCCGAAGGCAGTCCTTTTAGGTCATAGGTTAACTTTTTCTTCAGGATAGCTCCAGTTAGCTGCAGACTGTGGCTTTGTCACGCTGGGTGAGCCAGGAAGTGGGAGAGCTCTACACAGGAAGTCGGACGTTCTTGTTTGGACTGTGCCTCAGATGATCATATAAACAGAGAGAGAGCTGAGATGGTCCCATGCGACTCTACTGCAGACAAACACAGACACATTCTGCTCCCCATTTCACATTTGGACTCTATTCGACAAACACAGCCCGTGAAGGATGAGGATTTGGGTCAAAACCAGAATCCCTGTAGAATTTGGATCGTAACCCTGTCCTCTTCTGGGTTTAGTCACAACCCCAGTCTCTTCTGGGCTCAGAATCGGGTCTAAACACCGAAATCTCTCCTTTGTATGAAAAGGAGTCTGAACCACAGCTGAGACCACACAGGGTGCTGTGTTGATGACATCATGTTTCAGGCTTTGGACCGGCGACACCTATTATAAGTGCAGTCCTCGCAGTAATCCGTGGAGATCAGGAGCCGCGAACAGCCCAGAGTGCACTTTTCACAGTCCTGGACAGGAACCTCACTCGTTGCACCTTAAACGAGTAACATCTCCTCTTACAGACTGATGATTGACAGCTTGTTACGTCGACCCAAAGATAACAGAAACATCAGCGATATCAGCGACTACATGAAGCACCGGAAAAAGTGGTCAGACAGTAAAAGTTGGGAGACCGTGTGGTCTTAATCAGAGGAGTTTTCGGTGCTGAGCCCAGAGGACATACACACACACACACACACACACACACAAACATGTCAAGTACTACAACTCCTGACTGGGTACATTGGATGTGTACACACACACACACACACACACACACACACAAAAAAAAAACAATGGAATGTAAGATAAACTTATTTCTCTCCATTTTCTCATCGCATCTGTAGTTACCAGTGAGGATCTTCCTGAATGGCAGTCACACGGGCAGCTTTTAATTGGTCAGCTTTGAGGCAAACCCTTGAAACCCCTGCTCTGATTGGTAGGCAGCAAAAGCCAAACAGGTGGTTTTCTGCCAGCAAACCAGAGATGGGCTGGAACAAAATGAAATTACTGTCAGCACGACATCCATGCCATAAAAAACGGACATAGATGGTGCTTTTTTTAATTTTAAAAGGGATCTCAAATATATTAAAATTTTGGTAATCCAGGTCAGTCTCCGACTCAGAGAGACCAAAGAGGAGAGTCCTGATTTTTTTTCTACCCACACCGGAGCTCTCCTACAGTAATTTAGGGGGAAAACGATCAAGAAAGCCGACAAAGACGCATTAAAGGCACTATCAGAACCATACGCGGTTCGCACGCAGGAGATATAGCACCCTCGTCTGGTTAAACTCAGACACTGCACGTACAGTCGCATTACAGCACAATTGTACACTCCATATCCAGCAGAGGGCGCCATACTTCATATATGTCATTATAGTTTGGGGACGGGTTCGGTGGGGGAGTTCACGCTTCCTTTTTCAATTAAATCTCCTTCGAACACATAAAAAAATCCTTCCTGATTAAAAAGAAGATAAATACTTCACACATTTTCATGATTGGTCTCAGCACCAGCATCTGATTACGGACATGAAAAATTGACGAACTAAGAACAAGACGTACGAGAAGAAAAAAAATTAAAATAGTCATCTAACTGTACACTTTTTTCAATTTTATACACAGTGTCCCCCAAGTGGCAGGTTCCTGTTACTGCAGCTCCTGAGAAAATCATGGCTCAGTCACTACCTCCCGTCGTTCTGTCGTCGTTTCGAGGCCGTTCTGTTCTCCGCTCCCTGTCTCAGTCCCTCCCTTTCCTCCCTCCTCTCATGCTTCCGAGTATGACTTCTGTGGGTTAAGTTTGCTCTTCTTCATTTTAACTCCATCCACCAGCTCGAAGTTGTAGTTCTCCAGCGCCGATAGGTTCCTGTCCGCCATTCCGTTCTGAGAGCAGGCGCAGTAGAGGACGACTCCGCAGATGGCCCCGAGGAAGACGCCCAGGGCGCTCATGGCAATTATGGTGATGAGGATGGGGTCCAGGGTCCTCAGCATCTCGCTGTTCTCTGTGCTGCCTGAGTAATCGGCAACTGCGGTGACAAACAGGCCAGAAACAACAGGAGAAACTCGTTATTTAATTGCACATCGAGTCTGACCAGTGGCGTCCGATGGACAGACAGCCGGGAGCGTGTGAAACATTCCTTTAAACTGATAATTAGTCTTGATCTGTTTTCAATCATGTTCTGAGATTAAAGATACTTTAACTCACCCCTTTCAGGTGTTGCCAATTCTCTTTGTTAAGACGCGAAATAAAACGCGTCATTTGAACGCAAAAATGTGCGCATTTTAATCTTTGTTTGCATTTAAATAAAAATTAAGTGTAGGTTTGATGTCCTGCTTTGCAGAATATGATGAAAGTTAAAGCGGAAAATCCAGAGTAGTTTGTTTTCATGAACGGTTGCCTATTAAGGCAAGTGAATGAAACATTTTTATTGAATTTATTATTTACTCGCCTTAGTATTTCATTAAAAAAGAAGCCCTATGTTTCACTGCCAATGGATTCTTCATATTGTTGGAAAACATGTTCATCAAGATCTAAAGAACAATGATTGTAAACAGGTCAATTATCATCCATTTCAAAGGATGTTTTCCGCCCTCCCTGTGTTCTGTTCTACAGCCACCACTGAGTCTAACTCTCTTTCTCAAAGCCAATTTTTTTCCTTGTTATCTCTATTCTCATGTCCGAACATTTTCCCCTCTTTTGCGTGCCAAATCATTGCCAGCTGATCTTTTGCCTTTTCCTCCCAAAATCAAAGTGTTTCCCCCTCGAGAAAAGAACAAAAAAAACCCCAATGATTTCCACTCTGCGAAGAGGCTCGGTTTCGTAAGATGGAAACAAAATGGCTCCTATTCTCGAGTTGTTGTGACTCTATCTCGGGACTCTAGTGGCACATAATTCACAACAGTTCAGAATTCATGCTGAAAATCCCAGAATTCCATGCTAAGACAAAACTTTCTACTGAGTACTGAAGTGATGATGTCGTGCTAGTGTCGGAAAGCAAAAGTTTCCATTAATTTTACCCATAGACTTTTTTGAAGCACTTCCCATTGTTTTCAATCTTCCATCGATTTTGCGTCATATTTCCAGATAACAACAAATGTTGTTTTTTTTGACCATTGTCAACTATAATTCAAATAATTTAAATTTTTCGCCACCACGATAATTCTCTTTGTTGTCTAAAAACTACATGTCCCATGATCCTCCTGATTCCCGGGCAGAGCGGGTTCAGGACTATGCTCAGGAAACTATCCAGCACCTTGTCATATTTGTTTGCTTAGCTTGCTTTGACTGTGCTAATAGGTTAGCTATTCTAAGATCTACTTAGTTGGGCTTACTTAGCTACATATCATGGTTTGCAACTAGTGCCAATTTATGTTAAAAGCCAAGCATTTTTGGCCAGCATTTGTTAGAGGAAAAACTCTGTAGGTAGTGAAAGAGCTAATCAGCCTTGTCAGTGCATAGCTAACTGACCAAGCTATGACTCTAATTCATGACTACTTGCTCATCTAACGCTAATTAAGGAGCAAAATAATTGGTATTCACTGTTTCTTGTGATTTACATGCATAAAGTACGGCTAGCTGAGCTAGCAAACTAATTGTTTCCTAGCTAACCTAGCCAGCAAGCTAATAAACAGACTTTGGTAGTAGGCTTACGTTAAATTTGATGCATGTTAATGCCTACTATCGCGGCTCAATGCTGGCTAAGTTGCCAAATAATGATGATTCACTGCTTTTTATTGACTTAACTAGCTCGCTAGCTAGGCTAGCAAACCAGCTGGCTAGCTATTTCGCAAGCTTGGCTCATTATATTTGGTGAATATTCAGGCTAGCTAGCTTGCTAAATAACAGTAAGTGACAGCAAACTAATCATTGATTGTTTTCTGTCAATTTATGTGCACCAGATGTAATTTGCTAACTAGCTGGCTAACTAGGTAGTTTGCTGGCTTAGCTAGTCATATTTGGTGCATATAAATGCTAGCTAGCTAGTTAAATGGCAAAGTGATGGCTATTCACTGCTATCCATTCATTTCTAGGCATGTAGCTAGCTAATAGTAGCCCTCCGGCTGCACAGAGATAGCCTCCGGCAATTTAGGTCACTGATTGGCTTCCGTCGAGTTACATTGTGAATGTTTGCTGGAACTGAGGTACCCAAATGGCCTGGAACAAATCACGGGGAACTAACCCGTTTGTGTAGTGGATATGTAGTTTGCAAAAGTTGACTACAAACTGGACTACAAATGCAAAAACACAACATCTTTGGCAATAAACAACGAGTTTGACGTAATCATTTGCATCCCTATATTCTTAGGCTAATCTTGGAGCAGGCGGACTCAAAAAATTAGTTCGTGTTCGAGCAATGCCCGAAAGTGTTCAAACCCCACAGTAAAATTTCCATGGGGATTTTCCTTCTGACACCAAAAAATAAGTAGCCGTGACGTAGTCACCTCAGTACTCTATAATGAAACTCATTACTTTCTTATAACACACTGTGGAGGAAAGTCACTCACTCCACAGCCTCCAATTATCCAATTCACATTGAACAATCACTGGCAATCGCAATATGACACCGACCAATCACACCCAATCGTAATACGACAAAGACCAACTGCCCACAAACACAATATAAAACGAACCAATCGCATGCAGTGCCAACAAAACACCAACCAATTGCATACAATCGCAAAATTAAACCGACCAATCACACACAGTTGCAATACGCCACTAGCCTCTCCCAAATAATCGTAATACAACCGCAACCAGTCGCACACAATCAAAAAACAACGACCAATCGCATGCAATCACAGTACAACTCCACCCAATCACACACAAGCTAAACAACGAATGACATACAGATTCTGCCATCTTCAGGTTCAGGTTGGGGGTATACTGTGGGAACATCAGGGTCTGAGAAAGCAAGAAAGAGTCAGGTCAAGAAAACAGGAACAAAATGAGAGAATAGGGTAATCCTGACCTGTATGGTGTTTGCGTAAATATGACACCTTCAGTGATAAACACATAAGGCTCATAAAGAGCCAGATACTATCGGCTCCAGGGATCATTACAGGGATAGTTCACCCAAAAATGGAAATTTACTCATTATCTACTCACCCCAAGGCTAATTGAAGGGTTGGCGCATTTCTTTCGTCCTCAAGACACTTTGTAGTTACAAAGAAAAACAGCATTGAAGACAAATCCAAGTCAACTGAAGTCAATGGCAACCACTCTTTCAAGCGTAAAAAACAGTTAAAAAGCACAAAATACCTCCATGCTGCTCGAGTGGCATAATTCAAGTGTCCCCAGCATTCGAATGTGACTCGTAAAGACGTCTTTTCACCATGTTTTTAGTCTTAATATCCAATGCAGCCACTTAGCTATGAGCCTTGTTCATCTTCGCAGAGGAAGTTTAAGATTCATGATCTACATACAGCGGCTGACGAGGGCAACCACGCCACAACGACCCAAAACATCTCCAACTTGCAGTAACGCACCGCAGTTTTGAATATTTGTTTTCACTGACTGAACAGCGTGTTTTCCCTCGTCAGCCACCGTAGATAGGTCCTGAATCTTGTACTTCTTTCGCAAAGATAAACAGGGCTCCTAGGTAAGTGGCTACATTGGACATTTTGGCTAAAACATGGTGAAAAAGACTTTTCGAGTCAAATTTGAATGTTGGGGCTTTCAGCCACTTGGATTACGCCACACGAGCAGTATGGAGGCATTCTGTGCTTTTTAAATGTTGTTTTTCACTTGAAAGAGTGGTCACCAATGACTTCAGTTGATTTGGATTTGTCTTCAATGCTGTTTTTCTTTGAAACTCCAAAAGTCTTCTGGGGACGAAAGAAATTCACCGACCCTTTAATTAGCCTTGGGGTGAGTAGATGATGAGTCAATTTTCATTTTTGGGTGAACTATCCCTTCAAGGGTCCTTGAAGTCTGACAACTGCTGGTTTTCAGAAGCACTAATTGTCCTGAATATACCAGGGGGAAATGAATACCAGAGCTGGATTTGAATTCCGGGAGCAGATTTGGCGACCCCTGTGCTAGTTCTTTTGTATCCTTTAGTATGTACTTTAATATAGTTCGGTACACTTCATCGGTTGGAAAATGGGCAGCCTTAATGGGATGAATGGCCTGTTCTCGCCACCGATGTTATGTTTTGTGATGTTATGTTACATGAGGTACCTGGTGTTCTCTGAGATATCGGCCTTGACTGTTCCATAGATAATACGTTGTCTGTGGTGTTTGATGAAAAACACATCTGTGCTGTGCATCTCTCTGTTGCGCTTGTGAAGACGGGAGGTATGTTCAGTTACCCTTGCAGTCAGCCATGTTGAGCCCGTCCAGAATCTTGATGTCGTCCACAGCGATGTCCCCCAAGTTCCGGGACTCCATCACCCCCTCGAGCACCACCTGAGGGCAGATTGTATCTTATTCACAGTCCCGGTTAAATGTGATTTACAGGAATCGATATGTTTGCCTTTCCTAGATCCATTATCTAACCCACTTAGTTCTGGTCAAGCTAACATGGGGTCTGCAGCTTATCCCAGCATGCAATGGGTGAGAGGCAGGAACGCACCATGTACAGTTCAGCAATCCATCGCTGGAATCACACCCCATTCGCTCCCTCACTCATACCTATAGGTAACGAACTGTCTCTATTGAGTCTGGCATGCATGTTTTTGAACTATGGCTGGACACTGCAGTACCCAGAAAACACCAAAGCAAACACAGGGAGAACATGCAAACTCCACCTGAAAGGCCCCAGGCCAGATTTTAAGCCACAATTTTCTTGCCATGAGGTCGCAACATTGTTGGCCTCCATTTTTGTTCACCGAGCACAACTTTTTCAGCCATTTATCCAAAGATTGACAGAACTTGCTGAGGTGTAATTGACAATATCTAGTTAGCATGATTGCCAAGAGTGATTGATAAAGCTTGACAGTACGTGGTGTGTTTGACAGTCACTAATAATGAGATTGAAAGTACTCGGTGAAGCGTGTTTTTAATGCATCCAGTAAGTATTAATGGCATTTACTGACAGCAGTATGTTTGAGAGTATTTGGTAAATTGGGATTGAGAATTATTTGCTAAGCTATGGTTGTGGGTGATTGACAGTACCTAGAAAGGTGTGATTGATGGTGATTGACAGTACCTGGTAAGCTGTGATTGAAGATGATTGACAGTACCTGGTAAGGTGTGATTGAAGATGATTGACAGTACCTGGTAAGGTGTGATTGAGGGTGATTGACAGTACCTGGTAAGGTGTGATTGAGAGTGATTGACAGTACCTGGTAAGGTGTGATTGAAGATGATTGACAGTACCTGGTAAGGTGTAATTGAGGGTGATTGACAGTACCTGGTAAGGTGTGATTGAAGATGATTGACAGTACCTGGTAATGTGTAATTGAGGGTGATTGACAGTACCTGGTAAGGTGTAATTGAGGGTGATTGACAGTACCTGGTAAGGTGTGATTAAAGATGATTGAAGTACCTGGTGAGGTGTTATTGAAGATGATTGACAGTACCTAGTAAGGTGTAATTGAAAGTAATTGACAGTACCTGAGAAAAAAGTGATTAAGGGTGTTTGCAGTACCTGGTAAGGTGTGGTGGAGTAGGGCACCAGCACCCGGGCTTCTCTCCAGTGCGCCCCCTGGTGGCCACTAATGGTCCAGAGTATTGTGGCCATGGCTCCATCCTCCAGCTCCCTTCTCTGTTTCACACGTAGAGACCCCACGTGCGAGCCAAATATGTGGTACCAGAAGGACACGCACAGGTCCGACCCCGGCCCGCTCACCAAGGGGCTGACCAACCGCCCCACCTCCCTCTCTCTCCCCCCTCCCTCCTGCAGGGGTGCCATGAAGATGTAGTTCCCAGAGCTGCCTGCAGAGGGAGACGTATAGCAACCAAGATGCATTTTATTCTGTTCTTATTGTCCTGAGCAGTGAAAAAAGTGCCACTTCTTTTTCACACACGCACACACACACACACACACACACAAACACACACTCACACACCCATGAGCAAAGGCCAATACTTGGCTCAACAAATAAGCTCGATTTCAAGCCAAACCTCTCTCTCATCTGATTGGGTACTCGCTCCTTCCCCATCCCCCTCCCCCTTACCTGAGTGGTCCATGCTGGGGCGGGTGGTGTTGACGATGGGCGAGCCGCTGGATTGGACGTGCCAGACGCCACTTGTGTTTGACTCCAAGGTCCAGCCGCAGATAGACGGCTTGCTGGCCCAGCCAAAGTCACACGCAAACCACAGATAGTCTGTGAAGACACAATGTTTAGTTTCTTCGTTAGTCATTGCACAGCCAATCGTGAGCCAGTATCATGAAGCAGCATTCTATACTTCCCTGAATAACGTGCATCCCAAGGTCAACAGAAGAACATTAGCCTCGCGGCCTGAAGCTGGTTTTTTCATTGATATATATTTACTTTGCCGACTGAGCTACGAAATAAAACCCTCTTGGAGAACCAGAATTTTATGAGCACTGAACTCTTCCTTATGCCCAATTTCCAGATTTGGGAGGGTTCTGAATTTTACCCTGAGCAGTTTTCTAGCTTTCTGAACACTTTAAAGCCAACCGATGACGTGATCCGCGAGAAACCATTGCAGGGCATAGAGAACGCAGTTCCTCTCAGAGCCACAAGATGGCAGGGTATGCTCACAAAAACTGCTTAGGCTCATCGCGATGTTGTGCTTTCCTACAGCACTTTGTCTGCCCTGATAGTATACAGAGTGTCTCACATTAAATTGCAAAAAATGAATCTCATCGCAGCCCCAGGCGAATCTCTGCCTCTTATCTCTATAATAGAGAAGATCAGCAGAACACCACAGCCTGTGATGCACCACAGAGGGCAAGGTGGGGAGGATTCTCACCTGGGACGATCTCCACCTCCAGCGTTGTGGGGTCGCTCGCAGTGGTGACCCCTGTTGGAGTACAGAGGAACAGCGGTCAGGAGGGAGGGAAACTCCATGACATGCTGAATGCACACTGGTACAGTGTCGACATCACTCTCATGTCCTAGTGTTTTACTAACATGAAATAGCAGGCAATGCAAAATGTAGTTTCCTCAGAACTTTGAAATTTATTCGTATAAACAAATGTTGTGTAACGTATCAAGCTACTGCCCAATAGATTTTGACCTCTGTTCTGTGACACTGTTTCCTCGAATGTTTTTCTTTGCAATTCTCAAACCAGTTGAGTGCTAACCCCGCCCCTCAGTTACGACGAAGGTTCAGGATTGGTTAATTTTAGGGTGTTACCTGGGATTTCTATCAAAAAGAGTTGCAACATGCCCTGATCTAGTCGCCACACGGCCACGTGGTTCATGAAGCTCTCAAAAGTTTCAAAGAAATACTTGCGGTCAGCCTGCTGGGTTTGTTTACGTATGCTGACATTGATGCATGTTTTGTTAATTGTTTAAAGTCAAGGATTGTGACAAGTATCTCTGACACTTGTGTCTTTGATTATGAGCACAAAGTGACAAACACACCACCGCAATGCAGAGAAAAACAGTCTTATGGAACAAGTACTTCCCTGATGCCGTATTGAACCTCAGTACGCTAAGAAGAGTGTGTGGGGGGCGTGGGGTGGGGGGTGGTGGGTGGGGCGGCGTAAGCACCTGTCATGGTGTCCTCTTCTTGGTCGCAGTCAGAATGGCCCGGATCGCACACCGCAGGAATAACTGTGACATCATCATAGGGGGGAGTGGTCTCTGGGACTACGCTGGTCAGAGGATCTGTGAGGGAGAGAGAGGGAGAGAGGGGGGGTTGGAGAAAGAGAGAGAAAGAAAGGGGATAGAGCAAGTTTTTTTTAGTACTTCCATGAACCTCGAATTCCAAAAACCAGCTGAATGTTTCTGTGGTCTCCTTGGAACCAGCAGCCAGACTAACTGGAAACAACAGTGCCTGCATTCCTGCAGCTCAGCTAATGGAACTGGGGTCTAATTTCTCAGCTCAGACTGGAAAATATGTTCAGAGCCCAAACAGCAGACCCTGTGCTTAAGAATGCCTGAATGCTTTCAGTCCAATCCCAACAAAACACACCTCATACAACAGCTGGAGCAGGGCTGCCCAACCCTGTTCCTGGAAACTGGCAGTACTGCAGCTCTGGCGCCCTCTAGTGGGCAGGACTCACCCTGCAGCTCACACCCCAGCAGCTCCAGCCGGAGGCCCAGACCGGCAGGTGATGCTCTTTCGGGGTACAGTCTGATGAAACGGGTCAGCAGTGGGGCAAAGGTACGCATTTCGGGCGTGTCGTAGTTCTGGTTCCCCTCGAAAATCTGCAAGAAAAGAGGATGGAGGGCAAGGGTGACACAAGGCGACAAGCTCTGAGAAGGAGGTCTTGTTCCCTCCAAAAAATTCTGCCTGCGAAACTATGCCGGTAGAAATCTTGGAAATTCGAGTGTCCTCCATTTTTAGTGCACTACATAAGAAAATTTGCGCTCTCAAGAGCCTTCTAACCAGTGTACAGAACAAAAATACTTAAACTGTTGTAAAAAACAAGCCTTTTTTGGTCAAGACAGTGATTTAATTAGAATTCTGTCTGCTGAGCAGGAGGGCTGTGAAGCAACTTCAAATCTTTCCGCATAGATACCCAGTGGAAGTGTGCTCGCTCCGCACAGAGACCCAGTGGAAGTGTGCTAGCTCCGCACAGAGACCCAGTGGAAGTGTGCTAGCTCCGCACAGAGACCCAGTGGAAGTGTGCTGGCTCAAGACAGAGACCCAGTGGAAGTGTGCTAGCTCCGCACAGAGACCCAGTGGAAGTGTGCTAGCTCCGCACAGAGACCCAGTGGAAGTGTGCTAGCTCCGCACAGAGACCCAGTGGAAGTGTGCTGGCTCCGCACAGGGACCCAGTGGAAGTGTGCTGGCTCCCAGTGGACCCAGTGGTGTGTGCTAGCTCGCACAGGAGACCCAGTGGAAGTGTGCTGGCTCCAGAGACAGAGACCCAGTGGAAGTGTGCTAGCTCCGCACAGAGACCCAGTGGAAGTGTGCTGGCTCCGCACAGGGGACCCAGTGGAAGTGTGCTAGCTCCGCACAGAAACCCAGTGGAAGTGTGCTGGCTCCGCACAGAGACCCAGTGGAAGTGTGCTAGCTCCGCACAGGGCCAGTGGAGTGTGCCCAGTGGTGGAAGTGTGCTGGCTCCGCACAGAAACCCAGTGGAAGTGTGCTGGCTCACAGGGAACCCAGTGGAAGTGTGCTGGCTCGCACAGAGACCCAGTGGAAGTGTGCTAGCTCCGCACAGAGACCCAGTGGAAGTGTGCTAGCTCCGACAGAGACCCAGTGGAAGTGTGCTGGCTCGCACAGAGACCCAGTGGAAGTGTGCTGGCTCCACTGGGACCCAGTGGAAGTGTGCTCGCTCCACTGAGGCCCAGTGGAAGTGTGCTGGCTCCGCACAGAGGCCCAGTGGAAGTGTGCTAGCTCCGCACAGAGACCCAGTGGAAGTGTGCTAGCTCCTTTGGAGACCCAGTGGAAGTGTGCTAGCTCGCACAGAAACCCAGTGGAAGTGTGCTGGCTCCCCAGAAACCCAGTGGAAGTGTGCTAGCTCCCGCAGACCCCAGTGGAAGTGTGCTGGCTCCGTGGACCTGTGTGGAAGTGTGCTCGCTCCGCACAGAGACCCAGTGGAAGTGTGCTAGCTCCCGACAGACCCAGTGGAAGTGTGCTAGCTCCGCACAGAAACCCAGTGGAAGTGTGCTAGCTCCGCACAGAGACCCAGTGGAAGTGTGCTGGCTCCGCTGGGAGCCCAGTGGAAGTGTGCTGGCTCCCAGTGGAAGTGTGGCTCGCACAGAGACCCAGTGGAAGTGTGCTAGCTCCGCAGAGACCCAGTGGAAGTGTGCTAGCTCCGCACAGAGACCCAGTGGAAGTGTGCTGGCTCCGCTGACAGAGACCCAGTGGGAAGTGGCCCACACAGAGACCCAGTGGAAGTGTGCTAGCTCCGCAGAGACCCAGTGGAAGTGTGCTAGCTCCGACAGAGACCCAGTGGAAGTGTGCTGGCTCCGCACAGAGGCCCAGTGGAAGCTCCCAGTGGAGGCCCAGTGGAAGTGTGCTAGCTCCGCACAGAGACCCAGTGGAAGTGTGCTAGCTCCGCACAGAGACCCAGTGGAAGTGTGCTAGCTCCGACAGAGACCCAGTGGAAGTGTGCTGGCTCTTTGGGACCCAGTGGAAGTGTGCTAGCTCCCAGGGCCCAGTGGAAGTGTGCTAGCCACAGTGGACCCAGTGTGCTAGCTCCGCACAGAGACCCAGTGGAGGTGTGCTAGCTCCGCACCCAGTGGAAGTGTGCTGGCTCCGCACAGAGACCCAGTGGAAGTGTGCTAGCTCCGCTGGGACCCAGTGGAAGTGTGCTGGCTCCGACAGAGACCCAGTGGAAGTGTGCTGGCTCCAGAGACCCAGCTCCAGTGGAAGTGTGCTAGCACAGAGACCCAGTGGAAGTGTGCTGGCTCCGCACAGAGACCCAGTGGAAGTGTGGACCCAGTGGAAGTGTGCTAGCTCCGCACAGAGACCCAGTGGAAGTGTGCTAGCTCCGCACAGAGACCCAGTGGAAGTGTGCTAGCTCCGCACAGAGACCCAGTGGAAGTGTGCTGGCTCCGCACAGAGACCCAGTGGAAGTGTGCTAGCTCCGCACAGAGACCCAGTGGAAGTGTGCTAGCTCCGCACAGAGACCCAGTGGAAGTGTGCTAGCTCCGCACAGAGACCCAGTGGAAGTGTGCTAGCTCCGCACAGAGACCCAGTGGAAGTGTGCTAGCTCCGCAGAGACCCAGTGGAAGTGCCGACAGAGACCCAGCTCCGCACAGGGACCCAGTGGAAGTGGAGACCCAGTGGAAGTATGTGCTGGCCCTTTTGCAGAGACCAGTGGAAGTGTGCTAGCTCCGCACAGAGACCCAGTGGAAGTGTGCTAGCTCCGCAGCTGGGAGACCCAGTGGAAGTGTGCTGGCTCCACAGAGGCCCAGTGGAAGTGTGCTCGCTCCGCACAGAGACCCAGTGGAAGTGTGCTAGCTCCACACAGAGACCCAGTGGAAGTGTGCTAGCTCCACACAGAGACCCAGTGGAAGTGTGCTAGCTCCGCACAGAGACCCAGTGGAAGTGTGCTGGCTCCGCACAGAAACCCAGTGGAAGTGTGCTGGCTCCGCACAGAGACCCAGTGGAAGTGTGCTCCGCACAGGACCCAGTGGCTGTGCTGAGCTCCGCACAGAGACCCAGTGGAAGTGTGTTGGCTCCACAGGGACCCAGTGGAAGTGTGCTAGCTCCGCACAGAGACCCAGTGGAAGTGTGCTGCTCCGCGTGACAGAGGCCCAGTGGAAGTGTGCCGCTCAGAGACCCAGTGGAAGTGTGTTAGCTCCGCACAGAGACCCAGTGGAAGTGTGCTAGCTCCGCACAGGGACCCAGTGGAAGTGTGCTGGGAGACCCAGTGGAAGTGCTAGCTCCAGACAGAGACCCAGTGGAAGTGTGCTAGCTCCGCACAGAGGCCCAGTGGAAGTGTGCTAGCTCCGCAGAGACCCAGTGGAAGTGTGCTAGCTCCACACAGAGACCCAGTGGAAGTGTGCTAGCTCCGCACAGAGACCCAGTGGAAGTGTGCTGGCTCCGCACAGAGACCCAGTGGAAGTGTGCTAGCTCAAGACAGAGACCCAGTGGAAGTGTGCTGGCTCAACAGAGACCCAGTGGAAGTGTGCTAGCTCCGCACAGAGACCCAGTGGAAGTGTGCTGGCTCCGCACAGAGACCCAGTGGAAGTGTGCTGCTCGCTGCACAGAGACCCAGTGGAGGTGTGCTAGCACACAGAGACCCAGTGGAAGTGTGCTGCTCCAGAGACCCAGTGGAAGTGTGCAGAGCAGTGGAAGTGTGCTAGCTCCACAGAGACCCAGTGGAAGTGTGCTAGCTCCGCACAGAGACCCAGTGGAAGTGTGCTGGCTCCGACAGAGACCCAGTGGAGTGTGCTGGCTCCGCACAGACCCAGTGGAAGTGTGCTAGCTCCGCACAGAGACCCAGTGGAAGTGTGCTAGCTCCGCACAGAGACCCAGTGGAAGTGTGCTAGCTCCGCACAGAGACCCAGTGGAAGTGTGCTAGCTCCGCACAGAGCCCAGTGGAAGTGTGCTGGCTCCACAGAGACCCAGTGGAAGTGTGAGCTCCGCACAGAGACCCAGTGGAAGTGTGCTGCTCCGCACAGAGACCCAGTGGAAGTGTGCTAGCTCCGCACAGAGACCCAGTGGAAGTGTGCTAGCTCCGCACAGAGACCCAGTGGAAGTGTGCTCGCTCCGCACAGAGACCCAGTGGAAGTGTGCTAGCTCCGCAGAGACCCAGTGGAAGTGTGCCCGCTCCGCACAGAGACCCAGTGGAAGTGTGCTAGCTCCGCACAGAGGCCCAGTGGAAGTGTGCTCGCTCCGCACAGAGGCCCAGTGGAAGTGTGCTCGCTCCGCACAGAGACCCAGTGGAAGTGTGCTAGCTCCACACAGAGACCCAGTGGAAGTGTGCTAGCTCCACACAGAGACCCAGTGGAAGTGTGCTGGCTCCACAGAGACCCAGTGGAAGTGTGCTGGCTCCGCTGGGAGCTCCGCTCACAGAGACCCAGTGAAGGGCCCAGTGGAAGTGTGCTCGCTCCACAGAGACCCAGTGGAAGTGTGCTGGCTCCGCACAGAGGCCCAGTGGAAGTGTGCTGGCTCCGCACAGAGACCCAGTGGAAGTGTGCTGGCTCCAGGGGCCCAGTGGAAGTGTGCTGGCTCCGCACAGAGACCCAGTGGAGTGTGCTGGCTCGCACAGAGACCCAGTGGAAGTGTGCTGGCTCACAGAGACCCCAGTGGAAGTGTGCTGGCTCACACAGAGACCCAGTGGAAGTGTGCTGGCTCCACAGAGACCCAGTGGAAGTGTGCTAGCCCAGAGACCCAGTGGAAGTGTGCTGGCCGCACAGAGACCCAGTGGAAGTGTGCTAGCTCCGCACAGAGACCCAGTGGAAGTGTGCTAGCTCCGCAGAGACCCAGTGGAAGTGTGCTCGCTCCACACAGAGACCCAGTGGAAGTGTGCTCGCTCCGCACAGAGACCCAGTGGAAGTGTGCTAGCTCCGCACAGAGACCCAGTGGAAGTGTGCTGGCTCCCAGTGGACCCAGTGGAAGTGTGCAGTGTGCTGACAGTGGAAGTGTGGACCCAGTGGAAGTGTGCTGGCTCCGCACAGAGACCCAGTGGAAGTGTGCTGGCTCCGCACAGAGACCCAGTGGAAGTGTGTGCTGGCGCACAGAGACCCAGTGGAAGGACAGAGACCCAGTGGAAGTGTGCTGGCTCCGCGACAGAGACCCAGTGGAAGTGTGCCTGGCTCCGCACAGAGACCCAGTGGAAGTGTGCTGGCTCCGCACAGAGACCCAGTGGAAGTGTGCTAGCTCCGCCAGAGACCCAGTGGAAGTGTGCTAGCTCCGCACAGAGACCCAGTGGAAGTGTGCTAGCTCCCACAGAGGACCCAGTGGAAGTGTGCAGCTCCGCACAGAGACCCAGTGGAAGTGTGCTGGCTCCGCACAGAGACCCAGTGGAAGTGTGCTAGCTCTCCACAGAGACCCAGTGGAAGTGTGCTAGCTCCGCTGGGGAGACCCAGTGGAGATGCTGGCTCCAGACCCAGTGGAAGTGTGCTGGCTCCGCACAGAGAGAGACCCAGTGGGCACAGGGCCAGTGGAAGTGTGCTGGCTCGCACAGGGAGCCCAGTGGAAGTGTGCTGAGCTCAGTGGGGGCCCAGTGGAAGTGTGCTAGCTCCGCTGAGAGCCCAGTGGAAGTGTGCTGGCTCCGCACAGAGACCCAGTGGAAGTGTGCTGTGACCCAGTGGAAGCTCCACACAGAGACCCAGTGGAAGTGTGCTAGCTCGCACAGAGACCCAGTGGAAGTGTGCTACAGAGACCCCGCACAGAGACCCAGTGGAAGTGTGTGCTCCGCACAGAGACCCAGTGGAAGTGTGCTAGCTCCACAGAGACCCAGTGGAAGTGTGCTAGCTCCGCACAGAGACCCAGTGGAAGTGTGCTCGCCTCACAGAGAGACCCAGTGGAAGTGTGTTAGCTCCGCACAGGGACCCAGTGGAAGTGTGCTAGCTCCACAGAGACCCAGTGGAAGTGTGCTAGCTCCGCACAGAGACCCAGTGGAAGTGTGCTAGCTCCACACAGAGACCCAGTGGAAGTGTGCTAGCTCCGCGGAGAGACCCAGTGGAAGTGTGCTAGCTCCGCAGAGACCCAGTGGAAGTGTGCTGGCTCCGCACAGAGACCCAGTGGAAGTGTGCTGGCTCCGCACAGAGACCCAGTGGAAGGTGCTACACAGAGACCCAGTGGAAGTGTGCTGGCTCCACACAGAGACCCAGTGGAAGTGTGCTGGCTCACAGAGACCCAGTGGAAGAGACCCCAGTGGAAGTGTGCTGGCTCCACAGAGACCCAGTGGAAGTGTGCTAGCTCCCACAGAGACCCAGTGGAGTGTGCTGCTCCGCACAGAGACCCAGTGGAAGTGTGCTAGCTCACACAGAGACCCAGTGGAAGTGTGCTGGCACACAGCCCCCAGGGCCCAGTGGAGAGACCCAGTGGAAGTGTGCTAGCTCCACACAGAGACCCAGTGGAAGTGTGCTGGCTCCGCACAGAGACCCAGTGGAAGTGTGCTACACAGAGACCCAGTGGAAGTGTGCTGGCTGACCCAGTGGAAGTGTGCTGGCTCAGAGACCCAGTGGAAGTGTGCTAGCTCCACACAGAGACCCAGTGGAGTGTGCTGGCTCCACACAGAGACCCAGTGGAAGTGTGCTAGCTCAAGACAGAGACCCAGTGGAAGTGTGCTAGCTCCGCACAGAGACCCAGTGGAAGTGTGCTGGCTCCACACAGAGACCCAGTGGAAGTGTGCGCACAGGGACAGAGACCCCCAGTGGAAGTGTGCTGGCACCCGCACAGAAACCCAGTGGAAGTGTGCTAGCTCCCACAGAGACCCAGTGGAAGTGTGCTGGCTCCACAGAGACCCAGTGGAAGTGTGCTGGCTCCGCACAGACCCAGTGGAAGTGTGCTGGCTCCGCACAGCCCAGTGGAAGTGTGCTGCTCCGCACAGAGACCCAGTGGAAGCACAGAGAGACCCAGTGGCTCCGCACAGAGACCCAGTGTGCTGGCTCCGCACAGAGCCCAGTGGAAGTGTGCTAGCTCCGCACAGAGGCCCAGTGGAAGTGTGCTAGCTCCGCACAGAGACCCAGTGGAAGTGTGCTGGCTCAGACAGAGACACAGTGTTAGCTCCGCACAGAGACCCAGTGGAAGTGTGCTGGCTCCACACAGAGACCCAGTGGAAGTGTGCTCCACAGGACCCAGTGGAAGTGTGCTGGCTCGGACAGAACCCAGAAGTGTGCTAGCTCCGCACAGAGACCCAGTGGAAGTGTGCTGGCCAGTGGAGTATGCTAGCTCAGAGACCCAGTGGAAGTGTGCTGTGCTCCGCTCAGAGGCCCAGTGGAAGTGTGCTGGCTCACAGAGACCCAGTGTGCTGGCTCACACAGAGACCCAGTGGAAGTGTGCTGGCTCCGCACAGGGAGACCCAGTGGAAGTGTGCTGGCTCCACACAGAGGCCCAGTGGAAGTGTGCTGGCTCGCACAGAGACCCAGTGGAAGTGTGTAGCTCCACACAGACCCAGTGGAAGTGTGCTGGCTCCGACAGAGACCCAGTGGAAGACCCAGCTCCACAGAGACCCAGTGGTGCTGCCGCTCCGCACAGAGACCCAGTGGAAGTGTGCTGGCTCCCACAGACCCAGTGGAAGTGTGCTGGCTCCGCACAGAGACCCAGTGGAAGTGTGCTGGCTCCGCACAGAGACCCAGTGGAAGTGTGCTGGCTCCGCACAGAGACCCAGTGGAAGTGTGCTGGCTCCACACAGAGACCCAGTGGAAGTGTGCTAGCTCCGCACAGAGACCCAGTGGAAGTGTGCTGGCTCCGCACACAGACCCAGTGGAAGTGTGCTGGCTCCTGACAGAGACCCAGTGGAAGTGTGCTGGCTCCGCACAGAGACCCAGTGGAAGTGTGCTGGCTCCGCACAGGCCCAGTGGAAGTGTGCTGGCTCCGCTGGGAGACCCAGTGGAAGTGTGCTAGCTCCGCACAGAGACCCAGTGGAAGTGTGCTGGCTCCGCACAGAGACCCAGTGGAAGTGTGTGTTAGCTCTCCGCACAGAGACCCAGTGGAAGTGTGCTGGCTCCGCACAGAGACCCAGTGGAAGTGTGCTAGCTCCGCACAGGGCCCAGTGGAAGTGTGCTAGCTCCACGGAGACCCAGTGGAAGTGTGCTAGCTCCGCACAGAGACCCAGTGGAAGTGTGCTAGCTCCGCACAGAGGCCCAGTGGAAGTGTGCTAGCTCCGCACAGAGACCCAGTGGAAGTGTGCTAGCTCCACACAGAGACCCAGTGGAAGTGTGCTAGCTCCGCACAGAGACCCAGTGGAAGTGTGCTCGCTCCGCACAGAGACCCAGTGGAAGTGTGCTAGCTCCACAGAGACCCAGTGGAAGTGTGCTCGCTCCGCACAGAGACCCAGTGGAAGTGTGCTAGCTCCGCACAGAGGCCCAGTGGAAGTGTGCTAGCTCCGCTTGGGGGACCCAGTGGAAGTGTGCTGGCTCCGCACAGAGACCCAGTGGAAGTGTGCTGGCTCCGCACAGAGACCCAGTGGAAGTGTGCTAGCTCCGCACAGAGACCCAGTGGAAGTGTGCTGGCTCCGCACAGAGACCCAGTGGAAGTGTGCTGGCTCCGCACAGAGACCCAGTGGAAGTGTGCTGGCTCCGCACAGAGACCCAGTGGAAGTGTGCTGGCTCCACAGAGACCCAGTGGAAGTGTGCTGGCTCCACACAGAGACCCAGTGGAAGTGTGCTGGCTCCACAGAGACCCAGTGGAAGTGTGCTGGCTCCGCACAGAGACCCAGTGGAAGTGTGCTAGCTCCGCACAGAGACCCAGTGGAAGTGTGCTCGCTCCGCACAGAGACCCAGTGGAAGTGTGTTAGCTCCGCACAGAGACCCAGTGGAAGTGTGCTAGCTCCGCACAGAGACCCAGTGGAAGTGTGCTAGCTCCGCACAGAGACCCAGTGGAAGTGTGCTAGCTCCGCACAGAGACCCAGTGGAAGTGTGCTAGCTCCACAGAGACCCAGTGGAAGTGTGCTAGCTCCACACAGAGACCCAGTGGAAGTGTGCTCGCTCCGCACAGAGACCCAGTGGAAGTGTGCTCCCACAGAGACCCAGTGGAAGTGTGCTAGCCCGCAGAGACCCAGTGGAAGTGTGCCGCTCCGCACAGAGACCCAGTGGAAGTGTGCTAGCTCCAGACAGAGGCCCAGTGGAAGTGTGCTGGCTCGCAGAGAGACCCAGTGGAAGTGTGCTCGCTCTGCACAGAGACCCAGTGGAAGTGTGCTGGCTCCGCACAGAGACCCAGTGGAAGTGTGCTAGCTCCGCACAGAGGCCCAGTGGAAGTGTGCTAGCTCCACACAGAGACCCAGTGGAAGTGTGCTAGCTTCGCACAAAGACCCAGTGACAGTGTGCTAGCTCCACACAGAGACCTAGTGAAAGTGTACTTGCTCCGCACAGATACGCCCAGGCTGGCCTGTTATCACTGACACCACAGTTCTGTCCAATTAAACAAGGTGAAATCCCGCGCTCAGACAGTGACATGTGTTTGGCGGTACACCAGCGGTCTTCCTGCGCTGGGAGAAAATGCCAGTAATATTTTTTAATGGACATGTTACAGCGAGAGGCTGTCTGGAGAGCCAGATACAGCTATGTGCAGGAGTTAGACTGCCAACAAATCTATCACTCCTTTCCTGCACTACTTCCTATTCTCTCTCTCTCTCTCTCTCGCCCACACTCTTCAGTCCCGGAGGGACACAGTGTCTGCAGGCATCTTAAGAAGTTCCATTTCAAACAGCAGCCACATTAACCCCTGATGCTTGGGATATTTAGCCAAGGGCTGACTTTATTTAAACACTCCACGCACACGCACACACACACACACACACACAATTGCTGAAGCAGAGAAACAGACTCCATATTCCATTTCGACAGATCATTACATTCCATAACAATATTTAAAAGAAACCTTTATCCAAAGTGATGTAGAGAAAGTACGTTCTGAAGGTTGGTGGAATTAGTCTGAATATGGCAGGGAATTCTAGGGAACATTTGCTGTCTTAAATGCACATTAGGAGAGCACAAGCAACTGCACCTGGTGTGTTGGGTACGCCAACATTCGCTAACATATGCTAACTTTTTTCCGATCATGTAAGCGTTTTACCGCCTGAGAAACACAGGTCAGATACGGTATAAGTTTCCAGGAGTATCAAAGTCTGGCCTAGTCAGGTTTGCAATTGGCTTAGACAGAAAGTGAAAACAGAAGTACTAACTGACTGCAATAGACATACTGCCAATCACAACACAGAGATGAAAAAAAAGCAACATGACGATGGTATACAATGTTAGGCTATAACAATAAACCTGTTCTGTACCCCGTCTGCTTGCATAAAGGCATGAAGGAAGCCTCACACTCAAATGTCTCCGATCAGTTCAATTTTACTCAATAAAGCTTTTTGGTGAGCTAAGCCTTTGATGCCCCTCCCAATTTTAAAATAAAGGTCAAATGAGTGAGTGAAGATGATGATTTTCAAATTTTTTTTTTTATTTAACCAGGGAAGTCTCGTTGAGATTGAAATCTCTTCATCAAGGGAGCCCTGGGGGTTGAGAGAGGGCGAATAGCACAGCCAACTAGATCAGGGGATGATTAGGTGGCAGGCCGAAAGAGCCAGGTTGGGACTTTAGCCATGACACCAGGGAACCCCCTACTCTTTTCGAAGAGTGTCATAGGATTTTTAATGACCAGTGAGTCTGAACCTCGGTTTAACGTCTCAGCCGAAAGACGGCTTCTCTTTAAGTACAGTGTCCCCGTCACTGCACTGGGGATTATTCCACCAGAGGGAAGATCGCAACCTACTGGCCACCAACACCTCTTCCAGCAGCAACCTGGTTTTCCCAGCTGGTCTCCCATCCAAGGACTGACCAAGCCCACACCTGCTTAGCTTCAGCCGCGCAGCTGGAGCAGATAGAACAGTGCTGGCATGTATAAGTGTATAAGTTAGTATAAGTAAGTGAGGATGATGAAAATGTGTAAGTAAGTGAAGATGATAAAGATAAGTAGGTGAAGATGAAGGTGTGTAAGTAAGTGAAGACGATGAAGATGTATCAGGTGTATAAGGAAGCTCCAGAGCCTTACCCTGGGCTTGGTGCCGGACTCGTCGAGCATGGCGGTCCAGTTGAGGCCATTGTTTCCGTACTCCAGGCGGAACTTGCGGAGGAAGCCCTTGCCGTCGCGATGTTTCCCGCCCTGAATGATGATGCCGCTCACCAGTTTCTCCTCCCCCAGGTCCACCTGCAGCCACTCATGGCGCAGGAGGGGCGTGGCCTGATGCGTCCAACCGGTGCGGCTGGTGAGGAGACGAGCGTTCTCCGGGAGCCAACCACGCTCAGGCTGGGAGGAGACGGAGATCTGAGAATCTGAGATCAGCCCTGACACCATTCCCAGCATTCCCGAGCAGGGGTAATCTGGAGAGAGAGAGAGAGAGAGAGAGAGAGGAACAGGGGCAGGATAGAGAGAGCAAGAGATGGAGAGGTCGCGGGGAGAGCAAAAGAAAGGGAGAGAAGGACATAGGGAGGACAGAGATGGAGGGATGAAGGTCATTAACACAGGACAGAGCGTCAGGACACACAAACTTCTTCATGACATAACATAACATAACATAACATGAATGGCGAGAACAGGCCGTTCAGCCCAACTAGGCTCGCCAGTTTCTTTATACTACTGTGAATATATCACTTCAGATACTCAATGACTCAATGGTATCTAGCTTTAAGTCAAGCCTGCTCTTGAAAATTGCCAAGGATTTCTGCCTCAACAATATGGTCAGGCAAGATGTTTCACATCGAATTTACTCTTTAGGTGAAGAAATATTTCCTAATATCAGTGCTTAATTTACCCTTGGTCAATTTCCATTTATGACCTCGAGTTCTACTAACAGAACTTGGCTGAAGGAATCCTACATAATTCACTTTGTTAATCCCTTTAACATATTTAAAGACCTCAATCAGATCACCCCTGAGTCTCCTTTTCCTAAGACTAAAGAGATTAAGGATCTTCAGCCTCTTCTCATAGCTTTCATCTTTTATACCAGGAATCAGCTTAGTTGCTCTTCTCTGAACTTTTTCTAGAGCCTCTATATCTTTCTTAAAGTATGGTCCCCAGAACTGTACACAATACTCTAGATGTGGTCTGACAAATGTGTTGTACAAGAGAAGTATCACCTCCTTGGATTTTTACTCAA